>OX359283.1:7766763-8179263 GCA_947179155.2 Hedera helix
TGAGAAACTTTGGGAAGACCCGTCACGAAGTCCATATTGATGTGTTCCCACTTCCATTCGGGAACTTCAAGTGGTTGCAATGGACCCTTAGGTACTTGATGCTCTGCCTTGACACGTTGACAAGTTAGGCACCTTGAGATAAACTCTGCAATCTCCCTTTTCATATTGTTCCACCAAAATGTATGTCGAAGATCTCGATACATCTTGGTACCTCCTGGGTGGATTGCAAATGGCGTGTTGTGTGCCTCCATCATGATTTTATGCTTCAATTCAGGATCGTTAGGAACACAGAGTCGAGAGTTAACTCGAAGTATTCCTGTCTCGTCAATTCTTGCTTCGGGAATGACACCTTCTTGTACTTTCTTCATCATGTTCATCAGTTCCGGATCGGTAGCTTGCGCAGCTTTAATTTTATCGATTAAAGCCGGTTCTACTCGCACGTGAGCAATCTTCGAGTGGGTCCCTGGTGTCTTTAGCTCTATCTCCATCTTTTGCAAGTCGTATAAAATACGCTTTTGTGTTGTCAGCAGTGCACTTGTACTCGCATAAGATTTTCTGCTCAAAGCGTCAGCTACAACGTTCGCCTTTCCCGGGTGATACTGGATTGTGTGATCATAATCCTTCAATAGCTCAAGCCAACGTCGTTGTCGCATGTTGAGTTCCTTCTAGGTGAAGAAATACTTGAGACTTTTATGATCCGTATAGATATCCACTTTTTCTCCGTACAAGTAGTGTCTCCAGATCTTCAACGCGAAAACGACTGCTGCCAACTCTAGATCATGAGTAGGATAATTTTTCTCATAATCTTTGAGTTGTTGAGAGGCATAAGCTATAACCTTTCCATGTTGCATAAGGACACAACCTAGACCTTTGCCTGAAGCATCGCTATATATGACGAATTTTCCTGATCCTGATGGAATGGTCAGAACAGGAGCTGAAACAAGTCTTCTCTTGAGTTCTTGAAAACTCTTCTCGTATTCCTCGCTCGAATGATACCGATATCTAATAATCAAACTTTCATCTCTTGGCGTTCTATGGGAGCCATTTGGGCTTTGGAAAAGGGCTTAGTATCGGGTTCAAGATCGATACAGAATTCAATTTCTCGGTTTGGGGATAAGCCAGGAAGTTCCTCAGGAAAAACGTCAGGAACTCATTAACAATAGGAATATCATTCAAGTTTGACGTGTTTTTGTTCAAATCAATGACATAGGCTAAAAAGGTTTGACATCCGTTTTTCAATAAACGAATGACTTTATGGCTAGAAATAATAGTTATAGATTTCAATGGTTTAGTTGCTTGAATTTGCATGACAGGTTGATTAGGAATATGAAAACTAATAATCTTATGGAAATAATCAATTTTAGCATGATGGGTAGTCAACCAATCAATTCCTAAAATCACATCAAATTCATGCATCTCCAAAGAAATAAGGTCAACAGGTAATGTGAGGTTGTTGATTTGAACTAGGCAAGATTTATAGATAGTAAATGTAATAGGTATTTCTCCCAATGAGGTTTCAACTGATAAGACAAGATTTAAGTTTTCAATAGTCAAATTTAAACGTTGAGTACATATAGGTGAGATAAAAGAGTGGATAGAGCCAGTATCTAACAGAGCGTAGAATTCACGAGAATTTATGAATAACTTACTAGTTATCACCTCCTTCGGTTTCTTGACTGTTATCGTCAAATCGAATCCCGAGTACTTCATTCGGATCTTCACGTATTTCAACCATGGGAATACCACTAAATAATTCTCTAACGAACTGTTTCTCGGATTCCTCAACTTCATCAGTAGTAACGTACCAATGATTTCTATAAGAATAGTATTTTCGATAGACTGCAGTTTCCATGATAGTGACTAACTTAACCTGAATTCCTTTAAATTGTAACGCCCAAAAGTATAGAAACATCATTTTTAAATAATCTTGAAACTCATAGCTGGAACACCATAAATCCCAAAGACTAATATGAAAAGTCCATATATTCTGATCCTTTGTTATAGAGCATAACCAGGTGATATGACTCTCCCAATTAGTGAGTAAATTAAAGGCAATAATTTCCGCAAGTTCATTACTTCCTTTAATTGCTTCTAATAATGGATCTGGAACGACTGTAGCAGAACTTTCACCTTCATCCTTACTGGATAGAACACGCATAATTTTTGCCTTAGGCAAATGATTCAACTCTGAGTTTGTAAGAAGATTATTCGTCGCCTCTTGTTTTGCAGCTACATTTGTTTCGGTCATTTCATAGTTAACCTCCTGATTTCCAGATGCCATACTTAACTGTGGTCACAAAATAAATGTTAGTTCAAATAAACTGACTCATCACTTCATGTCCCTATATTCAAATCAACTCATTAGATAATAAAATCTAATTTAGGTGGGACACACTAGTGACCGATTCTATTCGTCTCTCCCCTCCTAATTCTAACCCCAGATCTCCATTAAAGACCATATCCCTAAGCTCTGATGCCAACTGTGACGCCCCCAAATCTGAGCCCACACAGCCCAAACTTGAGTCGTCAAAAGACTACAACAAAAATATTACAACAAAGCACAACGTACAACAATACAGTGTATAATAATACACAACTAAGTCTTCACTATTATTGCCACACTATTTTACAACACGTGAAGACTACGACAGCTATTCCTCAGACTCTCACTCCATTCCCCGGCTAGACCCTGTTACGTTTTCATCTCCTGTAATGGAACAAAAGAAAGGGTGAGCTCAAATAGCCCAGTAAGAAATATCATGACTAAGATAATGACGAATAAATTATCATTAGCCTTCAACAGTTGAGTTTTGAATACAATAGACTACAAGGTTTATATCAAAAACTGTAGTTAAATTCTTAAACAATGTTCAGATCAATAATAGCAGCGGAATGAGCAATCTATTAGAAGAATAATGCAGACTATAATGTCCACTCGCTTCTCTTTTTAGTAAAAATATCATCAACTTTTATCATCTGAATTACCATTAGTCAAGATAATACAACTTCACAGTTCCTGGTCATAATCATGCAGATCAACAATTCATCTTTGCACTACGGGCCAAAGACATTCAATATAACACCAACGGTCATGATTATACCAGATTCAGCCTTTGGTCATAATCATACCAACCAACAGTTCATCTTTGCACTACGGGCCAAAGACATTCAATATAACACCAACGGTCATGATTATACCAGATTCAGCCTTTGGTCATAATCATACCAACCAACAGTTCATCTTTGCACTACGGGCCAAAGAGAACATTCACCACGTGCCATAAAAGACACCGAACAGATGTATCGCCTTTAACCTAGTATATCGCCTTTAACCTATCATCTGTTCAACAATTATATCACATATGTGCCCCCAGCCACAGATATTCACAATAGCTTGATTCTTGATGATTAATACAAATAACAGTGATACAAATGATGAACAGAAGAACAGGATAAACAATAAGTATCAGAAGTTTACTTTGTGCAGATTCAAATAATGTCCAAATTGCCAACATGATGTGGAGTGAAATTTAAAAATGATACTCAAGATCCACAGTTCAGAATAACGATTACAGTTCAATAGAAATGTTCAGAAAATAGGAAGGTTCAGTTGAAATAATGAAATTCAACTATTATGGAACATATAATATTTTCAGGAATTATAGAAGCAATAGTTCCATAATAAGTTTCGATTTAGGTGTATGAAAGAAAATAATATCCCTTACCGTAGCAGGTTTGATTAACAAAAGGTGAAGGGAATTAATATCCTTTACCATAGTAAGTTTGAATAATGGAAGATGAAAAAGATGGTATCCCTTATGAGTATAAAGGAAAATGATATCACTTACGAATATGGAATAAAAGTGTCATGTGATAATTCGTGTAGACAAATTATTTCCACACGAGACAAATAAAAAGGGTTATTCACCAACAGGCGATAATCCGCACCGTAAGGTTATTCCCATCAATTTGAATACGAATAGTTATTTACCAAACAGGCGATAATCCGCGCCGTAAGGTTATTCCCATCAATTTGAATGCGAAGAGTTATTCACCAAACATGCGATAATCCGCACCGTAAGGTTATTCTCAAAGATTAATAAGGAATGAATACAAAAGGTTATTCACCAACAGGCGGTAAACCGCGCCGTAAGGTTATTCCCACAATTTAATACATGAAAATAAATGGCACAAGAAAGAAACGATATTATTTTCGAGAATCAAAGAATGATAATCCCTTCAAGTAAGAAAGAAAATAATATCCATTTATGATGATGCAAAGAATGATACCCCTTACCTTAACACGTGACTGGATATTGATTTAAATGAGATTGATCAACCTATATATTTTTAATATAATTAGTAATTACCACATATAAATTTCAAAGTATATGATAACTCGTATATTATGAACTATCAAAATTATATATATTTAACATAATTTTTGTAGTATAATATAACAACTTTAAAATAGTTTTTAAAATAATATTCCAAAATAAATCTTCCAAAGAAAGCTTTTAAAAATGAATCTTCTCAAAGAAGAGTCTTCTAAAGGAAGATTTGTGAATACCGTGAAAAATAGGAATTTATGAAATTACTACTCTTTAATAAAACACTTACTTGAAAAATTCCTGCACTCCTTTTGGCTTTCAAACTCTCAAAATAACCTTACTATTCTCAGAGAAAACTCATAAAATTCTTATAGAAAAATTTTATGTTTTAGGTGTGATTTTTCTATTCAGCTGAGCAAGCTATTTATAGGAGAAAATAAGTTACTATGCGTGGTAGGTGAACAGAAAAAAAATTCAGCAGAGGCTGCTGCGCAGCCTCCACCAACTCTTCAGCAAATTCTCACATTTCTCACATTTCATGTGGGCCCCACAATGGGTCCCACATGTTTCTTACTATTCACGTACTATTCACGTCACTATTCACGTTACTATTTCAAATAGTAAAATTAATTATTTTATTTTTTATTTATTTATTTATTTATTTATTTATTCTTCCTGTGAGTCCAACATATAAAATAATGTTACCACAATAATGTAAGAAACACGTTACATATTTTTATTAATTTAATAATATAAATTATAGTGTATTTGCTACTGTGACAATTATTAGATTCAATAATTTTAAACTACAGTGCACCAACAATTATTGACTCGATGATATGAAATACAGTGTAATGACAATTATTGAATCAATAATGCAAAATACTGTGTAGCAACAATAATTGAATTGATAATATAAAATATTATGCAGTGACAATTATTGATGAAATGATGCGTAACAATTACGGTGTCAATTATCAGACCAATAATATGAGACACTGTGCAATACCGTGTACTACTGTAGAGTACCGTGTGCTACAGAAAATACCATAAATTACCGTATGCTACTATTCTTTTATCACCGGTATTTTAACAGTTAACACCGTTGACTATTTTTATTTAAAAAGGTTACTTCTGTCGTTTTCTATATCCGACAAATATTCCGTTGTGGGGTCCACAAATAATTTGTTATTTCGGCGCCGTCGTACGGCCCGAATATTCCCCGACAAAACGAATATTCCCCGACAAAAAGAATATTGTCCGACAAAATAAAATTTGCACATAACATCCTTAACTTTCAATTTTGTCAATTTAACCATTTACTGTTTCAGGAAAAATATATATGAAGAAAAATTAAATTTTGTATTTCATAAATTCGGGGTCTTACATGGTTCCTCCAAAGGACTTCGACAGAATGTATAACCTTATTCCGTAAACTCTGCTCTTTCCTATCTAGTATCTGGACAGGAATTTCCTTGTACGATAAGTCTTTCTCGACTTGTAATGGCTCATAGGATATGATATGTTTGTGGTCTGGCTTGTATGGTCGCAGCACTGACACATGAAACACATTGTGAATATGCTCAAGTTCAGGAGGTAAAGCTACCTCGTACGCCACTTCGCCCACTCTCTTTAATATCTCGAACGGTCCTATGAACCTCGGACTCAGCTTCCCTTTCTTTCCAAATCGGATCTTCCCCTTCCAGGGAGATACCTTCATGAACACAAAACTTCCAACTTCGAAGTCTCGCTTCTGTCGATGTAAATCGGCGTATTTCTTCTGACGGTCCTGAGCTGCTACTAGCCGAGCTCTTATTACCTTGATAATCTCTACCGTTTGTTGAACCAATTCCGGCCCCAACAATCGGCTTTCTCCTACCTCATCCCAACATAGAGGTGTTCTGCACTTTCTTCCGTACAATGCTTCGTAAGGCGGCATGCCTATGCTTGCATGATAACTATTGTTGTATGCAAACTCAACTAATGGTAGATGGTTCTCCCAACTGCCCTTGAAATCCATCACACAGGCCCTGAGCATATCTTCCAATGTCTGTATTGTTCTTTCACTTTGCCCATCGGTCTGTGGATGATATGCTGTACTCATTCTCAATTGTGTCCCCAATCTCTCCTGAAGACTTCTCCAAAATTTTGACGTGAAGCGCGGATCTCTGTCTGACACAATCGATACCGGCACCCCATGTCTCGAAACTATCTCCTTGATGTACAGTTTAGCCAACTGATCCAAACTGAACTTAATCTTGATCGGCAAAAAGTGCGCTGACTTTGTTAGTCGATCTACAATCACCCATATTGCGTCAAATCCCTTCTGTGTTGCTGGAAGTCCTACCACAAAATCCATTGTGATATGCTCCCATTTCCACTCAGGAATCTCTAACGGCTGTAGTAATCCACTTGGTCTCTGATGTTCAGCCTTTACCCTTTGACAAGTTAGACATCGGCTGACACATTCTGCGACCTCTCTTTTTAAATTCGGCCACCAAAAATGCTGACGCAGATCTTGATACATCTTCGTACTTCCCGGATGTATCGAGTATCTCGTACTGTGGGCCTCTCGCAAGATCTCTTCTCGTAGTTCGGGCACTAGCGGCACCCAAACACGATTTTCAAATCTTAGCAATCCCATGCTATCTTCCTTGAACTTGACCTCTTCCCATTCGGTCATTCTCATCTTTATTCTGACACATTCTTCATCTTTGTCTTGAGCCTCTTTTACCCGATCTAACAGGGTTGGGCTCGCTTCCACCTCCATTGACTCATTTGGATTTCTTACCTCCAACTCCATTCGAGCCATCTCTTGAACCAATTGTTCCTGATCTGTCAAGATGAACAATTTCTCCCTGCTCTTTCTGCTTAGAGCATCTGCTACTACGTTGGCCTTGTCGGGATGATATAGAATTTCACAATCATAGTCTTTGATCAATTCTAACCATCTCCGTTGCCTCATATTTAACTCCTTCTGTGTGAAGATATACTTCAGAATCTTATGGTCCGTGAATATCTCACATTTTTCTCCATACAAATAATGTCTCCAGATTTTAAGGGCAAACACTACCGCAGCCAGCTCCAAGTCGTGGGTAGGGTATCCCTTCTCGTAATCCTTCAACTGTCTGGACGCATACGCAACGACCTTGCCGTTTTGCATAAGCACACAGCCAAGTCCCTTGTGCGATGCATCACTGTAGACCGTAAAACCTCCCGTATCGTCCGGTAAAGTCAATACAGGTGCTTCACTAAGTCTCTTCTTTAGCTCCTGAAAACTCTCCTCACACTTCTCCGTCCATACGTATTTCACCGTCTTCCTCGTTAAATTTGTCAGCGGTGTTGCTATCTTTGAAAAATCTTGAATGAATCTCCGATAGTAACCTGCTAACCCCAAGAAACTTCTTACCTCCGTCAGCGTCCTTGGTTGTTCCCAATTCATCACCGCTTCCACCTTTGCTGGATCTACTGAAACTCCCTCTTTGTCAATGACATGACCCAAAAATTGAACTCTCTCCAACCAGAATTCACACTTCGAAAATTTAGCATACAACTGCTCCCTCTGTAAAATCTCCAACACCACTCTTAGGTGTTCATCATGCTCCTCCTTTGTCTTGGAATAAACCAAAATATCGTCAATGAACACAACAACAAATTTATCCAAGTACTGCTTGAATATTCTGTTCATCATGTCCATAAATGCGGCTGGCGCATTCGTCAGTCCAAACGACATCACCAGAAACTCATAATGCCCATATCGAGTTCTGAATGCCGTCTTGGGTATATCCTCCTTCCTGACTTTCAACTGATGATAACCAGTCCTCAAGTCAATCTTTGAAAAGTACTTCGCCCCTTTCAATTGATCGAAAAGATCGTCAATTCGTGGCAACGGGTACTTGTTCTTAATTGTCACCTTATTCAGCTCTCTATAATCCATACACAACCTCATTGATCCATCCTTCTTCTTTACAAACAACACAGGTGCTCCCCATGGAGAAACACTTGGTTGAATGTACTTATTATCCAACAACTCCTGTAGTTGGATCATTAACTCCTTCATTTCTACCGGTGCCATCCTATATGGTGCCTTTGATATTGGTGCTGTCCCCGGTACCAAATCAATTACAAACTCTATCTCCCTATCTGGCGGTAAACCTGGCAGTACATCTGGAAACACGTCCATGAACTCCCTCACTACTGGTATTTGCTCCATCTCGGGATTCACCATCTGTGTGTCCACTATGTGAGCTAAATACCCTTCACAACCTTTCTTCAACAGTTTCTTGGCCTGCATCATCGTCAGACATGCAGATTGTCTAGACGACTTGCTGCCATAAAATACGACCTTAGACCTATTCGGTGTCTTAAGGTGTATACACTTCTTTTGACAATCAATTATAGCTCCATGGTTAAACAACCAATCCATTACAAGTATAACGTCAAACTCCCCCAAACGTATTGGAATTAAATCTACACTCAACTTCTGACCCCTGATTTCAGCACAACAGTTTCTATGTACATACTCTACAGGAATCACTTCTTTATTAGCAACTTCTATGTTCATTGGGTTCTCTAGTTTTTGTCTAGGCAATTCTAACCGTCTAGCGAATTCATCAGACACAAATGAACAGGTAGCACCCGAATCAAATAATACATAAGCATTTATATCATTGATCGGAATAATACCTGACACCACGTCTTTTGATTCAACGGCGTCCTGCACCGTCATGTTGAAAGTCCGTGCCGTTGGTTTGTTCTGTGGCACCGGCCCTCCAATGGTCAGTTTGTTGCTGCTGTTGTTTCCCCTATAGCCCGAACTCCCTCCGGTGTTCTTCTTCTTCGGACAATCTTTAAATTGATGGTCCATGGCCCCGCAGGCGAAACAACCCTTCCTCTTCGGTGTGGGACAATTAGGAGCGATGTGTCCCTCTTGCCCACAGTTATAGCAGACATTCTTCTCTTTCATGCACTCCCCGGTGTGGTTCTTTCCGCACTGACTGCATTTACTTACTTTCTTTGATTCGCTTCCCTGGGGTGTCCCCGAACTGCTGTTGTTATTCCACTTGCGCTTGTTCGAGTTGCTGTCCCCGCTGCTACCCTCTCGGTTTCCTCCTTCGTTTTTCTTTTTGTTTCGTTCTTGATTGTGCTTATTCAAAGCTTCATTTCCACCCTCAGCTATGATAGCTTTCTCCAGCAGTGTTGCAAAATTGGTGATCTGGAGAACAGCTACCCGACTGTAAACCCACGGTTTCAGCCCCTGCTCGAATCGTCTGGCGCGTCTAGCCTCAGTGTCCACCTGATGTGTGGCAAATCTCGCCAATTCATTGAACTTGGCGGCATATTCGGATACCGACATGTTACCTTGCTTCAGCTCTAGGAATTTAATTTCCATCCTAGCCTTTGTACTCTCTGGAAAGTAGTTTTCCAGGAATACTTCCTTGAATCGCGCCCAGGCGATTGTTCCCTCCCCCGCTCTACTTTTATTGGCCTTCCACCAGTGGCTGGCCTCCCCTTTCATCATGAAGGTAGCAAATGAGGTCATTTGCCCCTCCGCTACTCATGCGACCTCGAAGACTTTTTCCATCTCCTCTATCCAGGTATGTGCTTCTATAGGATCCGTGGTCCCTTTGAACTCGGGTGGTCCTATTAATTTGAAATCCTTAAAGGTTGCTAGTGGAACGACAGGGTTTGTTGCTCCAGTAGCCTCTGCGTTGCGTCCGCGAAATGCTCCCATTAGCATTTCCACGAACTCTTGGACAGGGTTGGGTGGTACCCCTCCGGCATTGACTGACTCTTCGACTGGTGGTGGGGGTAGTCGTTGATTTCTTCTCTGTGGCGGCATTTTCTGTATAAAAAAAATTTAATTAATTAAAGTTGTTTCAATCTTTTTACTTTCGTTTTGTAGCTTAAGTAATTTAAACTAAAGCACAATAATCATCTTGACACATATAAACATAAACGGAAATGCATTTATATTCATATGCTAAAACACAGTGCGTAGCACTTTTACATCATAAGCATACTGCTATAAACGCTGCTAACCCCGATAGTTAAAACAAAAGACGGGATCTAACGTATCCCACAACTTCATAGAGTTGGGATTTACAACATACTAACCCTCTATCAAAACAAAAGTTAGGTTTCTACTGCATCTATGTACATACATCATAAATAAAGAAAATACAACTAACGGCGCATCCCTCGACGAACCGCATCGTCGTACTCCTCATCTCCAATAGCCCTGACCACACCCCTACTGATGGTGTGCAAGGTCTGGCCCTCCTCGGCAGGGTAATAGTGCACCCTACTCTGGATCCTACCAACTGATGAGCGATAGACGTAATTGAGTCTATCTATCCTCACCTTCTTCTCCCTAACCTCCTCCTCTAGCTCCATCATCTGCCCGTGAGCTGCATCACGCTGAAACTCCATATCTAACCTCGCCTCAAGGGCCTGCTGCATCTGGCCCCTCATGGCCTCCCTCTCTGCCTGTGTCTGCTGAATCTTCAGCTCAGCGGCTACTAACTTGGCCTCCATCTCGGCCATCCTCGCCTTCAGCTCTATGTTCTCGCCAGAGAACATATAAGCTGTATCTCTGTACTGCTGCTCTGTCTGCTGGTGGAACTGGTTCTGCTCCTCCAGGTGCTGAACCCTCTCCTCTAGCTCCTCGTTAGCCGTAGTGAGAGTATCGATGATGTCACTGGCAATAGTGCTCATGCCATCAACATACTCAGCTGGCTCCTCATCCTCATCATCATCAGTATCAGCCTCCTCCTCACTGTACTGCCCCATAACTCCGCCCCAGACAGCGTCCTCTCTATCTCCCTCCTCGGGATCTGACTCTGGCTCCTCAATCAGTGCAGCCACCCGTGGCTGTGCGGTATCCATAGGGATATCCGTATAAATCACCTCCTCTACAGTAGTGCTCGACTGGCCTATCTCCGTCATCCTACAATAACATAAATAACACATGTTAGTACAGCAATAAAATATATTCATTGATGAAATGAAATGATATTTTATCATGTACATCTCGGCTCGATGGATTTTCTCAATCCACCTCCAAAAATACACAACATGATGAATCTCCCCGATTCATCTCCTAACGCACTCGATAAGAGTTTAGTACTAAGGTTATAACCTAGGTTTCGCAATCCTAGCGTTTCTAACCTACAACTCTGATACCAACCTGTGACGACCCCAAATCCGGGTTCTTTAACCTCGGGTTTGGTTCTCACTGTACAATACTTAACCATAATGAAATACATAAATTGTATTCAACTTCGCGGAATAATACAAAAGGTTCCTTAATCAAAAGGCTACAACTTCCCAAGGTCTATTACCTTAATCTTAAACATTACATATCTTAAGGGAAATACAAAAGATTTACAACAGTAATTACATAACAGTAAATTAAACTAGCATACAATTACTTAAAACTAAGCATTCGCTTTCCCCTTGCCTTTATCCGATTTAGAGCTTTCGGGATTGGCTGAAATAAAGTCATGATATAGCAAGAATGAGCAACTAAATGGCTCAGCAAGTTTATAACAAAATCATACGATATATCATGATGAAGGGAAATAACTTCAAGGTTTCAACAATAACAATTGTGAAAGATAACAAGAATCAATGTTCAATAAAAGAAGGAATTGACTCTTTACTGCTGAGTGGTCCTTAATGACCATGAACTGCTACTAAGGTAAAACAGACATACAATGTCTGACTCCTTGTTAAAAATAACGGGACACTTGAGGGGATCAGTCCTCTCATGTCTTATGTATATGCATCACATTTGTTTTCTTGCGTGCTGTCGGGTATCCGACAAATAAAATCCCCTTTAACTAGGGTTGTTCTATCTCAGTCTTACTGTAAGAATCCGCACCAGCCAATGGTTTGGATAAGCTTTTATAATATTCAATTAAATGAATTTAACATGCATTTGTCTAGCCGAAACAATTAGCTTAGACGTTCTTAAATAGTTTGCAAAGCACTATGTGCGAATACAATAATCAATAGCGATGTGAAGTAATTTTTGATAATTAATTCACTTAAGGTCTGTCAAGTAACTACGAGTGTAGAATACTTGCTCAACAATAATTGAAATGTAAATACGGTTGAATAATAATTGCAACGATAAATACAAGTTAAAGTTATGAAACTTGCAATAAGAATTACAAGTTAAGGATAGAGAACTTGCCTCGTGCGTCGTCTACTGCTTATCAAATTAATCTAACAATCCTTGAACGGACCTAACAATTAAATCAATTTGATCTTAAATTAGTATCATATACTTGTAAGTATAATGACTTTCATAAACCTTACGAACCACATAATTGATTAATTATGGGTAATTAAACACTTAGAAAATATTATCATTATTTGATAATATTTCAAACACAAAGAACTTATATTAATGGTTTAATATAGTTCAAAATAAATATCTAATATTATTAATCATTTAATAATATTTTATTGAGTATCTAATATTATTAACTATTTAATAATATTTTATTTATTAACTAATATCATTAATCCTTTAATAATATTTTATTAAGTATCTAATATTATTAATCATTTAATAATATTTTATTAAGTAACTAATATTATTAATCATTTAATAATATTTTATTAATTATCTAATATTATTAATCATTTAATAATATTTTATTAAGTAACTAATATTATTAATCATTTTATAATATTTTATTAATTATCTAATATTATTAATCATTTAATAATATTTTATTAAGTAACTAATATTATTAATCATTTAATAATATTTTATTAATTATCTAATATTATTAATCATTTAATAATATTTTATTAATTATCTAATATTATTAATCATTAAATAATATTTTATTGACTTTATCATATTATTATACACATAATAATATTTTAATAGTTTTCTAATATTATTATTTATTTAATAATATTTTATTACCTTTATTATATTATTATTTCAATAATAATATATATATACCTTTAAATCAATAAATCAATCATATATATATTTAAAAATATATTTATTAAGTCCAAAAATACTAAAATGATTTTTGGAACATTTTTCATTTTCTGACCCGAACCAGACCCGACTCGACCCGGCTGACCCGGCCCGACCCGACCCGGTTCGGGTTTTTATTTTTCCCGAACAGTGCACTGCGCCCCGGCACAGTGTTTTGTTCTACACACTGCGCCCCGGTGCTGACTCACAGAAACACTTTTCAACTTTTGATTTTTTTTCCAATTTCGATACCTTTTGATCAAACCTTGATAAAATGAAATCTACACATCCAAATAACACCAAATCAGTGTTGATGTGTTCCTAACTTAATGTTTTACAATATTCCATGGTTCGATCGTCTTTTTGAAAACGTTTTACACGAAATTTACGGATCGAACCACATAGGGTTGAAAAACGACATCCTTTTTGGTAAAAACTATAACTTCCTTGTTATTCATTATTTTTGAAAACTTCCAAAAGGTTTTATCTTTAAAACTCATAGATCTAGCTTTCTAGCCATAAAAATCCATTTTTGGATTTGTACATTTCAAAATACAACATCAAACATAGCATGCATGGTTAGGGTTTACCGGTAAAATTGTGTTACACATATTTCTTTAACTTCTATGCATTTCTAACCTACCAAATCATTTTATAAACACATAGATCTATGAATATACATATATTACATAGTTAAATACATCTAGATCGTCAAAACGAGTTTTGATCGGTTAAAAATAGATTTTAACCGATCAAAAGCTTTCTAGACTACAAAAATGAAATGAGAAGGTGTTTAGAGCACTTTTAAACCTTAGTGATTTGCTTGCTCTCCTTCTCCTCCTACCAAAGTATGTTGTATAGCTTTAGGACATCCACCAAGACCTTCCTTAGCTTTTTCTCTCAACTTACAAGTGTATTTTCTTCTTTAGCTCACAAAAGTTCTCTCTCTTTTCTCTAGGATTTTTCTAGCAAATGAACTAACAACCAATACCAAGTGTGGAGCATTCTATTTATAGCCAACCACTAATCTAGCATTAAATCACTAATCAACCTATGTTGGTGAATTAAATGCTAAGTATGCTTACTATTCCCTTGATTGACTAGTTGATGGACTTTTGGAATGACTAGAGTAGTTGAGCAACTTTATGACATGGAGTAACTTTTAAGCAACAAAGAGCAAACAAGTCACCCCTTGGTGGGCCCCACAATGGCCGGCCAAATGGCCTTTTATTGGCCATTTTTCCTTTTGTTTTTATTGCTTAAATGTTCAATTATACATATATATATATATATATATATATATATATATATATATATATATATATATATATCTATACATGGGTTCAATTGTTGACCAATTTTGACTTCCTATTGGGCTCCATGTTGGACTTAGGAAATTAATATATTGGGCTCCTCCATTGAATTGGTTTGGGCCCAATTTAATTAACACATTGGGCTAGCATTTGAATAACTATGCTACCTTTAATTAAAATAAGCATTGGGCTTGTTTAATTAATTACATGGGCTAGTAATTAAATTAATTACATGGGCTACTAGGTTAATATCTTTAACCTAGTTTATCAACTTATTTGGATATAAAATATAATCCAATTAGATTTGCTTTAATTAATTATACACTTTGCTTTAATCCCTTAAATAAATATACAAGCACGTAAGTACATTTATTTAATTATCTAATGCACAATTAATGAATGAGGAAAATTTAAATTCATTGCTAAATATTTATTAAGTATATTTACAATGACTAATGAAATTCGTGGTCATTACATTAATTGTCTCATCTTGTTTAGCGCACATGCTCACATATATATAAAATACGCATCATATTATTTAACATGCGAAGCATGTTTGGATAATATATAATATATATAATTAACATGCACATATAGAATACTATATTCTATTTTGATTGATTATGGGCTTTTATTCTAGTTTGGTTCACTAGAGCCACCAAGTGAACCAAAAGGTCAAACTTAGGGTGCAAGAATAAATTAAATTAAATGTAACTATTACATTTAAATTCGGGCTCCATTACAAATGGGTCTTCACGCACTCCTTGCTCATTGGCTCTAATTCTTCAAAATAATTCTAACTAATCCTATTACAAATTATTTATAATAAATAGAAACCTTGATCAACAGTCAATGAGAAGTACATAGGAGGAAGATAGAATTAGACATAAGAAAAATTAGAAAGACGAGGTACGCGAATCCCATTTATAAAACTCATTCATTCATGCATTCAATTAAAAATAAGTCTAATCATATTGGTCAATAGTCCATAATCAATCCCATTTATTTATCATATATATCAACGTATATATCAATAAATAATATTCATCACATTAATTAAATAAATTATTCCATATATATATTGGTATCATTTAATGGGCAATTAAAGTTGCATGAAATTCAATTTCATGTTTAAAATAAATCTTTTATTTTAATTATAAAATTATTTAAAAATAAACTATTTATTTTTATTATTTTAAAATTACCCAAAATAAACTATTTTATTTTAAAATTTTAAAATCAGCACAAAAATTACCAAACAGTTTGGCAAATTAATATATATTATAAATATATCATATATTATATATATATATATATATATATATATATATATATTACAAAACCAAAAAAAAAAATTGTTGCTTTGTTTGATCGAAAACATGCTGCTTTGCTGACTGAAATCATGCTGCTTTGCTGACCGAAATATATCATATATATTATATATCCAAAAACAGGGCCTTGATTTAGTGGTGTCAAAGTGACTCAATTCCGGGACAAAACTATATATATATATATATATATAACCAATCCGAAACTGGGTGGCTTGTGCTCATTAATTGCCGGGGAAAAAAACTGCTTTAATTCCATTTGGCTCCAATTTGCTTTATATATATATATATATATATATATATATATATATATATATATATATATATATATGAAACATTGAAGCATTTCAAATTCGGTAATTAACTAATTTCGGTATTTAAAAAAAATTAATTTTATACAACAAATTATGCCTAATAAATTTATTCTAAACCATACCTATACACATATGGAATTAAAACAATTAATAATTCACATAAAGTTTGACTCTTGATGCCATTGTTGGTTTGTAAAAATTCATAGACACGCAATCTAATTGTATAAAATAGCGGAAGCATAGTAAAATTAAAATTTAAAAATTTACAAACCTTAATTCAAAATCGACCTTTAAGCACAATTATTAATTAATAAAGAAGAAGTTAGAGATATACCCTTGTAAAACACAAAACTTCAACGGGTACAAGTTCACCTCCAAATCCTTAACGTTCTCCTTGAATTTCACCGATTGAATTCTAATGATTAATGTTAGCCACCCAAATGTTTGACCTCTAGAGGTGATCCACCAAGGAATAATAATAATTCAAGAAGTGGGTGATGACAAACCCTAGTTTTCACTCTCTAGAGAATATGTGAGTACTCTCCTAAAAACTTATGAAAGTATATATGTGTAACCTTAATCCATAATAAGACTTCTCTTATTTATAGATTTAATAAACCCTCCTAACACCTTTAGGAATATGATTTTTAATTAAACTCCTTATCTAATTAGGAACTTAATTAATTTAATATAATAATTATAATTCCTAAACTATTTAGGAACTTAATTATCAATTATGAGAGTACACTTATTAATTAATTCCTAAACCATTTAGGAACTAAATAATAATAGTAGTAATAATAATAAGACTCCTCTTATTAATTTATAATTAGTATTTTTAAAATACTAAATAATAAATATTAAGTCATTTAATTTATTCTATCCCCATAGTATAAATTAAATATACTTAATTCATTATTACAATTATGCCATTTACTTCTTAAATAATTTTTTTTTTTTTTGCAGTGTGACCATTTAGGTTCTCTATATTAAGTCGGTTATAGAATAAATTAATTAGAACTATTCTAATCTTATTAATAAATTAAACTATTTAATTTATTTAAACAAAAAATATTTATTCCATAATAAGGGTAAGCCCCCTTAGCGATCAACGACTTTTCAGATAATATAGATTTCAAAATTTAATCACAACAGAACCTATTCAGCGAATAATTACTGTACAATTCAATCCTTCTACCTCACAATGTCTCAATTAAATATAAGACATGGTATTACTATCAAATCTTATTTTATTTGATTATATGCATTTCGATTCTTAAATGAATAACTCTAATTAATATAAATTAGAAACTACTTTCTAATTTTCATTCTGCCTTGACCAAGGATTACTGAGTTATTATTTATCGAATCGCATAGGATATTCTCTTCTTTTACTAGAAGTGGTAGATTATTTGTTGATCACTCACATATCTCCATGTATGACTTATTATATCCGATCATACCCTTTGATATACCCTAAAGGTTTTAAGGAATATGTTAAAATATAATTCATCATACACAAGATACTATGATGTTCTCAAGTCCATGGATAACTTATACTACTATCACAAAAAGAACTCCTATTGACAGACAAGTAAGACTCCATTACGTGTTCTTTGAGCAAGTCACGTTCAGTGAACTTATTCTCTAATTAGCACCTACGTACTTGTTTTATTGTCTCTACACAAATGATTACGAGATCAATCATCATCTTCATAAAAGCAAGCATAGTATGTACTAATCTATCCGGATTTACTAATCTCCATTTTAGTAATCCCACGATTAGGAACAATTTTAGTTTTGAGCTATCTTGAATTTAGATCTCATTAGCATGATTATCATCATGATTCTAAAAGCATTGCTCAACAACTTTGGATTTAGCGCAATTAATATCATCTATTAAATATGGATAAAGAAAATGCCTTTGTATAAATAAACTTTTATTAATAAATGAACAAGATTATAAAGTATATGCTTATCACAGCAAATGTGATTGGCTTGAGGGCATACTACTTTCAATGATGAGTTATACTCTTACATATTCCTTAAGACCCTTAGGATATATCAAATGATATGTTCGGGTATAATAAGTTGTACATGGAGGTAGGAGAATGTTTAACAAATGATCTACCACTTCTAGTAAAGGGAGAGTGTCCCATGTAATTCAATAAATGTCAACTCAGAAATCCTTGTTCAAGGTGGAATAAAAATTAGAAAAAAGTTTTTAATTTACATTAGAGATGTACATTTGAGAATTGAAATGCATATGATCAAATAAAATAAGGCTTGATAGAAATTTCATATCTTATATTTGATTGAGACATTGTATAGTTGAAAGATTGAATTATACAGTAACTATTCGTGGAATAGGTTCTTTGTGATCAAATGTTGAAATTCATTTTATTTGAAAAGTCGTTGATCGCTAAAAGGGCTTACCCTTGTTGTGGAATAAATATTATTTATTTAAATGAATTAAATAATTTAATTCATTTATATAAATAAGATTATCATGGTTCTAATTTATTTATTCTACAACCGGATTAATATGGAGAACCTAAAGGGAGACACCACAAAAAAAGTAATATTTATTTTAGAAGTGAATGACATAACGATAATAATAAATTAGGTGTATTTAATTTATATTATGGTGATATAAAAAATTAAATAGCTTAATATTTATAATTATGTAATTTGAAAATTCTAATTATAAATTAATAAGGGGAGTCTTATTATTATTATTATTATTATTATTATTATTATTATTATTATTATTATTATTATTATGCTCATAAATGGTTTTAGAATTATAATTATTATAATAATTAATTAAGTTCTTAAATGGTTTAGAAATTATAATTATTATATTTAATTAATTTAGTTTCTAATTAGATTATGAGTTAAATTAAAACTCTAATCCTAAAGAGTTTAGGAGGGTTGACTATATCCATAAGTAAAAGGATTCTTATTATGAATTATGGTTACACGCTCTTTCACAAGAATTGGGAGAGTGCTTTATAATTTTCTAGATCTAAGAGTTAGAGAGGGAAAGAATTAGGGCTAGTCATCCATGATTTGAGAAACCAAAATATACTTATTGAATTCATAGATCTCTTGGTGGATCACCTCTAGAAGTTACACACGTGGGTAGCTAACATTGATCCATAGATTCTAATCGGTGAATTTGAAGAAAAACACGAAGGATTAAAGAGATGTGAACTTGTATCAGTTTAAGAGTTGAATCTACAAAGGTAAAATCCACTATCCATCCTCAATTATTAAGTATCGTCTAAGAAAGATCCTGATTTTTGGTTTATAATTTTTTTTAAAATATGATTTATACCTTACTTCCGTTGCGCCTTACAATTTTATTGTATGTGTGTCATATTTTTACAAACCAATAATGGCATCTAGAGCCAAATGTATGTGAATTATTAATTATTTTAATTTCATATAAGTATGGGTATGTATTTAGAACAATTTATTGGGCATAGTATGTTGTATATAATCATGTGTTTTGAAAACAAGAAGAAAAAATCGAGTTTTAGATCAAAACGGTATCAAATTTGAGAAGAATTACAGAAACAATTTCTACGAACAAACACCGAGGCGCTGGTTTTGAACTAAGTTCTAGCGCTAGGGTGCTGTCTTACTGGGGCACACTGTTCATCATGGTTATGCTCCAAGGCGCATTTTTTTACAGCTTAACAGCGCTGGGGTGCTCTACCGCAAAATCCATTTTTTGATTTTTTTTTGAGTAATTTTCAAAGCTATAAAATAAATGGTTTATTTAGGATGATTTTATAATTAAAATGAATTGTTAATTTTAAACTTGAAATTGAATTTCATTTAACTTTAGATTTTCCATTAAATGATATCGAAATATATATGAAATGGTTTTAATTCATGAGATGAATAATACATATGATGATATATATGATATAAATTATGTATTGATACTTATGATAATATATATAATAATACAATGGATTAATTATGGACTTTTGACCAATGTGAATGAATTTATTTTAGTTGGATGTATGAATAAATGAGTTTTAATAAATGGGGCATGCGTACCTCATCTTATCTAATTTTTATTGATGAAAATTTTTTCTCCATCCTATGTACTTTTCATTGACTGCTGATCAAAGTTTCTGTTTTATAGAAATAAAATGTAATAGGGTTAGATATAATTATTTGAAAAATTAAAGTTAAAGAACAACTAGGGCATGAAGACTAGTTTTGTATTGAAGTTTGAGTTAAATGTAGTAGTTACATTTATGCATTTATTCTTATGCCCTAGGTTTGACCATTTAGTTTATTTCGTAGCTCGAATAAACCAAACTAGAATAAAGTATTATATATGTGCATGCTAATTATATATATATATATATATATGGTCAAACATGTTTTGCATGTTAAATAATATGACACGTATTTTATATATATATGTGTATGCACGCTAAAGAATATGAGATAATAAATAAGAAACCCCTCAAAGAAAATATATTAAGTTGTAACGTTCAAAGATATTTGGAATATCGAACGACGCCTTCTAGTATAATAAAACGATAAAGTATTAAATACTTAATATAAGTTTATTGTGCACACATAAGATTTATACTAATTATTTAAGATGTTATTTTATTGCATAAGATGTTTATAAGGAATTAAATAATACTGTTTGATGTGCACACATATGGACCGTATTTTTCTCTTTACTTATATAGACTGCTAGGTCGAACTTAACTTAGATAATTTTTATTCGGATGTACATACACTTGATCATAATAATCTAAGAGGCAAAATTAAAAGGAGTTACATGTTGATGTACTTGACAAGGAGTAGTCAACCTAATAAATAAACTATAGTTTGTTATGCACACATAAGGCTACACTTATGTCGATGTGATCCTTATCTCACTAGCGGATCTTTAACTAGATTTGTCAAACTATATAAGGAGGGTAATATAGTTTGATGAAAATAGTTGAAGGCATCATTTTAGATAAAACCTAATTAACTTAGTGATTGATAAAATGAATGCATGTTAATGTTGTTAATATTCACTTAAAGAATTATGTTATATTAACACACTAACACTGCATAGCATATTGGATGCTTACAATTCAATCGAACTGAATTGTTCGGATTGAATAAAGAAATTTGATAATAGTTCTCAATGCTGAAAAGCTAGCAAATATCCTTAATTTGCCTATCACTATAAATGTTGCAAACAATGCCTTTGAGGAAGAGATTGTTACTTATGAAGTGACAATATGATGCAACTGAGGCTCAATGCATTATGCTTACATCCATGAGTATCGAGTTACAGCGTCAACACGAGAAAATGGATGCGCCTACTATATTACTGCACATTTATGAGTTGTATGGTGAGCAAAGTAGTTCAACTAGATATAAGATATCTAAGGATCTCTTCCATTCTACAATGACCAATGACACTACAGTACAGACACATTTCCTAAAGATGATCAATTCAATTAATCAATTGAGACAATAAGGTTTTATCATGGATGGAGAGTTGAGACAAGATTTGATCTTGCAGTCATTCACCGACTCCTTTTCACAATTTATTGTAAACATAAACATTAATAAGCTAGATGTCTGTTTACTTGATTTGCTTAAACATTTTAAAGACTATTAAAAGTCACTTTCCTTTCAAGAAAGACCAAGTCTTACTAGTAGATGAATCTTCCAAGAAGCGGAAGATGATCAAAGGTGTTTCTGAGGAGTCAGAAAAGATAAAAGGCAAAAGAAAGACACTAAACAGATGGCATAAATAAAAGTGATCACAAGGGCAAAAAAGTTAACTTTCATTGTGATAAGCTAGGGCACTAGTAGAGGAACTATAAGGAGTATCTTGCGGTGGCTAAATAGAAGAAGCTTAGTAAAGCTTCTACTACAGATATAGATTTGTTCATAATGAAATAAAACTTTCTATAAGTCAAGTTCTACTTGAGTATTAGATATTGGTTGGTGGTCTCAAGCATGCAAGTTATTATAGAGAAGCAAAAGTAAAAGGCTAAATAAAAGACAAGTAATCATGTGCGTGGGGAATGGAATAAAGGTTGTTGCATTAGTCATAGGATTTTACAGTTTAGCATTGCCTACGGGCAAGTCTATTAAGATAGTAAGTTGTTACTATGTTCTAGTTCTTGTAAGAAATATTATGTCCATTCCATGTATAGACAAGGAAGGTTGTGACATTATAATAAAGAACAATCGTTGTTCTATTTATAATGATAATAATTTATTTAGAACTGGTAGATTACTTGATGGACTTTATATACTTGACTTACATGATTTTTCTTCTTCAAATTGAACAAACTAAGGGCAAAGAGATTATATGAATCATACATTCATGCGGTACTGTTAACTCGATCATATTAATGAAATAAGACTAAACAAGTTATATAAAGATGGTTTTTTGAGCCTTTTGATTATGAATTAAATATAACTTGTGAATCTCGTATTATGGATAATATGACTAAATCTCCATTTAGTTGACATGGAGAGAAAGTTACAGAGTTCTTAGAGTTGATACATACAACTGTGTATGAGACCTATGATAACATATGCAAGAGAAGGGTATTCATTTATTATTTTCACTGATGATTCTAGATTTTGATAAATGTATTAGATAAAATATAAATCCAAATCGTTTGAAATATTCAAAGAATTAGAAGTGAAAGTAAACAAACAGCCAAAAATATTAAAGTTCTTTGATTAGATTGAGAAGTGAATACTTAAGCAGTGAGTTTCTAAATCATCTCACAAAATTCGTATTTTCTCGCAATGGATATAGTGATGATCCATAATGAGTTTTATCGATCTTTCAATATCCTTATGGGGTTATGCCCTAGAAATGGCTACATACCTACTTAACAAGGTACCTTAAAAATTCATTCCTAATCTATATGAGTTATGGACAGGGAAGAAACCAAGTATTAAGTATGTTAAGATTTGGGATTGTCCAACTTAAGTCAAAAGATTTGAAAATGATAAGTTTGGGACAAGATCTGACAAGTGCAAATTTGTGGCGTATCCTAAAAAAAGTTTAGGGTATCACTTTTATAATCCTACTGATTAAAAGGTGTTTATTGAAACACTCTACCTTCTAAGAAAAATGAGTTTATACTTGAAGAGGTTAGTGGGAGTACGATAAATCTTGAAAAAAATCAAGAACCACAAAACACTACAGATCAAAGTGAAGAAATTTGTTCAAGTAGATAAACCTATTGTACCACAACCGGATCGTAGATCTGGTTTCGTACCAAAGATACCTAGGGATATGGATTCATCATAGATGATGATGATGATGAGGTACACATCATAGTGGATGATGATCCAGTTACATACGATGTGGTATGAGTACTAAAGACTCAAGAGAAATGACTGATAACCATGAAATTCAAAATGGGTCATTTAGAAAGACTAAAGTAGATGACAAGGTGGAGACCTATAAGACCTGACTAATGACGAAATGTTTTAAACAAGGTCAATGAGTTGACTATGATAAAACTTTTTATTGGTAAAAATGCTTAAAGTCCATTCAAATTTTTCTTGTAATTGCTACTTAATATACGAGACCTGACAAATGGACGTGTATACGTCCTTCCTTAATAAAGGATGTATATATGGTACAACCAGAGAGATTTATCTTCAATGATGAAGTAAATTAAATATGTGAGCTATAACGATCCAATTATAGATTGAAGTAAACTTCTCAAATATGGAACATCATTTTTGATGAGAAAACTAAAGGAGTTTGATTTTATCAAAAACGAGGATGAACCGAGTGTATACAAAGGTTAGTGGTAGCACTATAACATTCCTAGTACTATATGTTGATATACTACTAATAGAAAATGACATATCTATGCTACAATCAGTAAAGATGTGGTTGTCTAAACACTTCTCCATCAATGACTTATTAGAAGCATCCTAACATTCCATTGGGATAAAAGTCTATAGAGATAGATCGTAAAGGATGATTGGTTTGATCCAAAGAACGTATATTGACTAGATGATATGTACTAAACCTGATGTTGCTTATGTGTATGATAAGTAATTATCAGTTCAATCTTGGAGAAGAAAATTAGAAAAAAAAATTCTAATGGTTGGTCTAATTAGAACTAGAGGACTTAATAGACTCAGTTTTTTAGACTAACCAAGACAACAACAAATCCATTTTAGGTTATGTGATTATCTTGAACGGTAGTGCAGTGAGTTAAAAAAGTTCTAAGTAGCAAAGAGTTGTTGATTTAGTGACAAAAGCATAGTATATAATTATAAGTGAAGTTGCAAAGGTGATTGTTTAGATGAATAAGTTCATTACAAAACTTAGAATGGTTCATAGTATTAAAGGAGTGTAATTCACCAAGGAATTTAGGGGTGAGCAAAAAACTGATTTGGCCCCGAAATCGCACCAAAAACCGCACCAATTAAAACCGCACCAACAGTTCCGACGTATGTGACAGTTTTAGGTGGATTGAAAACCCGAATTTGTGGTTTGGGTTTGGTTTCTAGGCAAAACCGCACATGGAAAAATCGCACCACACTATTTCCCCCCCCCCCCCCACTGTTTGACTATTTTCAACATGAACCATATCAAGAAGCATTATTATAGAAGTCACCCTTCAATTAATCCATTTGGAATTATCTTTCATGTAATTATATTTGTTTAGAATTTTCATATGTGAGAAGAAATTTTTAATTAATACATTTGGAATTATCCCTCATGTAACTTCTATTTTACTTTTTTTTGACAAGATATGCGGAGTGCTCATACCCCTGTAGTTTTACCTTTATCTCCCTCATCTCATCCTCTAACTGATACGCCACATCCTTATACTGGTCCTCCATCTCCTAGTGAATCTGATTCTGTTCCTTTAGATGATGAACTCTATCCTCAAGTTCCAAATTCCTCTCAGTGAGCTACTCTACTAGGTCATCCTCAGAATGCGGCTCCTCTAGTGATATAGCACCTCCTCCTCATCATCAGTTGTCTCATCTATCTGATCATCGTCCTCCTCATCATCACCGTCAAATCTCATCACACCGCCTCGCACTGGCTCCTCAGCCTCAGCTATGTGATCATCTGAATCACTTTCAGCCTCTATTTCCAGCTCCACCGTAAGCTCAATAACAAGCTGGTCGACATGAACAACATGTTTATCCACAGGAACATCATCTATCACGTGACCGGCTCACCTATCTCAGTCATCCTACAACCATAGACATAAAATAAATAAACACCATGACGTCAGTATTACAATAAAATATAGTCATTGATGAAATGAAATAGTATTTTATCATGAACAAAACTCGACTCGATGAATTTTCACAATCCATCTCCAAACCTAAATTGACTCAATGGATCTCCTCGACCCCTCACCTAGCGTACTCTATACGAGTTTAATTTTAAGATTATAACCTAGGTTCAGCATCCTAAAGTTTATAACCTACAGTTCTGATACCAACCCGTGACGCCCCTAAATTCAAGTACTATTACCTCTAACTCAGTGCTCACGATCTAATACATACAACCACCTATAACAATATATATTATTAATGTGGGAATAAATAAACATAAGTTGTTCATTACAAAAGGTTCGCTACGGTCCCAAGGTTTAGAACCTTAAACAAAATACATCGTGAATACACTATTAATACAAAAAAGTTTCATGAATCACAAAATGGGATAATAATCCATAAAACTATTCCTTAAGTTTTCCCTTGCCCTTGTCCTTCTTAGAACTCTCTGACTTAACTGCAATTAGTTCATGATATAGCAAGAGTGAGCAACTACTTTGCTCAACAAGTTTAAAATAAATAACAACGGTATATCATGAATGGATAAGAATAACAATAGGATAAATCAACTTTTAAAATAGTTGATGAAATAACTGACAAGATAATCAAAGTTCAAATGGAAAAACGAGTATTGATTATTTACTACTGAGTGATCCAATAGGCCATAAACATTGACAAGAAATCAATCATTCAAATGACCATTTTATATATTTAAACTGTCAGTTTGTACTTGAGGGGATCAGCCTCTTGTACACCATGTGTATGCATAACATTAAACCCTAACCGTGTCGGATGATCGACACTTATAATCCCCTTATCAGGGTTGCTCTCTTAGTCTAAGATTCTGTACCAACTACTGGTTTGGATAGCTTTAAAAAATATTAACATATGTATGTCTAACCGAACAAATGGTGAAGACTAATTCTTTAAACAATTCATGAAATGCAAAATTTTAAATATTTTGCAACTCAATAATAGAACAAGAATTCAAGTGCACTAAGTGCGAATATCAATAACTATCATTGATGTGGAGTAATTGACAAACATTAAACCAATAATATGATTGAAAAATAATAACTCGAGTTTGAGTTAGGAAACTTGCATAATGAAATGAGTTTAAAGTTTAGGAACTTGCCTTAATCGTTGTCTACAGCTTACACGACTTATATTACTGCTTTTGAAAGACTTAGTGTTAAATAAGTTTATCTTTCAATTGGCATAACACATAGGAATTCATATATAATTATCATATCGACTAACACTTAAGCATATAACTTCCTATTTAACCACACATAGCTTTCAAGACAATATTATCACTCATAGATAATGTTTTAAGTACCAACCAATATTATAAATCAACTAATAATATCAAATTTATCAACTGATAGTATTAATGGTTAACAACATCTTAATCGGTGATTAATATTATTAATCCTTTAATAATATTAAATCACTTATCATTATTATGAATCAATTAAAAATTTATTACATCCCTTAGTAACTTTTAAAGATCTAAAATAATTTAATGTAAATTGTTTAATCCCTTTATTATTTTCTTAATTCCTTCACTTTATTTATTTAATATTAATTAAATAAATAATTAAGTTTGATTAAACTTAACTGTTATTTATCATTACATAAATATTTATCTTTATTGGCCTCATTTTCCTTTAATTATTATTTAATATCATTTAAATAATAATTAATTAATTAATTTTTCTCATTTATCAATTAATATTAATTAAATAATAAATAATTATTTTTTTAATTTTACCACCATTTAATCATTATTTAATTTTATTTAAATAATAATTAACTAATTAATTATCCTCATTTATTATTTAATATTAATTAAATAATAAATAATTATTTTATTAACTTTATATTTTCCTTTATTTACTATTTAATAGTAAACAACTAGTTATTATCTTTATTTACCATAATTATTATTTAATATCCATTAAATAACAATTAATAGTATTAATGGCTTTTATTTACATTATTTGTTATTTAATATTCTTTAAATAATAAATAAGTATTTAACTTGGGTCTCAAATTAATTATATTAAGTTTTAAACATTTTGACCAATTTTTACTTAAACTGCGCCAATTCGACACGTTTGACCTCGTCCAACCCGATTGTTAAAATATTACTGTTTGAAAAAATGAACTAGGGCCTCGGCCCTAGTTGGTAGTGTAAAAGTAGGGTCTCGACCCTAGTGCTGTAAAACCATTTTTTTAGATTTTTTAGATTTTTCCAACTTTTGTAACTTTGATTCAAACTTGCATAAAATGAAATTTACACATCTAAATAACTCCAAATTTATTTTGTTAGCTCCGTAACTTGATGTTCTACAATATTTTATGATTCGATTGCATTCTTGAACATGTTTTTGACATAAAAATTAGGATCGATCGACTAGAATTTCAAAAATGACACTTATTGCAATAATGTCCATAACTTGCTCATTTTATCACATTTTAGGATTATTCAAGTTAGGGTATTTTTATAATCTCTAGAGCTATCAAACAAGCCATAGAACTCATAAAAATAACAACCACCTCTTACAACACAACACATCAAACCACCAAATCAAGCTAGAATTTTTATCGAAAAATGTTTATATGCACTTTTCTTATACCAAATCACATATCCAACATATCAAAACATTATTTTCTAGATCATAGATCTTTATAAATTTTATAGATCTAATATTATAGGTTCATAAAATGAACTTTGAACCACTAAAAATACATTTTGACCATCAAAATCACTCTAAGCATACAAGACACAAAGATTTAAATAAAAGCTAGGGTTTTGAACACTTTTAAACATTTTACTTGCTTTCTTTCTTCTTGCTAGAAATTTAAGGAGGCTTAGATGATCCACCTTGATAACCTCCTTGATAATCTTGGGCTTCCTCTTCCTTTTTGCTTCTTTAGCTTTTTATTTTTCTCAAGTTTTCTATTTTTCTCAAGCTTTTTTATTAAGTTTCTCTTGCTCTCAACTTTCTCTCTAACACTTAGAATATCAAATAACCAATGAAATAATATGTGAGAGGAATGTAGTATATGATTTCTATTAGTTGAAAGGTATATTTACACTTTGTGTAAGTATACACATCAACCATCCATCATCATATGCTTCTGAGGGAAGCTAACTGAGCTCTCCCAAATGTCCTTGTAACTGCCGGCAATATGGTCCCACAATGCTCCAAGATTTATTTAATTTTACTTTTCTTTTAATAACAAAAAGGTGGTAATATATATAACATTGATACATATACAATTATTTACCAATACACATATGTTTGTGTTAATGTGTGGACTTCTAGCAATTAATTCTTTGGGCTACTCTAACTTTCATATTGGGCTTCAATTAATTTAATGATTGGGCCTTAGATTAAATCCAACACTTAGGCTAGTATTTTAACTTGATTGGGTTATCAATTAAATCACATTATGCTTAATTAATAACATGAATTAATTCTTTCACATTAGGGTTATCATTTATTAATTCATGGACTAACATTATTAAATGTCACACTTGGATTAATTATATAATCCAATTAGATTTACCTTTAATAAATTAATTTAGTCTATCAAATAATTGGTTTAACTATAAACCCTACCACAATCAATTGAATCATCGATTAAGGTTTCTAGCTTATCGGACATCGATATTAAAACCTTAGGTTAGTCCACTAGTTTTAAAATAACCAACCAAGTAAACTCCCCTTTAATAACACCCTCACACGCAAAGATATGATTACACATAAATGCAAAACATATTGATCAAAATTTAATTCACTTCATTGATAAATATTTTTTAAATATATTTACAATATGTCATAATATTTGTGGTCATTACAACAATAATTTGTATATTATGAAATTATCAGAAGTGTTTATATAATATAAATCTGTGTAGTATACAAAGTAAATTATAATAACTTCAAAATAGTTTTTAAAATAATATTTCAAAAGAAAATCCTCCAAAGTAAGCTTTTTAAAATAAATATTCTAAAGAAAAAGTCTTATAAAAGAAGATTTGTGAATACCGTGTGAAGTAAGTATTTGTGTTAATATTACTCTTTTAAGAAAAGACTCACTTGAGAAATTCTTGCACTCCTTTTTGCTTTACCAAAATTTTAGAGTAACTTTACTACACTCAAAGTATACTCACAATGTATCAATAGGAGAAAGAAGGGTGTGAGGAATTCGTTCACCAGATTCCCCTTTTATAGCCTATTCCTCACCTACCATGCTTACTGTTCTGCCTAACTTTTACTTTTAAAAAAAACTCACTGTTTGCTCATTTTCTTCTCACTTTTCTTGACCTGCCTTTTTTTTTCTTCCCACCATCCTTACTTTATTATTTTTCTTCCTTTTCTTCCTATGCACAATTTTTTTTTATTTTTTTGTTTCTTTTTTCCAGTATCGCCCACCATATACTCTCCACATGTTTCCAGCAACCCACTTTTTATAATAACCAAAATATAATAATTAAAGTAATGTTATAATAGTGATAACAATAATTCAAAAATAATGTAAGAATACGTTACTATGATAATTATTAGTTTAATACAGTGCAATAGCAACTAATGACTCAATAGTATAATGACAATTATTGGTTCAATAATGTAAAAATATTGTGTAACAATAATTATTGATGAATAATATGCAATAGCCACGTTATCAGATCAATAATATGAGATACTGTTGCAATACCGCGTGCTACAGTGTAAAACTGTACGCTACTGTAGAATACCATATGCTACAGTAAAATACTATGAAATACCGTATGTTATTATTCTTTTATCATCGGGTAATTTAACAGCTAAAAGTGATAGTACCGTTGACCATTTTTCTGTCGTTTTCTATATTCGATTATATTTCGCTGTGGGGTCCACCAATGATTGATTATTTCGGTATCGTCGTACGAATCAAATATTTTTCAACAAAACAAATATTTTTCGACAAATCTAGTATTCCCTGACAAATCGAATATTCTCCGACATGATATAATTTGTACATAACATCCTTAACTTTTAACTTTTATTAATATAACACCTTACTGTTTCAGAATAATAATATAAAAAAAAAAATTAAAGTTTATTTCATAAAAGTCGGGGCCTTTCACAATTAGTTTTAATAACAGATTTGACAACATAAGAACTTTAAACTAATTGAATTAATTATGACCAAGTCAAATGTCCGTATTGGGAATAGATCAAATTATCTTTCAAAGTAATTTTTCCAATATTAAAGAACCCGTATCTTTTTAAATTTATAATGGCTTAATTAATTATTTTTATAATTATTTTCATGATCAATGCAATGCAAATTTAACATACAAAACCTAGAGCCTTGATTGAGATATAATTAAAGCTAAGATTTTACATTGATATCCTAGAGACTCAAAATATTATCTCCATATCTTCAATCCAAGTAGTTTCTCTGGATAACTTTTACTTAGTGCTGTAGTGTCAATTCAGTTTGATGTATCAATTTTTTTATCATGCTTAAGACTCCTATAAATACAAAACTGCAAGGCTTTAGATCAATAATAAAGTCATCATCAAAACACAAGGTTGGAATATAATCGAGCAAACATATTACAAAAATATATTTATCCCAAAATGTTACATCATAGTTACAAAGCTCAATATTTAGTTGATTTAATTTTTAAAACCATAATATTCGATTAACCATAATTCACCCATCCGAAGTCGGATCGAGCTCATCTTCGGACAGGAACTTCACTATGCTACAAAATTCCAGAATTCGAGAGGTCTTAATTTTTGAAACAAGTTAGCTATCCCAAAATAGTGATCAAAATTTTGGACAAATTACATTTTAAGATTTTTCACAGTTGAACTGTTTTGGTAGAAAAATCACCAAAAATTGAAAACTTAATATTTTTTAGTTGTTTCACTTGTATATGTTAGTAAACTCATAGATCTATCATCTAGAATTTATGAATCTCAAAAATATTAAAACCACAGAGAGTTATATGGTTTTATAAAAACTAAGATTTCCAACATGCATGCATCTAACTTCCATTCTTATGCATCAAAACAAATATTTAGCACATAAACTCCATCACAACCATCCTTATTCTTTCAGATCCACCATGATTCTCAACACAAAACCACTCCCACAACCAAACATGTAAACTAACTAAAACTAAAAGTTAAACAAAAAAGAGTTTAAAAACTTTTAAACATTCTTCCTTGAAGATTGATCTAGCTCTACTTTTTCTTGCTATAAAGCTTTAATAGGTGACCTCTTCCTTCTTCTTAAACCCGAAATGGCGGCCTCCAAGCTCTATCTTGCTCTTATTCTCTCAAGAACAAGTGTTTTCTCCCTTTTTCTCTAACTTCTCTCTTCCTTTCTCTGACTTCTCTCTAAACACTATCTAGAATGAACTTGGTAAATATTGAAATGACTTGAGACTTTGCAAGTATTGGTGTTTTAATTCAAATTTCTAAGTCTTACAAAATCTATACTTACAATATGTATAAGTATCACTTTTGTTTAACCAAAGCAACCATACACCTTCTCACAAAGTGAATTACTTTTTAACTAACCAAGCAAAAACTCTTCACCTCCCCACTATATGGGGCTGCCTAATTAAGCCTTCATTTTTTTTGGTATATATAAGCATCCATATGTGCCCCACACTAATTTCCAACTTTGAGTAATACATTGGGCTAGTTATTTGGACATATACAAGGTTAATTTAATTAAAATGTTGGGCCAAATAATACTTCCATTATGTAAGTAACATGTCACTTAAGGTATTGGGCTCACTTAAATTACAAAGCTTGTAAGTATTTAATGGAATTAAAAGGTTTGGGCTTTTAATTCTTTTGTTCCCATTTTATAAATTAGGCTAAGCATTTAATTAATTTACTCACATTATTGGGCTAAATAAATTCTCTACTTGGTCTCTTAAATAATTTAACCCACCAAGCTAAATAAATAATAACTTAGGGTATTAATTCAATTGATTATAAATCATTTTAATTGATTAAATCCTTATGGCTTTTTTTTTTATTTCATATTTAGTTCGCACTAATTAAATTAATTAGTTTTGTTGACTAATCACAATATTCACAAAATTCTTAATTGAATAAAAATCATTCAACCTAAATATGTGTGTGTGTGTGTGTGTGTGTGTATATGTATATATATATATATATATATATATATATATATATATATATATATATATATATATATATATATAAATACACATTTAATTTAGATCCCATTAGCATAATTAACATTATAATTCTAAAAGTATTGCTCTAAAACTATGAATTTGTCCATTTAATCAATTCAACCAATTAATCATGAATAAAGAAATAACATTAAATAAAACTTTTATTAATAAATGAATAAAATTATAATGTGCATGCTTATTACATCAACATGTGATTGGCTTGAGGGCATACTACTTTCATCAACACACTTTAAAGATCCTCAAGATTGTGGTGTGTTTAGGAAGATTTAGATCCTAATGGTAACTTTTAAGTTTGCAGTATACGATTATGATAGTCTTGAACCATAGAGTTAAGCTTTTGAGAATTCATTCTATGATTCTTTGTAGCTATTTGTGTTTGTCTTCTGTCTAGCGACTCTATGTTCTGGCTTTGTCCTTCAGTCATTATGCGAACTTCCATTGCCTTTACATTTTGTTTACCAATTCTGCTAAATTTGTTTAGTTCACTATGTGATCTACAAGTAACTAAGTCTTAACTCTGCGAACTTGGACTTCTTAATCTATTTCAAGTTCTTAATAAACTATTTGGATCAACCTAACATATTTGATCCATAAGTCCTTTTACAAAGATTATATAAGGTCCCGACTTTTATAAAATAAATTTAGTTTTTCTTTATATTATTATTCTAAAACAGTAAGGTGTTATATTGATAAAAGTTAAGGATGTTATATGCAAATTATATTATATTGGAGAAAATTCAATTTGTCAAAAAATATTCGATTTGTCTGAAAATAGTCATTCTGTCGAGGAATATTTGATCCGTACGACGCCGCCGAAATAATCAATCATTGGTTAAGCCTACAGTGAAATATTATTAGATATAAAAAAAATCACAGAAGTAACCTGTTTAAATAAAAATGGTCAACGGTACTATCACTTTTAGCTGTTAAATTACCCGATGATAAAAGAATAGTAGCATACGGTATTTCATGGTATTTTACTGTAGCATACGGTATTACATAATAGTACACGGTATTGCATAGAGTCTCATTTTATTAATCTGATAAAGTGACTATTGCACAGTATTCATCAATAATTGTTGTTATACAATATTTTTACATTATTAAACCAATAATTGCATTATACTATTGAATCATTAATTGATATTGCACTGTATTAAACTAATAATTATCATAGTAACATATTCTTACATTATTTTTTAATTATTGTTATCACTATTGTAGCATTACTTTAATTATTGTATTTTGGTTATTATAAAAATGAGTTGGTGGGAACATGTGGGAAGTATATGGTGGGGGGGATACAAGAAGAAAGAAACAAACAAACAAAAAGAAAAATTATGCGTAGGAAGAAAAAGAAGGAAAAGAATAAATTAAGGATGGTGAGAAGAAAAAAAAAAGGCAAGTCAGGAAAAGTAGGAAGAAAATGAGCAAGCTGGAACTTGGGAGTTTTTTTTAAATAAAAGTTAGGCAGAACAGTGAGCATGGTAGGTGAAGAATAGGCTAAAAAAGGGGAATCCGGTGAACGAATTCCTCACACCCTTCTTGTAATGACCACAAATTATATATGTCATTGTATTATAATTATTAAATAATTACCAATGAAGTTAAAAATATGTACTATTTAATTATGCATTAAATGATTTAATGTATATACTTGTGTATGTGTATATTTATCTAGTAATGAAGCAAAGTAATATAATTAATTAAAACAAGTCTAATTGGATTATATTATAAGTCCAAATGAGGTATTAAACTAGGTTAAATAAATTTATCTGGTAGTACATGTAATTAATTTAAATCTTGATCCATGTAATTAATTTAAATCTTGATCCATATAATAATTAAACTAGCCCAATACTTGTTTTAATTAAATGTAACATAGGTTATTTAATATTAGCCCAATAGAACAATTAAATTGAGTTCAAACAAATTAAATGAATGGGCCTAATATATTTAATTCCTAAGTCCAAAGTGGAGCCCAATAGAAAGTCAAAATATTGGTCAATATATATATATGTGTGTGTGTGTGTGTGTGTGTGTGTGTGTGTGTGTATAAGTGTATATATGCATATATAACCAATAAAAATTAAAGCAAAATTGAACAAAAATAGAGGAGTTGGCCGGCTACATGGGGGTCCCACTTGGGTGGCTTGATTGCTTCATGTTGCTTCACTTGTACACTTGGTTTTGGTGGTTCACCAACCCTAGTCATTCACATTGTCCATCACATTGTCAATCAATCCAATAGTAAGCACAATTAGCTCCTAATTTGACTATGTTAGTTGATTAAGGAAAGTTGATGGTGATTAAGGAGACTCTATATATAGAGTGTTCCACTAATTGGTTATGTTTGCTTGGTAATTGCTAGAACACAAGAGAGAAAAGAAATAGAGTTCTTGAGAGAGAAAAGAGAAAACACTTGTGTGTTGAGAGTTCACTAAGGATAGTGCTAGAGGAGAAGCTTGGTATATGACTTATAGCCTCATATCTTACTTTGGAAGAAGAAGAGCACACAAGTCTATAAGGTTCAAAAGTGCTCCAACCCTTTCTTAGTGTATATTTTTGGTCTATGTAGGTTTTTTTCGGTAAAAATGTATTTTTTTAACCTATCAAAACTTGTTTTAATGATCTAGAAGTCTAATACCATGTTATATTGGTAGATTCATGATTTGATATGTTTAAATACATGTTTTGGTATGTGTGGTATGCTAATAAATAGAAGAAAAGTCCATATTAACTCTTACCGGTAAAATCCTAGATGAGTATGTGCTATTTATTATTGTAGTTTGAAATGTACAAGTTGAAAATTGGATTTCTATGACTAGAAAATTACATATATGAGTTATAAAGAAAACTTAACTTGAATCTTTCAAAAATATGAAAAAATGAAGAAGTTATGGTTTTTACCGCAAAATATGGCGTTTGGAAACCCTAGATAGTTCGATCTTAAATTTTGTGTCAAAACATTCTCAAAAATGTGATTGAACCATAAAATGTTATAAAACAAGAAGTTAGGAAGATAACAAAACTGAGTTTGTCATTCGGATGTATAGATTTTATTTTATTCAAGTTTTAATCAAGATAACTCAAGTTGAAAATTTGCCAAATTTTTTGAAAGAAAAACACAAAACGCCAGCAGCGTTGACTCAGCGCTCGGGGCCTCTATTTCCAGCGCTGGACTCAGTTCATTCAGAGCGCCAGTAGCACTGGGCCGATTTTCCAATTCTTGTCAAGTCAGGTCGGTTTTGGCCGGCTCGGGTCAGAAAATGAAAAATATTCTAAAAACTTTATTATTTTTAGATCCAATAAATGTAGTTTAAAAATTATAAGTAGTTAATTTAATATGTAAATGAGAATAAATATTAGTAAATGATTAATAATATTAAAAAATTAATAAAATATTATTAAATGAATAATAATATTAAAAAAGCAATAAAATATTATTAAATAATTAATAATATTAGTAATTGAATAAAATATTATTAAATGATTAATAATATTAATAAAGTAATAAAATATTATTAAATAATTAATAATATTAGATAGTGAATAAAATATTATTAAATGATTAATGATATTAGGATATGAATAAAATATTATTAAATGAATAATAATATTAAGAATTTGATGAAATATTATTAAATGATTAACGATATTAGAATATGAATAAAATATTATTAAATGATTAATAATATTAGATAATGATTAAAATATTATTAAATAATTGATAATATTAGAAGGTTAATAAAATATTATTAAAAAATTAATAATATTATAAGACTAATAAAATATTGTTAAATTGATAATAATATTAGATAAGAGTTTGAACTATATTAAATTAATATATGTTTTATATGATCAAGTGGTGATAATATTTTTAAAGTGTTTATATACCTGTAACTATATAATTATTTGGTTAAGTGTTAGAGGTGTAAGATATATAGAGGTTATCTTATGAATGAATATATGATACTAATTTAAAGATCAACTTGATTAATTGTTATGTATATTCAGAGAAAATTGAATTGAATTAGTTAGCAGTAATCTACACACGAGGCAAGTTCCTTAATGTGACACCCCCAAATCTGGGCTCACATAACCCAAACTTGAGTTGTCAAAAGACTACAACAAAATTATTACAAACTAGTACAACGTTCAACAATACAATGTATAATAATACACAACTAAGTCTTCACTATTATTATCACACTATTTTACAACACGTGAAGACTATATTAGCTATCCCTCGGACTCTCACTCCATTCTCCGGCTAGACCCAGCTACGTTCTCATTTCCTGTTGAAAAAAAATGGAACAAAAGAAAGGGCGAGCTCAAATAGCCCAGTAAGAAATATCATGACTAAGATAATGACGAATAAATTATCATTAGCCTTCAACAGTTGAGTTCTTGATAGAATACAATAAACTACAAGGTTTATATCAAAAACAACAGTTAAATTCTTGAACAATGTTCAGATCAATAATATCCCTTACCGTAGCAGGTTTGATTAACAAAAGGTGAAGGAAATTAATATCCCTTACCATAGTAAGTTTGAATAATGGAAGATAAAAAAGATGGTATCCCTTATGAGTATAAAGGAAAATAATAACATTTACGAATATGAAAGAAAATGATATTACAAATGAATATGGAATAAAAGTGTCATGTGATAATTCGCGTAGATAAATTATTTCCACACGAGACAAATAAAAAGGGTTATTCACCAACAGGCGGTAGTCAGCGCAGTAAGGTTATTCCCACAATTTAATAAAATTTGAATACGAAGAGTTATTCACCAAACAGGCGGTAATCCGCGCCCTAAGGTTATTCTCAGAGATTAATAAGGAATGAATACGAAAGATTATTCACCAACAGGCGGTAATCCGCGCCGTAAGGTTATTCCCACAATTTAATACATGAAAATAAATGGCACAAGAAAGAAATTATTTTATTTTCGAGAATCAAAGAATGATAATCTCTTACCGTGGTAAGTTTAAATAATAGAATATGAAAGAAGATGATATTCCAAAAAAAATGACATTCCTTACCTTAACACGTGACTGGATATTGATTTAAATGAGGTTGATCAACCTATATATTTATAATAAAATTAGTAATTACCACATATAAATTTCAAAGTGTATGATAACCCGTATAATATGAATTATCAAAATTATATATATTTAACATAATTTTTGTAGTATAATATAACAACTTTAAAATAGTTTTTAAAATAATATTTCAAAATAAATCTTCCAAAGAAAACTTTTAAAAATGAATCTTCTTAAATAAGAGTCTTCTAAAGGAAGATTTGTGAATACCGTGAAAAATAGGAATTTATGAAATTACTACTCTTTAATAAAAGACTTACTTGAAAATTTTCTGCACTTCTTTTGGCTTTCAAACTCCCAAAATAGCCTTACTATTCTCAGAGAAAACTCATAAAATTCTTATAGAAAAATTTTATATTTTATGTGTGATTTTTCTATTCAGCTGAGCAAGCTATTTATAGGAGAAAATAAGTTACTATGCGTGTGGTAGGTGGACTGGCGTGCTGCACGCCAGTCTGAGAAAATCTCAGCAGCCTCCTGGCTGCCAAACTTCCCAACAACACATTTTCAATTTCAAGTTTCATGTGGCCCACAGAGGTCCCACATGTTTACTATTCTAAATAGTAAAATTAAGTTATATATATATATATATATTTATTTATTTATTTGTTCTTCCTATGGGTCCAACATATAATAAAATAATGCTGCAACAATAATTCAACAGTAATGTAAGAAACACGTTACAAATAAATATTAATTTAATAATATAAATTATAGGGTATTTGCTACTGTGACAATTATTAGGTTCAATAATTTTAACTACAGTGCACCAACAATTATTGAGTCAATGATATAAATACAGTGTAATGACAATTATTAAATCAATAATGCAAAATACTGTGTAACAACAATTATTGAATTGATAATATAAAATATTATGCAGTGACAATTATCGATGAAATGATGCGTAACAGTTACGGTGTCAATTATCAAACCAATAATATAAGAAACTGTGCAATACCGTGTGCTACTGTAGAGTACCACGTGCTACAGTAAAATATCATAAATTACCGTATGCTACTATTCTTTTATCACCGGTATATTAACAGTTAACACCGTTGACTATTTTTATTTAAAAATGTTACTTCTGTCGTTTTCTATATCCGACAATTATTCCGTTGTAGGGTCCACCAATAATTAGTTATTTTGGCGCCGTCGTACGGCCCAAATATTCCCCGATAAAACGAATATTGTTCGACAAAATAAAATTTGCATATAACATCCTTAACTTTCAATTTTGTCAATTTAACCACTTACTGTTTCAGGAAAAATATATATGAAAAAAAAATTAAATTTTGTATTTCATAAAATTCGGGGTCTTACAACCTCCCCTCCTTATGAAATTTCGTCCTCGAAATTGACGTACATGGCATTTCGAAGAGGTAAGGATACTTAGATTTCATCTCAGATTCTAGTTCCCAGGTCATTTCCTCAATATCTTGGTTCCTCCATAAAACCTTAACTTGAGGTATAACCTTGGAGCGTAGTATCTGCTCCTTCTTATCTAGGATATTAATAGGTACCTCCTCGTACGTTAAATCCTCTGCAATAACGTCCAGTTCTAACTCAATGACGTGGTTTGGGTCCTTCACATATTTACGCTTTCCTCTCTTTTCGAATCTCGTAACTCCTTTCCATGGAGAAACACGTAAGAATACATGATCTCCGATGTTGAATCTCTCATCTCTCCGATGAAGATCAGCATAACTCTCTTGTCGTTCTTGTGCGGTCTGTATTTGTTGTTGGATTATTTGGATATTTTCTGTTGTCAAGCGTACCAACTCGGGTCCCAACAATTTTGCTTCTCCTACCTCATTCCAACATACTAGAGAACGACACTTGCGTCCATGTCGACGCCGGGATTTTCGTCGTCTCGTTTTTTATTATTAAAATGTCCCTTTCCAATTTTAGCCTTTTGAATTAAATGTGATTTTGAAAAGGGTCGGCTTAATGTCGACGGGTTTTGAAATATCGATTTTTTATGAGCCAATTGACCAGAGTCGCCAGTTGGTATATTTGAAATGGATGTACCAACTCATCCGAATTTAGTTTTTGTAATCGCTGGCTCATGTGACTCTGAATTAATTGGTCCGCAAACCGAGATTCATAGAGTTCGGGGGCTTGCTTAAGCGAGGGGAATGTGTTAGGCACCCCCCGACTTCCGTGAAATACGGTTACCGCAATCTCGAATGTTTTCCTATCCTTTTAAATCCTAAAATGTGTGAGTTGCGTGTGTGTGCGTGTGTGCCTAGGTGAATGCTCGTGGTGAATTTTGTTTGGATTTTTTGTATGGCAAATGTGCTTTATCTGGAAGGCGTTTTATACGTCTTTTGACCCAAATGACAAGGCTTTGCTTTTTATAAGAAAGATTGATTTTTAATTTCGAAAACTTTTGAGGGTTTTTATTAGATGTCACTTTAGAAAACAAACAATTTTAAACTTTTGTCAAATAGGAATCGAGACTATATATTGCCTTCTAACAGTTAATATAAATAAAACGAGGGCAACTTCTAGAACTCTTTAACCCTATGCACAAAGTTTAATGAAAACACTTTATTTATTTACAAAATCGTTTTTTATGACGTTTTAAAAACCAATTAAAGCCTATTCATCAATCATGGATTAAAGTTTGCCAAAACACTTAACCTTTAAACCTCGTGACTCTAATATCTTGAAATTGATCATTTTTTACAAAATCTTCATTATTTGCCTTATTTAAAAACCATTTTTTGTGTCGTAAATTAAACAAGCACTCACAACGTGTCGGGGCTATCCACGGGCATGTAAGCCATCCAGACAACCCCAAACACCCACAATCACATATTTTATTATTATTACGGGGCCTTAACCCGAACACGACTTTGTATCGCTTTAAGGCCGGATATTACAAATACACATCCATGGACCCTATACCATGATTACATACCCCAAAATGTCCATCATCGGGATTTGACCGCGAGGATCTCCTCCCTAGGCTCACATTCACCCAAATCATGGCACAACCAACCCTAAACCAAATCTAACGAGATTTAACATTGCTATCACATTACATAACCCAAATATCACAACTTAATCACTAAAAACTATCCATTACCACAACGAACGAGATATCACCGTACGGATGTCATCGGGGCGTTATGAGGAGTTACTTTCCGATGGAAACCTCGCTAACAACCCCTAATCCACGGATCCTTTATCAACATAACAACATATTACATCACATAACCCAAAACATAAGCTATATTAACAATACAAGCGATAGAATACCAAAAAGACAATCTTTTCACCTTGCAAAACGCGGATTCAAGCTTCTTATACCGCAAAATGGATTACACCACAAGATTACTAAACTAAATAGCACAACAATATGAATCTAGTGCTTGAATCTAGCCCAAAATCAGACTTTCTCCCTCTCTCCCGCGATCTCTCTCTCTCTCCTTTCCTTTTTTTTTCTCTTTTTTTCTTTCTCTTTCTTGGTCTCGGGTGGAAAAATGGCCGCATATAGGCTTCAGCAGGCAGCCGCAGATGCATCTGCGGTTGGGCCTGCTGTGGCCATCCCAGCCGTCGCCTCGGCTGCCGCGTGCCGTTCTCGAGCCTCGTGCCTGTCACCTTTGTCGGTGGCAGCGGTTGCATTCGCGGCCGTCCGGCTTGCTTTTTTGATTTTCGTGCCACGCGGTCTTAATTCGCCAATTTCTGCTGTATTATTTTGGAAGGCTGTATTTTTGCAGTCCGAAAATCCCTGGGAAACGTGCCATATTGTTCTGGGAGGCCAGTTTGGAGGACCGCGACTTGATATGGAATTTGATAATTGTGCTTGGCTTTCAGGGGGCGCTGCCCCCTTTCCACCCCCGCCAGCTCACCGGCGAGCTGGGCAGTCGCTCGCTCACCGGGGAGCGAGACCCCCGAACATCGTAAGCGGAGTGGCCATTAGTCGTCTTTTGTGGTCGGCTCAGGCTTTTCTGGATCAACTGTTCGCCCTGCCCCAAGTGACCGGATGCTCGTTGTCCGTTGCGGCGGCTTTAACCGTAAATCGCTGGGGTGACTTTGTGTTGGGGTCCACCTTTCTTTCCGCATGTCGGGTCAAATGACGATTTTGCCCTCCTGCCAGGGTTAGTAGAGAAGTGCAAAATTTGGGTGTCTACAGCTGCCCCTCTTTATCATGTCTATGGAATGAAATATGAAATGGACATGATAAAGAAGTAGGCACCCGATGCACGGGAAAGACAGTATGTGTTTTATCGATGCAATGCATATGTTTGAGATAATGCAAATGCCGCACTTGACATGATCGCGTAGGGGTCGATTCGAATTTCACGAATGGATGTTGCTTGGGTTTCGTATCCGACGGTCGCTCTTGGATTGGTCAGGTATCGTCTCTGACGTGTCACTTTTCAATTGGGTCAGGTGTCGACGGGTCATTTTTTGAAATGGTCAGGTATCGTATCTGACTGGTCGTTTCGAAATGGTCAGGTACCGTATCTGACGGGTCGTTTTTCAATTGGTCAGGTATCGTTTCTGACGGGTCGTTTTTCAATTGGGTGTCAGGTCTCATATCTGACGGATCGTTTTTCAATTGGTCAGGTCTCGTATTTGACGGGTCGTTTTTCAATTGGTCAGGTCTCGTATCTGACTGGTCGTTTTTCAATTGGTCAGGTCTCGTATCTGACGGGTCGTTTTTCAATTGGTCAGGTCTCGTATCTGACGGATCGTTTTTCAATTAGGTCAGGTATCGTATCTGACGGGTCGTTTTTCAATTGGTCAGGTCTCGTATCTGACGGGTCGTTTTTTTCAATTGGTCAGGTATCGTATCTGACGGGTCGTTTTTCAATTGGTCAGGTCTCGTATCTGACGGGTCGTTTTTCAATTGGTCAGGTCTCGTATCTGACGGGTCGTTTTTTCAATTGGTCAGGTATCGTATCTGACGGGTCGTTTTTCAATTGGTCAGGTCTCGTATCTGACGGGTCATTTTTTCAATTGGGTCAGGTGTCGTTTCTGACGTGTCGTTTTTCAATTGGTCAGGTCTCGTATCTGACGGGTCGTTTTTTATTTGTCAGGGGGTTCTAAGATCTTGTATTTTATCACGTGACACGCTACATATTGACTCGGGGTAACAAAAGGGGGGCAAAAGGGTCACCGAGACCAGCCGCAGATGCATCTGCAGCTGGGATCGGCCCCCATATCAGATCGTGAGGGGTCGCGATCCATCACTTTCTTCACTTCTCTCTCTCTCGTTTTCGATTTTCCTCGTCCCCTACTCGGTCTTTTCGTCTTTTGGACCACCTTTGGCAAAATCTGCTCCGATTAGATCAGTCTACGCACTTTGGGTAACGTTTTAACTCATTTTTCTTTGTTTTTCGTTTTCATTTGGTTACGTATTTACTTGTTTAAATGTTTTAATTTTTAGCAATGCATGCCTCTATGAGATATTTTATGTCGGACGTAGCATAAAAATAATGGGTCTTGCAGTCATGCTCTAATTACTTTGAAAAATCGTCGTTTTAGTTATTTCATGCTCATGATGCACCATTTTTACTGGCATTTGGGATTTGTTGGTTGCCTGACTTGATTAAACATGCCTGATCGTGCATGGGATGTCCATTTTACAAACGAAACTCTGCCGAAATTTCGGAAAATCTAGCGCACCCCTAGGGATTTATTCATGCATTTTCATTTCATAAACATGTCATGCTGCCCTATGATTCTTAGCAATATGCAATAAGATTTTTGAAAGATAACGAGCTAAGGATGTACCTCCTTTTCGTGATGCCGTTTCAGTCATGGATCCTGATGCTCCCAGTGGTTCCTCAGTGCCCCGGGTTGCTGGTGTCCACCGTCGTAGAGCGGCTGCCTCGGTTCCCGCTCCAGTTCTGACTCGCCATTCCCGTAGACTGGTAGAGTCCATTATTCGCCCCGCTCTCCCTGATGTTGATGAGGATGCCCCAACTGAGGCGGAGGCGGGCCCTTCTGGCACAGCGGCTCCTCCCCCCACGCGTCGGACCTTACCGGGGGCCCGTGCCAGGATACCGGATCTGCTTGGTCCTGATCTCAGCCGTCATCCCTCTGCCTACCTTGCAGCTAACGAGGTATATCCATCGTCTAAGTTCACTCAAATCCGTATAGTTACTCTGCCTGACTTTTGATGGCTGTCACAGGTTCCTGAATTTACCCAACCTCGTGGTAACTGGTTCAGCATCTATCCTCTCTACCATGCGCTGCATCCCGATTACAGGGGAATGGTGGATTCATGGGGGTTCAGACATTTCTTTACCATTGCCCCTCGCCGATGTCCGTGGGGCTACATGAGGGCCTTATCCGAGCGCTGGTTTCACCAGACACAGTCTCTTCATCTTCTGGATTGTGAGCTGCTGTTAACCCCACTAGACTGGCGTTATATCACCGGGGTGGAGTTCTCTGGACCCCGGGTTCCCTTGGAGTCAGACATCACCCCCGCTGCTGTTCGATCATTGTTGGGTTTTACTCCTCAGGAGAAAGTCTTTAAATCCCGCAGCATCCGATCTGGGGCATTGGCCGTGGATGCCATTGGAGGGGTCCTTTCTGAGCCATTTCCCGCGGACCGATCCACTCGTGACTTCCTGCTTCGGCGCTTATTTTTGACCATCATGAGGGGCTGTTTTCTGGGGAACAATTCCTCGACCGTTCATTTCAGTATCGTTGGAGCTACCCGGGATGTGGATCGGATCGGGGATTATGATTGGGGCTCCTTCACATTCGCTTACTTCCTTCATGGTCTTCGCCTTCGCTCAGAGGGGCAGACTGATGCTTGGCTGGGGTTTTATCCCTTTTTGCTGGTAAGTCATACTCATTGTGCCGCTTTTCATTTTGTTTCATTCCTTTGTCGTCCCTGGTATTTATGTCCCTTCTTCCTTGTTTGTCAGTTCTGGGCTTATGAGCGTCTGCCCTGCTTGCGGCCAGTTACTACCCTCGGTCCGGAGACTTATCCCAGGGGTCGTCGATGGCACCATAGCACTCTTGCGGAGACCCCCGTGTCGGATAGCTTTGCTCATTGTCGGCTGCAGTTAGAGCTGATCTCGTCCGCGGATGTGACCTGGGTTCCCTACACGGCGGATCACTTGGCGGCTGGACTAGCTGGTGGCTATGCCGCGGATCTGGAGCTGGCCTTGTCCACCCGTCGTATTCCCCTTCTGACCTATGGTGGATGGGAGTTGTATCTGGGGGAGCGTGCCATCCGATGTGTGACTGGGGAGGCTCGTATCCCCTTCGCCCCTCCCTCACAGAGATTTTGGTTCGCGGATGCCCATCTTCCCGAGGCTCTGACAGCCGGGGAGGACGGATATATGCTGTCGGCCGGTCCTCATACGAGCGAGAGCTTCAGTGCCTGGTGGAGACCTCGCACTATCGGGCCTCAGACTCGTGCCACTTTCTTCCTCGGAGACCTGGTTCACGGGTCGGTGATGATGGCAGATTGGATGGAGTGTGTCCGTGTCCCCACCCATTCGGACCAGATTGCTTCCCTCACTCGGCAGGTGGATCAGCTATCCCTTTTTGTTCGGCGCTTGGGCCGAGATCCAGAGGAGGCTTATGTCGCGGACCCGCACGGATCTGACTTTGGCGCGGGCCCCGGCCCATCGGAGGCCCCAATTCCGTTTTATTCCTGCCCAGACCTGAACTGTGAGGGTGAAGCTTCCCTTCCCCCGGATTTGCCTGCAGATCAGTTTGAGGATGATGCCTTCATTGACGGCATAGAGCTTACTGATTAGATTTGGATAGGCTAGGACCTCTGTATTTAGACCTGTTCGTTTTATTATCATTTCTCATTTCATGGATTATGTACAGACTCATTTTATTTTATGCACAATCATTTACTTTTGATGATTCATTCATTCCATTATAGCTTGTATGATGTATGATTTGTTATATATAAGGAAAAATTGACCCCTGTATAGTCTTTTGATACCGCTTTTACAGATGTCATCCCTGGACGTGGTTCGCGTGGACCCTCGCGCCCCCTCAGGGATTATTGGCAGGCTCTTCTTGTGGCTGGATAGTTTGCTACCCTCCGACCGAATCATCGCAGAGGGTCTTTTGGGACACTCCTTGGCTCTACTGTCATTTCAGGTGCCGCCGGGCTTTGTTGATGGCATTCTCAGTTGTTGGATCCCGGACCGACAGGTTTTTAGGTTTAGGCTGGAGTATCTGACTCCCACTCTTGAGGAGTATGCTCGCTTCACCGGTTTATCAGTGGATGGTCCCTGTGCACGGGTTACCTCGGGCCATATGCGCCGCCAGTTTCTGACTTTCACAGGCTTGCGGAGGACAGCTCTGCTATCCGTGACCTCCTCGAGCCACCTTGTTCCTCTATCCTTCCTGGTTGACAGATTTGGCTCGGTGGATAGCTTCTCTCGGTTTTTCAGTGATTTTTCAGTATCTGAGGAGCGCTGGGGCGCTTTGAGAGTGGATGTTTTGATGGCTTGTGTCGTATCAGTTCTGTACATGCCTGCAGGGGATGACCTTATGGATATGCGGGTTATTGTGGCGGTTCAAGCCCTTCAGGAGGATCATACTATCCTTCCCATGATACTTGCCGAGACTTACCTATCTGCCTCGTATTGCCATTCCTTTTCTGGTCACACATTCAGGGGAAGCTCCATTTTGTTGTATGTATGGTTCATGAGCCATCTCAGACCTATCGGACAGTTTCGTCGGCATGGGTTTTGTTTCAGCCACAGCTTGGCCATGCAGTTCTCATTCCGTCCCCGGCGATGCACGGATACAGCTTCCTGGAGGGAGTTCTTATCGGCCATTGAGGAGCCTTTCCATCTTCTGATCTATTCGGGCTATTGCTCCTTCCAGAGTTTCTTGACTCATGTGCCACCTTTCGATTTCCTCCCTCTTCTTGGCTTGAGAGGGGTGACGACTTATCATCCCTTAGCTGTCATGGGGCAGTTTGACCATATGCAGGATCTCCATCTCTTTGCGGGAGCAGCTGATTACCGATTTCTCATATCGCCTCAGACGGAGAGGGAGCTGCTGAGGGTATACGATCTTTGGTCACACAGGGTCTCGGCCGAGTTTGGGGACAGTCACCCCGGTCAGACACCCGATTATCTGTTATGGTTGCACGGGGATTCTGAGATTGCCGACTTTGACCCGATCGGGGTATTGGATGGTTCCCGAGGACTTTTTTCAGGTGAGACTAGTTCAGGTGCGATCATTTCTCCGGAGGTTTCAGGATTATCGCCCAGATCTGGTATTGAGGAGGTTTCCACTTCGGTACATGCCCATTCCTTTGACTTGACTGATCGGATCCAGAGATTGATGATTGAGGGTACCCGGCTCCGGTTCGTTTTGAGTGCTACTGAGACTGAGAGGGATACCGCCTATGCGGAGCGGGATGCTGCTGTACTAGCCCGGGATGCCGCCCTTTCTGCTAGAGATAACATCGTAGAGCAGGCCCAAGTCATCATGGAGGGCCATTCCACGACTGTTACCAGTGCTGCTGCTCTTTTGACTCGGATTGACATGATCGGACAGCAGATTGCGGATGAGCCGTAGGTTTATGATGCCTCGACTATTCTGTCTATCCTGCTCCAGCTGGTCTCTGACCTGTAGATGATTTTATTTCCTGCACGGACTATGTCAGTTTCATCACTTTTATTTAAAAGACAGACTTGTAATCAAAATGTTTTGTATATATAGAGAAATATTTGTGGTTTTAGTCATTTCCCTTTTTGATGCATCGTCGCCCTTCATTGGATCCTCATTTTATCCAGCCGATTATGATTTCGATATATTGCCTTATTTCTTTCCTCAAGTCTTGATTGGAACTCCACAGATATTGTCGCGTGCCCCCTTTGATTTCATCGAAGTGAGTCTTGGACTTTGGGCTAATTATGTGGCTAGGTTTGGGTAAGTTTTGGAGTGTATAGGATTTCGGGATTTTCTGGAAGTGGTTTTGGTATAGGGACAAGGTTTATTATTTTGGTATAGAACGGACCGGGCCATGACGGCTGAATGTATTTGTCCAAAGTAAGGTTTCGGGTTTTCTGGAAATGGGTTTGGTATATGGACAAGATTTATTATTTTGTATAGAACGGACCGTGCCAGGATGGCTGCCTACGTACTCCCACAAGGTCGGGAGATCAGGTCCTACGTAGTTCGAATTACAAGGGAGATAATTTTTTTTTTTTTTTTTTTTTTTTTTTTTTTTAAGCGTAGAACCGTTTCACAGAGTCAGAGTTCAGGGGCTGCGGGAATACCTCGCCATCCATTTCTTGTAGGATAAGGGCCCCTCCATATAGGACTTTCTTGATCACAAAGGGTCCTTCCCAATTTGGAGCGAATTTCCCTTTGGCTTCATCTTGACAGGGCATGACCCTCTTTAGCACTAAATCATTTTCCTTGAACTTTCGGGACCGTATCTTTTTGTCGTACGATCGAGAGATGCGTTGCTGATACAACTGACCGTGCAATATAGCCGCCACCCTTCTTTCATCTATTAAGGCTAACTGGTCGTATCGACTTTGTATCCAATCCTCCTCGTCAATCCGAGCATCAAGCAAAATTCGGAGGGATGCCATCTCCATCTCTACTGGCAAAACGGCCTCCATCCCATATACCAAGGCGTAAGGGGTTGCCCCTGTAGATGTACGAACTGATGTCCGATATGCACACAGTGTGAGGGGTAGCAAGTCCGGCCATCCCCGATGATTGGCAGACATTCTCGCCATAATTCTCTTTATATTCTTGTTCGCCGCTTCCACGGCCCCATTCATTTTGGGCCGGTAAATGACAGAATTGAGATGCTTGATCTTGAATTGGGCGCACAACTCCTTCATAAGGGCATTGTTCAGATTCTTGGCATTGTCGGACACCAAGATTTCAGGCTGTCCGTATCGGCAAATCACATTGTTCCTGATGAAACTGACTATAACTTCCTGCGTTACTTTGGGGAAAGAAGCTGCCTCCACCCATTTAGTGAAATAGTCGATCATGACGAAAATGAACCGGTGGCCGTTGCTCGCTTTGGGCTCCACGGGCCCGATAACATCCATACCCCACATGGAGAACGGCCAAGGGGAAGTCATACAATGTAGTTCATTAGGAGGCGCATGCATCACATTACCGTGTGCTTGGCATTGGAAACATCGCTTGACATGATCGTCACAGTCAGCCTTAAGTGATAGCCAGTAATGCCAGGTTCTCAGAATTTTCTTGGCCAACATTGGTCCACTCATATGCGGCCCACATACTCCACCGTGCACTTCGCCCATGATTTTCTGTGCTTGAGTCTCGTCCACACATCGCAATAATCCCAAGCCTACATCCCTCTTATACAGGGAGTCTCCGCTTAAATAGAATTTCATCGCCATCTTCTGGATTCTCTGCCTTTCCGTTCGGTTCGCCTGGTCGGGGAGTGATCTATCCCTCAAGTATTTCTGAATGTCATGATACCAGGGCTGATTTGGTTGAGCCACATCTTCTGACAACTCCGATATGTATTCTTCGTAAGCGGGGGCACTTTGTACTGTTATTTCAATCTGTGGGGTGGCTTTGCCTTTGAGTACGTGGACTAACGAAGCCAGGGTAGCCAATGCATCGGCGAAGTCATTCCGCCCCCGGGGAATGTGTCGGAAAGCTATATCTTCAAATTCTTGCATCAGTCGGACTACACACCGGTGGTACGGGAGTAACCGAAGCTCCTTAGTGCCATACTCCCCAGTCGCCTGTCTGATTACCAATTCTGAATCTCCGAACACGACTAATCTTTTCACTCCCATATTGCGGGCGAATCTCAGTCCCAATATACATCCTTCCTATTCAGCCGTATTGTTCGAGTTACTGAACTTTAATTTGGTGAGGACAGGGTATTGCTCGCCCGTAATGGAGACCAGGACCGCTCCAGCTCCAGCCCCTTCAGCATTCATGGCACCGTCAAAATACATCTTCCAAAATTGCCCTTCGTCATCACACCTCGCTTGTTGGACCCACAGTATGTCTTCACCCGGTAGGAAAGTCTCTAAAGGCTCCATCCCCCCTGTCGGCATCTCTGATAACTGATCTGCAATTCCCTGCCCTTTCATGGCCTTCTGGGTAACATACAGGATGTCGAATTGCTGGAGGATTAACTGCCACCTTGACAATCGACAATTCAGCATTGGTCTCTCAAATATATATTTCAAGGGGTCGATCCGCGAGATCAAATAGGTAGTGTGTCCATGGAGGTAATGCTGTAACCTCATAGCAGCCCAGGCCAAGGCGTAACATGTTCTCTCGATCGGTGTGTAATTCTGTTCACAGCTGCTGAATCTCTTGCTGAGGTAATAAATGGCATGCTCCTTACCGGATTCACTCTTCTGCCCCAGCATACAACCCATCGCCATATCATTCACGGATATATACAGGAAAAGGGGAATCCCGTCCTTTGGCGGTACCAGCACTGGCGATTCTGTTAATTGTTTCTTAATAGTCTGAAAGGCCTTTTGGCATTGACTGTTCCACTTTCGGGAGGCATCTTTCCTTAACAGTTTGAAGATTGGTTCGCAGGTGGTGGTCAGATGGGATATGAACCGACTGATGAAATTTATCCTCCCCAAAAATCCCCTTATCTCTTTCTCTGTACGGGGAGCTGGCATATCCACAATAGCCCTGATCTTAGCCGGATTCAGTTCGATACCTCGATTGCTCACCAAGAATCCAAGGAGCCTACCTGACTGAACCCCGAAGGCACATTTGGCTGGATTGAGCTTCAAATTATACTTCCTGAGCCGCTCAAATAGCTTCTTAAGGTGAGTCACATGGTCAGATTCCGCCTTCGATTTCACAATGATGTCATCCACGTAAACCTCTATCTCTTTGTGCATCATGTCGTGAAATAGGGCCATCATGGCCCTCTGATAAGTGGCTCCTGCATTTGTGAGGCCGAAAGCAAGTCGTCTATAACAGAATGTGCCCCAGGGGGTGATGAAGGCAGTCTTTTCTCGATCCTCTTCCGCCACCATTATCTGGTGATACCCCGCGAAACAATCGACAAACGAATACATTTTATACTGAGCTGTGTTATCCACCAAAATGTGTATGAAAGGCACTGGGAAGTTATCCTTAAGACTGGCCTTGTTCAGATCTCTATAATCCACGCACACTCTCACCTTTCCTCCAGGCTTTGCCACGGGGACTATATTGGAAAGCCATTCTGGGTAAGTAGACACCATGATGATCCCAGCCTTGAATTGCTTGACTATCTCTTCCTTCACTTTTAAGCTCCATTCCGGTTTTAACTTTCTCAACTTTTGCTTAACTGGCCTGAAACCCTCCTTGATAGGCAATCGATGTACCACAATATCCGTGGACAAACCGACCATGTCTTCGTGTGACCAAGCAAACACATCCTCATATTGGCTCAAAAGTTCAGTTATCTCTGTTTTCTGGTCTGAAGTCAAGTCTGCCCTAATTTTTAGCTCTTTGGGGTTTTCAAGGATTCCTATGTTGATGGTGATGGTTTGGTCTAGGTTGGGTTTGGGTTTATCCTCGACCCACTCTTTGATCTCGTCGGGAGCGTCGTCATCATCTGCTTCGTCCTGCTCAATTCCCATCAAATCGAAATCCAGTTCTATATCAAAATCATAATCGTCTTTTAATTTTGGAAAATCGTTTGTTAGGCTAGAATGACTCAAATCGGTACACCTGACATGAAACAAAAATATTTGTCATATATATAAACATTAGGTACATGACTTCCTTTTCAATAATCATGACAAAAGTATGAAATAGACGTGCAGATACATAAACAAAAACACCGTCTTAAAAAACCCCTTGATCCCCCTACTGGACAAGATTCCTGGACACTCCTGCATTTACCCTTTTCTGGATATTACTGGCTGTATGGTCCAATTCCTGGGGATCACTTCGGTTTTATAGCTAGTGATAGAGGGGATCTCTGTATCTGGCACCTCCTCTATGATTGCGGCAACTTGGCTTTGGTTTTCATTTTCACTTTCCTCGGGCACTTCTAACCCGGCCCAATTTATAAATGGCATGATCTGCTTGCCTTCCGTTATCTTCTCTTTTCCCTTTTCACTGGGGCCTGACTGCCCCGGGAGATGGCACTTTTTCTCGAACTGTTCCATAATTTCCTGTAAGAAATCCGACTGTTGGGCCACTCCCTTGACTGGGGGAACCTCCACTTTACCCTCTGCTTCAGATGCAGGCTTGATTACCCTTGGGGAGTGTTCACTATTTGCTCTCGGTATCGGGACTCCGGTTATCCTCATGGGAACTTTCTTATGTGAGTTCTTCGGCATTATACCTCCTTGATACCCTAGCCCCGCCTTGTATGCCTGCACTGGTACCTGGATGGGCTCTGTGATTCCTTGGCTGTGCTTGCCCAGCCCTTGCCCCGGCTGGAAGTTCATTGCCATCATTTCCCGGGCAACGAAGGTGAGCTCGGGGGACATCTTAAGTTTTAACTCCGGGGCTCCCAACTGCTTGTACTGAGGGGTGCTGATTTCAAACGCCTGATAGCTTATTGGTTGGGTCGACTCGTCCACATGGATCACCGGCCTGCCTTTTACAGAGGGAACGGGGCAGTCAGATTCTGCGGCGATTGTTACCAAATGGCCCTCCACGATAAACTTTATTTGTTGATGCAGGGTGGAGGGAACTGCCCCGGCCATATGAATCCAGGGCCTCCCTAAGAGCATGTTGTAACTGGCCGTGATATCCAGTACTTCGAAAGAAATGTCAAAAGCATAAGGCCCGATCTCCACCGGCAGCACAATCTCTCCCACCGTGTCCTTTCTTGATCCGTCAAACGCCCTCACCACCACTTGGCTGGCCCGCAGGCGCTTAGGGTTGATTTTCATCTTCTCCAGAGTACTGTATGGGCAAATATTAAGCGCTGATCCACCATCAATCAAGACTCCGTTCATCACATACCCGGAGGAGATAACCGCAATGTGTAACGGCCTCCGGTGCCCCCTCCCTTCTTCGGGGATGTCGTCATCGGTGAATGATATTACATTGCTGTCCAATAGGTGGCCCACCAAGTGGCCAAATCTTTCCGTACTAATTGACTTGGGAACATGAGCCTCTTCCAGGACTTTGCTCAATATCTGATGATGATCATTTGATGCCAATGCAAGATCCAAGATTGATGTCAGGGGCGGTTGTACCTCCAGAGCCTTGACCACATCTGCCTTGCCGTGATTCATTTTCTCCCAAAACTCCAATGCCTTTTTCTCCGATAGTTTCCCGTTTTCCCTTCTCGTTTTCTCAAGAACCCTCCTGGGTAGATACAATGGATTTCCCTTAGAGCTGACTGATGCGCAACTGGCCTCCTCCTCGATTTTCCCCCCATAATTCCACGGGACAGCTTTCAGATTGATAATCGGCAATTGTGACCTGGCGGCTATGACAAGGGGTCTTGGGGCTGATAACCGGATAGGCTCTGTTTTGGTATCTCGCATCACGCCAACTAACTTGATAGGCTCGTTTTGCGCTCCCTCCTGGGCATGGGTCATGGCAATTTCTCCCTCTATCATCCTTATGTACATTGATTTCAAGGGACCTTCTACTCCACTGATTTCCACTACGTTCACGCCTCCCCCATTGTGCTCGGGAAGAGGGTTGGCCTTTACGTTTGGGGGTTCTGGTTGCTCTACCACTATCTCTCCGCTGTCGATCATGTTCTGGATTTTATGCTTTAGTGACCAGCATTCTTGGGTGTCGTGCCCTGGGGAAGCCGAGTGGTAGGCGCATCTCTTGCTAGGGTCATATCTCTTGCTTTTCGGGTCTGATGGAGGCAATAGCTCGGTAATCTTTTTCTGGCCCACCAACAGGGCCAGTATATGTTCCAATGAATCCCCCAATGGGGTGAACTCCCTTTCTGGTGGCTTTTCGAACTTCCTGCGCCCCTCATATCTTTGATTGTTGAAATTTGACGGACGCGGGGCCTCACTTCTTTGCATGCGGACCGGAGGGCTGGTCATTGTTTTCCCAGATAGTCCTTGCAGTATCAGGGACACATCCTCTTCCTTTCTCTTCTGGGGTCTCCGGGATGAACTGCCGTAGTTTCCACTCTGAATTTGCTCAGCAACAGCTTCAAGAGCTGTGAAATCCCGGATCTTTCCTGATTTCAATCCCATCTCAGCCATCTCCCCATGCTTGATCATTTCCGCAAAAGGCTTCCCTATCCCTGCTATCACCCTTTCATAGTAAGGGGCCTCTTGTATATCGATGAAGGTCATTACCATCTCTGCCTCACTCATGGGTGGGTTCACTTGGGCTGCCATCCTCCTCCACCGTTGAGCATAGTCCCTGAAGGATTCACTGGTCTGTTTTCTGATTTTGGTCATCTGGTATCGATCCGGGGCCATCTGGGACTGAAAGCTGTATTGGGTTAGGAAAGTATGGGCCAGCTCCTCCCAATTGTGAATCTTAGCATTGTCCAATCTCGCATACCACGTTCTAGCCTCCCCTGTCAGGCTTTTCTGGAACAGTTGCATTCTCAGTGATTCGTCCTCAGCATATCCCCCCAGCTCTCCGATGTATACTTTCAGATGGGTGTAAGGATCCCCTGACCCGTTATACTTTTCAAATTCGGGGAGTTTGAACTTTTCTGGATATCTGGTTCCCGGAAAGATGCAAAGGTCGGAATAGTTCACACTGCCATACGACCCAATCCCCTTCATCGCTTTGATGGCCTCTTCCATCTGCTTTATCTTCTTACTGACACCACTGGCCACCTCGTCCTCCGGGATGATAATGACTTGCTTTGGCAGCTCTACTTTTGGAGTTTCTGGGGTCAGTACGTTCCCTTGAGATGATGGCCCCGACGGGTCCTCGAGCTGTGGCCCTGATTTTAGTTTGAAATGCTCTTTGAGCAACATAGTCAGCTCTGTCATTTGATTTCTTACAGAGTTGAACTCTTCCCGAGATACGGGAGCCAGGTCAGGATTAGGGTTCTCAGCCATCTCGACTGTTGATTCTCTGGCTTTCTTAGATCGGAGACGGGTTTGGGGAGCAATCCTGCGTATAAAACAACCGAAGTTTAGTTTCGGGAAATGACACTAGTGGATGCATGCTGAAGCAAATATTTTTGTGTTTTTGAGTTTTTGTAATCTTTTCCTGCAAAAACAGGGTCAGTATCCCTTTATTTTAACCAATGTATGACAGTGTGCAATTATGATGCTCTCCCAGCTATCCCTGTAAAACAGAGGTTAGTATTTTATTTTGACAAAACGGGAGATACAAAATGTTTGACTAAAGTATGACATTACGTGCGTGAAACGTAAAAGGGTATGAAGAGACTTCCCACGCGTTGGGTTTATCTGAGGCTGACCTACCCTAAGCTTACTCTCGCGGGCTTTTTGGCATGAAGGTTCCCAGATCTTCGCAACATACTAGACGGAAATAAATCCGGTCTTTCAATTGGATTGGATCTGAGTGGATGCTTTTCTTGAGCCTCGCCGGGGAGCACCCCTTTGAGTCCAGTAATCCACATCCGACGGGTTTGCCTCAGGAGGAGGAACTGCTCAACATACATTCATCATTCATTCATCGTTCCTCACCGTATGCATATGATGCTAATAAAGTAAAGCTTTTGAAAAGAAATCGCAATCACACCATTCACATGCAAAAAGGTAAATCCACGCAAATAACGCAAACACACATTTTTTAGTTTTAAAGGATAAGAAAACATCAGGATTTTAAATGCGGCTTAAGCCCTCTATTATCCCCAGCGGAGTCGCCAGCTGTCGACGCCGAGATTTTCTTCGTCTCGTTTTTTATTATTAAAATGTCCCTTTCCAATTTTAGCCTTTTGAATTAAATGTGATTTTGAAAAGGGTCGGCTTAATGTCGACGGGTTTTGAAAGATCGATTTTTTATGAGCCAATTGACCAGAGTCGCCAGTTGGTATATTTGAAATGGATGTACCAACTCATCCGAATTTAGTTTTCGTAATCGCTGGCTCATGTGACTCTGAATTAATTGGTCCGCAAACCGAGATTCATAGAGTTCGGGGGCTTGCTTAAGCGAGGGGAAGGTGTTAGGCACCCCCCGACTTCCGTGAAATACGGTTACCGCAATCTCGAATGTTTTCCTATCCTTTTAAATCCTAAAATGTGTGAGTTGCGTGTGTGTGCGTGTGTGCCTAGGTGAATGCTCGTGGTGAATTTTGTTTGGATTTTTTGTATGGCAAATGTGCTTTATCTGGAAGGCGTTTTATACGTCTTTTGACCCAAATGACAAGGCTTTGCTTTTTATAAGAAAGATTGATTTTTAATTTCGAAAACTTTTGAGGGTTTTTATTAGATGTCACTTTAGAAAACAAACAATTTTAAACTTTTGTCAAATAGGAATCGAGACTATATATTGTCTTCTAACAGTTAATATAAATAAAACGAGGGCAACTTCTAGAACTCTTTAACCCTATGCACAAAGTTTAATGAAAACACTTTATTTATTTACAAAATCGTTTTTTATGACGTTTTAAAAACCAATTAAAGCCTATTCATCAATCATGGATTAAAGTTTGCCAAAACACTTAACCTTTAAACCTCGTGACTCTAATATCCTGAAATTGATCATTTTTTACAAAATCTTCATTATTTGCCTTATTTAAAAACCATTTTTTGTGTCGTAAATTAAACAAGCACTCACAACGTGTCGGGGCTATCCACGGGCATGTAAGCCATCCAGACAACCCCAAACACCCACAATCACATATTTTATTATTATTACGGGGCCTTAACCCGAACACGACTTTGTATCGCTTTAAGGCCAGATATTACAAAATACACATCCATGGACCCTATGCCATGATTACATACCCCAAAATGTCCATCATCGGGATTTGACCGCGAGGATCTCCTCCCTAGGCTCACATTCACCCAAATCATGGCACAACCAACCCTAAACCAAATCTAACGAGATTTAACATTGCTATCACATTACATAACCCAAATATCACAACTTAATCACTAAAAACTATCCATTACCACAACGAACGAGATATCACCGTACGGATGTCATCGGGGCGTTAGGAGGAGTTACTTTCCGATGGAAACCTCGCTAACAACCCCTAATCCACGGATCCTTTATCAACATAACAACATATTACATCACATAACCCAAAACATAAGCTATATTAACAATACAAGCGATAGAATACCAAAAAGACAATCTTTTCACCTTGCAAAACGCGGATTCAAGCTTCTTATACCGCAAAATGGATTACACCACAAGATTACTAAACTAAATAGCACAACAATATGAATCTAGTGCTTGAATCTAGCCCAAAATCGGACTCTCTCCCTCTCTCCCGCGATCTCTCTCTCTCTCCTTTCCTTTTTTTTTTCTCTTTTTTTCTTTCTCTTTCTTGGTCTCGGGTGGAAAAATGGCCGCATATAGGCTTCAGCAGGCAGCCGCAGATGCATCTGCGGCTGGCCGCAGATGAATCTGCGGCTGGCCGCAGATGAATCTGCGGCTGGGCCTGCTGTGGCCGTCCCAGCCGTCGCCTCGGCTGCCGCGTGCCGTTCTCGAGCCTCGTGCCTGTCACCTTTGTCGGTGGCAGCGGTTGCATTCGCGGCCGTCCGGCTTGCTTTTTCGATTTTCGTGCCACGCGGTCTTAATTCGCCAATTTCTGCTGTATTATTTTGGAAGGCTGTATTTTTGCAGTCCGAAAATCCCTGGGAAACGTGCCATATTGTTCTGGGAGGCCAGTTTGGAGGGCCGCGACTTGATATGGAATTTGATAATTGTGCTTGGCTTTCAGGGGGCGCTGCCCCCTTTCCACCCCCGCCAGCTCATCGGCGAGCTGGGCAGTCGCTCGCTCACCGGGGAGAGAGACCCCCGAACATCGTAAGCGGAGTGGCCATTAGTCGTCTTTTGTGGTCGGCTCAGGCTTTTCTGGATCAACTGTTCGCCCTGCCCCAAGTGACCGGATGCTCGTTGTCCGTTACGGCGGCTTTAACCGTAAATCGCTGGGGTGACTTTGTGTTGGGGTCCACCTTTCTTTCCGCATGTCGGGTCAAATGACGATTTTGCCCTCCTGCCAGGGTTAGTAGAGAAGTGCAAAATTTGGGTGTCTACAGTCCATATAAAGCCTCGAATGGAGCCATGCCTATACTTGCTTGGTAACTGTTGTTGTAGGAAAATTCAACCAATGGCAAGTACTTATCCCAACTTCCTTTGAAGTCTAGTACGCAAAGTCTCAAAAGATCTTCGAGGGTCTGGATCGTCCCTTTCGATTGTCCGTCCGTTTGAGGATGGTATGCAGAACGGAATCGTAGCTCAGTGCCCATAGCTTTTTGTAGACTGATCCAAAAGCGTGAAGTGAATCTAGGATCTCGATCAGAAACTATGGAAACTGGCATGCCATGCAATCTCACAATCTTATTTATGTACATACCGGCAAGACGTTCAAGTGAAAAGTTTTCTCGTATAGGCAAGAAATGAGCAGATTTGGTCAATCTATCTACGATCACCCAAATTGCATCTAAGCCTTGAGAAACTTTGGGAAGACCCGTTATGAAGTCCATATTGATGTGTTCCCACTTCCATTCGGGAACTTCAAGTGGTTGTAATGGACCTTTAGGTACTTGATGTTCTGCCTTGACACGTTGACAAGTTAGGCACCTTGAGATAAACTCTGCAATCTCCATTTTCATATTGTTCCACCAAAATATATGTCGAAGATCTCGATACATCTTGGTACCTCCTGGGTGGATTGTAAATGGCGTGTTGTGTGCCTCCATCATGATTTTATGCTTTAATTCAGGATCGTTAGGAACACAGAGTCGAGAGTTGACTCAAAGTATTCCTTTCTCGTCGATTCTTGCTTCGGGAATGACACCTTCTTGTACTTTCTTCATCATGTTCATCAGTTCCGGATCGGTAGCTTAAGTAGCTTTAATTTTATCGATTAAAGTCGGTTCTACTCGTACGTGAGCAATCTTCGAGTGGGTCCCTGGTGTCTTTAGCTCTATCTCCATCTTTTACAAGTCGTACAAAATACCCTTTTGTGTTGTCAGCAGTGCACTTGTACTCACATAAGATCTTCTGCTCAAAGTGTCAGCTACAACATTCGCCTTTCCCAGGTGATACTGGATTGTGTGGTCGTAATCCTTCAACAGCTTAAGCCAACGTCGTTGTCGCATGTTGAGTTCCTTCTGGGTGAAGAAATACTTGAGACTTTTATGATCCGTATAGATATCCACTTTCTCTCTGTACAAGTAGTGTCTTCAGATCTTTAACGCGAAAATGACTGCTGCCAACTCTAGATCATGAGTAGGATAATTTTTCTCATAATCTTTGAGTTGCCGAGAGGCATAGGCTATAACCTTTCTATGTTGCATAAGGGCACAACCTAGACCTTTACCTGAAGCATCGCTATATATAACGAATTCTCCTGATCCTGATGGTATGGTCAGAACAGGAGCTGAAATAAGTCTCCTCTTGAGTTCTTGGAAACTTTTCTCACATTCCTCACTCCATACGAATTTAGTGCTTTTCCGAGTAAGCTGAGTTAACGGAGTGGCGATTCGAGAAAATCCTTCTACGAATCTCCGATAATAACCGCCTAGACCCAGAAAACTTCGGACTTCGGTTACTGTCTTGGGTTGTTCCCAATTTAGTATTGCTTTAATCTTCGCAGGGTCAACCGATATTCCCTGTCTAGAAATCACATGCCCAAGAAACGTGACTTCCTCAAGCCAGAACTCACATTTCTTCAACTTGGCATATAATTTGTTTTCGGGGAGCTTTTGGAGTATCAATTTCAAGTGTTGTTCATGATCCCCATGACTCTTGGAATATATGAGGATGTCATCAATAAAGACAACCACAAAATGATCCAAATATTCCTTGAATATTTGGTTCATCATGTCCATGAAAGCTGCAGGAGCATTGGTTAGTCCAAAAGGCATGACTAAGAACTCATAATGCCCATAACGAGTTCTGAAAGCAGTCTTTGGAATGTCCTCAGCTTTAACCTTTAACTGATGATATCCAGAACGAAGATCAATCTTTGAGAAATGTTGAGCACCTTGTAATTGATCAAACATGTCATCAATCTAAGGTAACGGGTACCTATTTATTATGGTGACATGGTTCAATTCTCGGTAGTTAATGCACAATCTCATACTCCCGTCTTTCTTCTTCACAAATAGAATAGGAGCACCCCAAGGTGATGCACTCGGACGAATGAAACCAGTATCCAACAATTCCTGTAGTTGGACTTTTAACTCTTGAAGTTCAATGGGAGCCATTCGGTATGGGGCTTTGGAAATGGGCTTAGTACCGGGTTCAAGATCGATACAGAATTCAATTTATCGGTTTGGGGGTAAGCTAGGAAGTTCCTCAGGAAAAACGTCAGGAAACTCATTAACAATAGGAATATCATTCAAGTTTGATGTGTTTTTGTTCAAATCAGTGACATGAGCTAAAAAGGCTAGACATCCGTTTTTCAATAAACGAATGGCTTTATGGCTAGAAATAACAGTTATAGATTTCAATGGTTTAGTTGCTTGAATTTGCATGACAGGTTGATTAGGAATATGAAAACTAATAATCTTATGAAAACAATCAATTTTAGCATAATGGGTAGTCAACCAATTAATTCCTAAAATCACATCAAATTCATTCATCTCCAAAGAAATAAGGTCAACAGGTAGTGTGAAGTTGTTGATTTGAACTAGGCAAGATTTATAGATAGTAGATGTAATGGTCATTTCTCCTAATGGGGTTTCAACTGATAAGTCAAAGTCCAAATTTTCAGGAGTTAAGTTTAAACGCTGAGCACATGCAGGCGAGATAAAAGAATGGGTAGAGCCAGTATCTAACAAAGCGTAGACTTCACGAGAATTTATGAATAGCTTACCGGTTATCACTTCGTTCGAGTTTCATGCCGTATGGGATGTCACAACAAAAGCTCTTCCTTGAACTATAGATTTTCCCTTATCCGCGCTAGCTTTTGGTATCATCATTGCAGCTGAACTTGATTTTGTGGCAGGACAAAATCGCGCAACATGACCCTCTTTCCCACAACTGTAGCACTTTTTGGGCTATTATGTACAGTTTGGGCTGATGTGACCTTCCTAACCACACCTATAACATCTCACTGGTGGTCGATCTTCTCCCTTTGAAACTGGGGCCGGTGCTGGTACTGGTGCCGGTGCCCTTCCATAATTATTATAGAATCTCTTTCTTTTGAAATTGTTCCCACTGGAATCTCCTCTTCTGTTATTCGATGCGGAATTACCACCGAAGTGTTGGTTACCTCCTCGATGGTTCTCGTTCATGTGGTTGTTGTCATTCCTTTCTCTATGCTGATCATTGACTCTTGGCTGTAATGTTTCATCTGTTTGCTCTACCCTTTAAGCCCTATCCACAACATCTGAATACAAACTAAATTTATGAGAGCTAAGTTGCTGACGAATTTTGAATCTTAAACCTCGTAGGAACATCCGACTCATTCGTGCTTCGTCATCCACTAGATGGGTGGCAAAACGAGATAACTCGGCAAACTTAGCTTCATATTGGGAGACTGTCATGTTTCCCTGCTCCAGTTTAATGAACTCCACCTCCTTCATATGACGGATGCTTTCTGGAAAGTACTTCTCGTTAAACAGTTCTTCGAATTCTGTCCAAGACATTTCGAGTGCTGAAGGGTGGATACGTTTTACCGCTTCCCACCAATGGTCCGCCTCACCTCGTAGCATAAAAATGGCGAATGGCACCTTCTGATCATCTGCGCATTGTAAGACATCAAGTATTTTTGTCGTCTGCTTTAGCCACGTCTCCGCTTTGAGTGGGTCAGGCTTCCCGTGAAATTCAGATGGTCCCAATTCTTTAAATTGCTTGACAGTGACCATCCTCAAATTACCAGCGTTTCTACCGTTATTATTGACTGGATTTCCTCTTGCTTGATTCTGTATGAACTGCATGAAATTCCTAAAGAATCCATCGTTCATCATGTTATCAGGAACATTATTTCCTGAGTTGGCAGGAGGATTGTTTGGAGCTTCTTGATTCTCGGCTACATTCGCTTCGGGTATTCCATAGTTAACCTCCTGATTTCCAGATTCCATATTTAACTGTGGTCACAAAATAATTGTTAATTCAAACAAACTGACTCATCTTTTCATGTTCCAACATTCAAATCGATTCGTTAGATAACAAAATCTCATTTAAGTGGGACATATTAGTGACTGATTATATTTGTCTCTCCCCTCCTAGTTCTAACCCCAGATCTCAATTAAAGACCATATCCCTAAGCTCTGATGCCAACTGTGACACCCCCAATTCTGGGCCCACACAGCCCAAACTTGAGTTGTCAAAAGACTACAACAAAATTATTACAAAGTAGTACAACGTTCAACAGTACAGTGTATAATAATACACAACTAAGTCTTCACTATTATTATCACACTATTTTACAACACGTGAAGACTATATTAGCTATCCCTCGGACTCTCACTCCATTCCCCGGCTAGACCCAGCTACGTTCTCATTTCTTGTTGAAAAATAATGGAACAAAAGAAAGGGTGAGCTCAAATAGCCCAGTAAGAAATATCATGACTAAGAAACTACAAGGTTTATATCAAAAACTGCAGTTAAATTCTTGAACAATGTTCAGATCAATAATAGCAGCGGAATGAGCAATCTATTAGAAAAATAATGCAGACTATAATGTCCACTCGCTTCTCTTTTTAGTAAAAATATCATCAACTTTTTATCATCTGAAATACCATTAGTCATGATAATAAAAATTCACAGTTCCTGGTCATAATCATGCAAATCAACAGTTCATCTTTGCACTACGGGCCAAAGATATTCAATATAGCATCAGCGGTCATGATTATACCAGATTCAGCCTTTGGTCATAATCATACCAAACAACAGTTCATCTATGCACTACGGTCCAAAGAGAACTTCCAATATAATACCAATGGTCATGATTATACCATATTCAGCCTTTGGTCATAATCATACCAAACAACAGTTCATCTATGCACTACGGGCCAAAGAGAACTTTCAATATAATACCAACGGTCATGATTATACCAGATTCAGCCTTTGGTCATAATCATACCAAACAACAGTTCATTTATGCACTACGGGCCAAAGAGAACTTCACCACGTGCCATAAAAGACACCGAACAGATGTATCGCCTTTAACCTATTATATCGCCTTTAACCTAACATCTGTGCCCCCGGCCACAGATATTCATAACAACTTGATTCTTGAAGATTAATACAAATAACAGTGATACGAATGATGAACAGAAGAAACAGGATAAACAATAAGTATCGGAAGTTTACTTTGTGCAGATTCAAATAATGTCCGAATTGTCAACATGATGTGGAGTGCAATTCAAAAATGATATTCAAGATCCACAGTTCAGAATAACGGTTACAGTACAATAGGAAGGTTCATAAAATAGGAAGGTTCAATTGAAATAATGAAGTTCAACTATTATGGAACATATAATATTTTCAGGAATTATAGAAGCAATAGTTCCATAATAAGTTTCGATTTAGGAGTATGAAAGAAAATAATATCCCTTATCATAGTAGGTTTGATTAACAAGAGGTGAAGGAAATTAATATCCCTTACCATAGAAAGTTTGAATAATGGAAGATGAAAAAGATGGTATCCCTTATGAGTATAAAGGAAAATAATAACATTTACGAATATGAAAGAAAATAATATTACAAATGAATATGGAATAAAAGTGTCATGTGATAATTCGTGTAGACAAATTATTTTCACACAAGACAAATAAAAAGGGTTATTCACCAACATGCGATAGTCTGCGCAGTAAGGTTATTCCCACAATTTAATAAAATTTGAATACGAAGAGTTATTCACCAAACAGGCGGTAATCCGCGCCGTAAGGTTATTCTCAGAGATTAATAAGGAATGAATACGAAAGATTATTCACCAACATGCGATAATCTGCGCCGTAAGGTTATTCCCACAATATAATACATGAAAATAAATGGCACAAGAAAGAAACGATATTATTTTCGAGAATCAAAGAATGATAATCCCTTACCGTGGTAAGTTTAAATAATAAAATATGAAAGAAGATGATATTCCAAAAAAAATGACATTCCTTACCTTAACACGTGATTGGATATTGATTTAAATGAGGTTGATCAACCTATATATTTATAATAAAATTAGTAATTACCACATATAAATTTCAAAGTGTATGATAACCCGTATAATATGAATTATCAAAATTATATATATTTAACATAATTTTTGTAGTATAATATAACAACTTTAAAATAGTTTTTAAAATAATATTTCAAAATAAATCTTCCAAATAAAACTTTTAAAAATGAATCTTCTTAAAGAAGAGTCTTCTAAAGGAAGATTTGTGAATACCGTGAAAAATAGGAATTTATAAAATTACTACTCTTTAATAAAAGACTTACTTGAAAAATTTCTGCACTTCTTTTGGCTTTTAAACTCTCAAAATAGTCTTACTATTCTCAGAGAAAACTCATAAAATTCTTATAGAAAAATTTTATGTTTTATGTGTGATTTTTCTATTCAGCTGAGCAAGCTATTTATAGGAGAAAATAAGTTACTATTACTTGAATTAATCAAATGGATAAACTCATAGTTTTTGAGCAATGCTTTTAGAACCACTGTTATTAAACCCGGACCGGACCGGCGGTTCAACCGGAAAAAATCGGAACCGGTCCGCGCTCCGGTCCGGTTTAGTCTATCTAACCAGTTTTGGCAAAAACCCGGTAAGAACCGGTGAACCGGCGGACGAACCGGTAAACCCAGTGAACCGGTCACTGGTTCACCGGTTTTACCGGTTTAAGATTAATAACGATGATGACGACGACGAAACTGAAAATTGGACGAACAGAGTCCTCCCTGATGCAGTTTTTGAGTTGTTGTCATTCGGAGGAGCCATCATCCGTGTAAATTAAGATTGAATCTAAAATTAGTAGTATATAAACAACAAAATCACCTCAACATCCCGTTTCTTCTTCAAGTGATCATCGGTTTCCATGGCAAAAACATATCTCCCACACCATACAGAGGAGGCGAGGACGATGCACAGTTGCACACAACCCAAGTCAACACAGCTGCTTTTGGGAGAGGAGAAATAGTATTAGGGGAAATACACCAATACTTTTTGACTATCTAAGAGATTAAGACTCACGAATTCCAAAGCGGACCCCGTAGTTTTATCAAATTTAATTTATAGTATGCAAGTTCCTTTCCTTATATTTTCATCAGTTTCATGTTATTGAAATTTGAATGAATAGAGTAATATTTATATTTTTATATTTGAGTAAAAGTATATTGTATTAATTTATGTTGTGAGTGGACACACATTTATTATTTATTTAGTTATTTATATTAATTTATAAATTATATTACTTTGTTTATTTTATCATTTTTGAGTTATGAAAATAATTTAATATTTTTTTATACAGATTTAGGATTTCTTTAAATTATATAAAGTAAATATTATACAAATAGATTTAATTTTTATTTTTTTAGATAAATTAATTAATTTTATATATTTATTAAATATTATATATAATAATATTAATATATTTATTATTTATTACATATTAATGACGTCACTGGGTCAATAACGGTCCGACCACTGGTTGAACCAGTGATCCATCCACCCGGTAACTTTTTCGGTTCGATGACCGGTTCGGTTTTTAAAATATTGTTTAGAACCATGATGAGGATCATGCTAATGAGATCTAAATTCAAGATAACTCAAAACTAAAATTGTTCCTAATCGTTGGATCACTAAAAAGTGGATTAGTAGATCCGGATAGATTGGTACATACTATGTTTGCTCTTATGAAGAGGATGATTGATCTCATAATCATTTGTGTAGAGACACTAAAGCAAGTATGTAGGTGCTTATTAGAGAATAAGTTCACTGAACGTGACTCGCTCAAGGAACACCTAATGGAGTTTTACTCGTCTGTCAATAGGAGTTCCTTATGTGATAGTCGTACAAGTGATCCTTAGACTTGAGATCATCTTAGTATCTTGTGTGTACTAAGTTATACTTTGACATATTCCTTAAAACCTATTGGTATATCAAAGGATGTGATTGGGTATAATAAGGTATACATAGAGATAGATGAATGATTAACAAAGGATCTACCACTTCCAGTAAAGGGAGAGAATGTCCTATGCGATTCAATAAGTGACAACTCAGAAATCCCTGGCCAGGGTTGCATGGAATTAGAAAGGAGTTTCTAATTTACATTAACTAGAGTTGTGTATTTGTGAATTGAAATGCATATAATCAAATAAATAAGACTTGACAGAAATTCCGTGTCTTATATTTGATTGGGACATTGTATGGTAGAAGGATTGAATTGTACGGTAACTATTTGCTGAAAGGTTCTTTTACGATTAAATGTTGAAATCTGTATTATCTGGAAAGTCGACTAATCGCTAAGGGGGCTTACTCTTATTGTGGAATAATTATTTATTCTGAATTAAAGAGTTAATTCGTAATAAATGAATTAGAATTGTTCTAATTTATTTATTATACAACCGATTTAATATGGAGAACCTAAAGGGTCACACCACAAAAGAGTAATATTTATTTTAGAAGTTGATGGCGTAATTGTAATAATAAATTAATTATATTTAATTTATACTATGATGATAGAATAAATTAAATAGCTTAATATTTATAATTTAGTATTTTAGAAATACTAATTATAAATTAATAAGAGGAGTCTTATTATTATTATTATTACTATTATTTTTATTATTATTATTATTACTGCTAGTATTATTATTTAGTTCCTAAATGGTTTAGGAATTAATTAATAAGTAGTAATATTATTATTAAATAATTAAGTTCCTAAATAGTTTAGGAATTATAATTATAATAATTAATTAAGTTACTAAATGGTTTAGTAATTAATTAATAAGAAGTACTCTCATTATTAAATAATTAAGTTCTTAAATGGTTTAGGAATTGTAATTAATTAATTTAGTTCCTAATTAAATTGGGAATTAAATTAAAACCCTAATCCTAAATAGTTTAGGAGGGTTGACTAGATCTATAAATAAGAGGAGTCTTATCATAGATCAAGGTTACACACTCTTTCATTAGATTAGAGAGAGTACTCCATAATTCTCTAGATCTAAGGAGTTAGAGAGAGAGAGAATTAGGGCTAGCCACCCATGGTTTGGAAAAACCATAATCCACTTCTTTAATTCATAGATCTCTTGATGGATCACCTCTAGAGGCTTCACACTTGGGGAGCTAACATTGATCCGTGGAATCTAATCGGTGAATTTGAAGAAGAACGTGAAGGATTAAAAGGAGATGAACTTGTACCCGTGGAAGCTTGGTTCTACAAAGGTATAAATTCTTTTATCCTTCCTCAATTAATAATAGTCGCATAAGAAAGATCCGGGTTATTGGTTTGTACAAAAATTTTAAAATCTGATTTTCTTGCTTCCGTTGCGCTTATATAATTTGATTATATGTATGCCATATTTTTGCAAACCAACAGTGGCATCAGAGCCAAACTTATGCAAATTATTAATTGTTTTTAGTTTGATATATGTATGGGTATGGTTTAGAATAATTTATTGGGCATAATTTACTATATAAAATTATTTTTTTTATATTTACCGAAATTGATTCTCGGCACAAGGCGTTGTTTCGGGGGATATTAACAAAACCAAAAATGAATGTCATAATCGGTAAAACAGAAACAAAGTCACCGCACGATTTTGGTAATATATATATATATGATATATTATATAGCTTCCGGTTTTGTTGCTTTAGATATAATATATATATATATATATATATATATATATATATATATATAACCTAAAGTGGCGGCTTTAATTGGTAAGGCAACAGATGTATATATATGTATAAAGCTTGTCCCATAATTAGTGTCCAAGCAACAAGCAAGTGAATGGAAAAAGGAAAAGCAACGGTTGGATTAATATTATATATATATATATATACATAGATGTCATATATACTAACCGCCACAGTTTTGTTATTAATATAGCAAGCCACGGATTTGGTTGGAATAACCCACTTTCGGTTTTGGACCGATTATGTATATATATATTAATTAGCCAAATAGTTTGGTAATTTTGTGCAGATTTTAAAATTTCAAAATAAAAGAGTTTATTTTGGATAATTTTAAAATAATAAAAAAATAAATAGTTTATTTTTAAATAATTTTATAATTAAAATAAAAGGTTTATTTTAAATATGAAATTGGATTTCATGTAACTTTAAATTGCCCATTAAATGATACCAATACATATATGGAATGTTTCATTTAATTCACGAGATGAATATTATTTATTAATATATATGTTGATATATATGATAATAAATGGGATTGATTATGGACTATTGACCAATATGATTGGATTTAATTTTAATTAAATGCATGAATGAATGGGTTTTTATAAATAGGGTCTGCGTACCTCGTCTTTCTAATTTTTCTTATGTATAATTCTATCTCCCTCCTATGTACTTCCCATTGACTGTTGATCAAGGTTTCTATTTATTGTAAATAATTTGTAATAGGATTAGTTAGAATTATTTTGAAGAATTGGAGTAAAGAAGCAAGGAGCGCAAGAAGACCCGTTTGTAATGGAGCCCGAATTTAAATGTAATAGTTACATTTAATTTAATTTATTCTTGCTTAGGTTTGACTAATTGGTTTATTTGGTGGCTCGAATAAACCAAAGTAGAATAAAAGTCCATAATCAATCCAAGTAGAATATAGTATTCTATATGTACATGCTTATTTATATATATTATATATTATCAAACATGATTTGCATGTTAATTAATATGATGCGTATTTTATATATATATGTTCATGCTAAACAAGATGAGACAATTAATATTAATAAATCCCTCATGATGTAGAATAAATATTATTTATAAAATAAATTAAAATGTTTAATTCATGAATTAAAGGAGTTTAATTCAATTAAATAAAATTAGAATTGTTCTAATTTATTTATTCTACTACTCATAATATTAAGTTGTAACGTTCAAAAATATTTATTAAAAATATCGAACGTCGCCTTCTAGCATGGTAAAACGATAGAGTATCAAATAATCATTATAAGTTTGTTGTGTCACACAAGGCTTATATTAATTTTTTGAGATATTGTTTTATCACATTTGATGTTTATAAAAAGAATTGAACTTTACTGTTTTGTTGTGTCACACAAGGACAGTCTTTTTCTCTTCTAATATAAGAAAATGCTAGGTTGGACTTAACTTGGATAATTTTGATTTGGATGTGTCACACATGATCATAATAATCTAAGAGGCAAAATAAAAGGAGTTACATGTTGATGTAATTGACAAGAGTTGTCTACCTATTTATTTATATATCGTTTGTTGTGTCACACAAGGTTATATACATTTGAAATAGGATCATTATTCTCACTAGCAAATCTTTAACTAGATTTGCCGAACTATATAAGGAGGGTAATATAGTTTGTAGAAAATAGTGGGAGACGCTATTTTAAATAAAGACCTAATTTATTTTGGTAATTAATAAAATGAATACATGTTAATGTTGTTATTAATTCACTTAAAGAATATTGCTATGTTTAATTCACTAACACTGCATGGCATAATGTATGCTAACAATTAATCGAACCGAATTGTTCGGATTGATTAAACAAATTTGAGAAAAAATCTCAATGCTGAAAAGCTAGCAAATATCCTTAATTTGTCTATTCCTACAAACGTTGTAGACTAAGCCTCTGAGGAAGAGATTGCTATTTTAAATGGCAAAATGATGCAAATGTGGCTCAATGCATCATGCTCGCATCCATAAGTATCGAGTTACAACGTCAACACGAGAAAATGGATGCACCTACTATATTGCTGCACATTCAATAGTTGTAAGGTTAGCAAAATAGGTCAACTAGATATAAGATATCTAAGGAGCTCTTCCAATCAATAATAATCAATGGCACTACAGTAAAAGACGCATGTCCTAAAGATGATTAATTAGATTGATCAATTAGGACAAACATGTTTTGTCAAGGATGGAGAGTTGAGTCAAGATTCGATCTTGCAGTCACTCACTGACTCTAATTCACAATATGTTATGAACTTCAAACATTAATAAGCTAAATGTCAGTTTAACTGATTTGCTTAAATATGTTGAAGACTGTTGAGAGTCACTTTCCTTCCTAGAAAAACCAAGTTTTACTTGTAGATGAATCTTCTAAGCGGAGGAAGATGGCCAAAGGTATTTTTGAGGAGTCAGAAAGAGTAGAAGGCAAAAGAAAGGCTAAACAAAGGACATAAATAAAAGTGATCCCGAGGGCAAAAGAGTTTGCTTTCATTGCGATAAGCTGGGACACTGGAAGAACAACTGCAAGAGAGTTGTAGTAGTTAAGTAAAAGAAGTTTAGTGAAACTTCAGCTACAGATATAGATTTGTTCATAATAAAATAGAACTTTCTATAAGTCAAGTTTCTACTTAGGTATTAGATACCGAATGGTGGTCTCACATATGCAAGTCGTTGTAGAGACTAAGCAGAAGTAGAAAGCTAAATAAATGATAAGTAATCATGTGCTGGGGAATGAAGTAAAGGTTGCTGCATTAGCCATGTGAACTTATAATTTAGCACTGCCTGCGGGCAAGCCTATTAAGTTAGTAAGTTGTTACTATGTTCCAGTTCTTAGAAACATTATTTCAGTTCCATGTGATGACAAGGAATATTTTTTTGACATAATAATAATGAACAATCGTTGTTCTGTTTATAATGATAATGTTTTATTTAGAACTAGTTGATTACTTAATAGATTTTGTATACTTGACTTACATGAAAAATATTTCAATTTGAACAAACTAAAGGCAAAGAGATGTTATGAATCATACCTTCATGCAATACTGTTAACTCGGTCATACTAATGAAACAAGACTAAACAAGTTATATAAAGATAGGCTTTTAGATCTTTTGATTATGAATCAAATACAACTTGTGAATCTTGTATCATGGAAAATATGACTAAATCTCCATTTAATGGACATGGAGAGCGAGTTACAAAGTTTTTAGAGATGGTACACACAGTCGTGTGTGAGACCTATGACAACAAATGCAAGAGAAGGGTATTCATTCATTACTTTCACTAATGATTCTAGATTTTGATATATGTATTTGATGAAATACAAATCCAAATCGTTTGAAATGTTCAAAGAATTCAAAAGTGAAGTATAGAAACTAAAGGCCAAAAGTAGTAAAGTTCTTCGATTAGATCGAGAAGGGAATACTTAAGCAGTAAGTTTCTAGATCATCTCAAGCGAAATGGTATTCTCATATAATGGACATGGTGATGATCCATAATGAGTATTACTGATCTTCCAGTATCCTTCTAGGGTTATGCTCTAGAAACGATCGCATATCTACTAAGTAAGATACCTTCAAATTATGTCCCTAAGACTTCATATGAATCATGGATAGGGAGGAAACCAAGTCTTAAGCATGTTAAGATTTGAATTGTTCAGCTTATGTCAAAATGTTTGACAAAGATAAGCTAGGGACATGATCTGATAAGTGTAAACTTGTGGGATATCCTAAAGAAAGTTTAGGGTATCACTTCTATAATCCGACTAACTAAAAGGTGTTTGTTTGAAACACGTTGCCTTATAGGAAAATGAGTTTTTCCTTAAAGGGTTAGTGGGAGTAAAATAGATCTTAAAGAAATTCAAGAACTACAAAACACTACAGATAAAATGAAGGAATCTGTACAAGTAGATAAACCTATTGTATCACAACCAAGTCGTAAATCTGGTTTAGTACCGAAGATACCTGAATGGTATGGATTCATCATAGATGATGATGATAAAGTACGCATCATAGTGGATGATGATCCAGATATATACAATGAGGTATGAGTATTAGATACTCAAGAGAAATGGTCGATGACCATAAAATCCAAAATGGGTCTTTGGAGAAAGACTAAAGCAGATGGTTAGGTGGAGACCTATAAGACCTGACTAGTGGTAAAAAGTTTTCAAAAAGAGTCAATGAGTTGACTAAGATGAAATTTTTCACTAGTGAAAATGCATATATCTATTCGAATTTTAGTTGCAGTTACAGCTTACTATACAAAAGGATGTATGTATGATACAACCAAGAGGATTTGTCTCCATATAGATGGAGCGAATCAAGTATGTAAGTTACAACGATCCAATTATGGATTGGAGCAAGTTTCTCGAACATGGAACATCCGTTTTGATGAGACAATCAAAAAAGTTTGATTTTATCAAAGACACGGATGAACCAAGTATGTACAAAGGTTAGTGGGAGCACTGTGACATTCCTAGTATTATATGTTGATATAATATCAATAAGGAATGACATACCGATGCTACAATCAGTAAAGATATGGTTGTCTAAAAACTTCTCCATTAAGGACTTGGGAGAAGCGTCCTACCATTCTATTTAGGATAAAGGTCTATAGAGATAGATCATAAAGGATGCTCGGCTTAACCCAAGGGATGTACATTGATTCGTTGAAATGTACTAGACTTGATATTGCTTATGTATAATAAGCAGCTATCAGTTCAATTTTGGAGAAGAATATTAGAAAAGAGTTTCTAATGATGGGTCTGATATAAAACTAGAGGGTTTAACAAACTCAAGTTTGTTCAGACTAACCAAGATAACAACATATCCGTTTCAGGTAATATGATTACCATGAACGGTGCTGCAGTGAGTTGGAAAAGTTTCAAACAGCAAATAGTTGCTGATTTAGTGACAAAGACATAGTAAATAACTATAAGTGAAGCTGCAAAGGTGATTGTTTGGTTAAACAAGTTCATTACAGAACTTATAATGGTTCCTAACATTAAAGGAGTTTAATTCGCCAAGGAACCTAGGTCTCATCTGAAATCCAAACATGTGTTGCGGCACTTCTATATGATTAGATGAATCATTGAAAAAGAGACGACACCATAAAGATGGTAGACTCTTAGAACAGCATTACAGATCCATTAACTAAAGCATTTACTAAGCAATTTGTACGCCACTTAGAGAAGAATGGTATGGGGATATCAAAGGGCGATTGGCTTTAGTGCAAGTGGGAGATTGAAAGTAATATGCCCTCAAGCCAATCACATTTGATGTGATAAGCATATACTTTGTAATCTTGTTCATTTATTAATAAAAGTATCAAGACATTTCTTTATTCATGATTAATTACTTGAATTAATCAAATGGATAAACCCATAGTTTTTTAGCAATGCTTTTAGAACCATGATGAGGATCATGCTAATGAGATCTAAATTCAAGATAGCTCAAAACTAAAATTGTTCCTAATCGTTGGATCACTAAAAAGGGGATTAGTAGATCCGGATAGATTGGTACATACTATGCTTGCTCTTATAAAGAGAATGATTGATCTCATAATCATTTGTGTAGAGACACTAAAGCAAGTATGTAGGTGCTTATTAGAGAATAAGTTCACTGAACGTGACTCGCTCAAGGAACACCTAATGGAGTTTTACTCGTCTGTCAATAGGAGTTCCTTATGTGATAGTCGTACAAGTGATCCTTAGACTTGAGATCATCTTAGTATCTTGTGTGTACTAAGTTATACTTTGACATATTCCTTAAGACCTATTGGTATATCAAATGATGTGATTGGGTATAATAAGGTACACATGGAGATAGATGAATGATTAACAAAGGATCTACCACTTCTAGTAAAGGGAGAGAATGTCTTATGCGATTCAATAAGTGACAACTCAGAAATCCCTGGCCAGGGTTGCATGGAATTAGAAAGGAGTTTCTAATTTACATTAACTAGAGTTGTGTATTTGTGAATTGAAATGCATATAATCAAATAAATAAGACTTGACAGAAATTTCGTGTCTTATATTTGATTGGGACATTGTATGGTAGAAGGATTGAATTGTACGGTAACTATTTGCTGAAAGGTTCTTTTACGATTAAATGTTAAAATCTATATTATCTGGAAAGTCGACTAATCGCTAAGGGGGCTTACCCTTATTGTGGAATAATTATTTATTCTGAATTAAAGAGTTAATTCGTAATAAATGAATTAGAATTGTTCTAATTTATTTATTATACAACCGGTTTAATATAGAGAACCTAAAGGGTCACACCGCAAAAGAGTAATATTTATTTTAGAAGTGGATGGCATAATTGTAATAATAAATTAAGTATATTTAATTTATACTATGATGATAGAATAAATTAAATAGCTTAATATTTATAATTTAGTATTTTAGAAATACTAATTATAAATTAATAAGAAGAGTCTTATTATTATTATTACTATTATTTTTATTATTATTATTATTAATGCTAGTATTATTATTTAGTTCCTAAATGGTTTAGGAATTAATTAATAAGTAGTAATATTATTATTAAATAATTAAGTTCCTAAATAGTTTAGGAATTATAATTATAATAATAAATTAAGTTACTAAATGGTTTAGTAATTAATTAATAAGAAGTACTCTCATTATTAAATAATTAAGTTCTTAAATGGTTTAGGAATTGTAATTAATTAATTTAGTTCCTAATTAAATTGGGAATTAAATTAAAACCCTAATCCTAAATAGTTTAGGAGGGTTGACTAGATCTATAAATAAGAGGAGTCTTATCATAGATCAAGGTTACACACTATTGCATTAGATTAGATAGAGTACTCCATAATTCTCTAGATCTAAGGAGTTAGAGAGAGAGAGAATTAGGGCTAGCCACCTATGATTTGGAAAAACCATAATCCACTTCTTTAATTCATAGATCTCTTGGTGGATCACCTCTAGAGGCTTCACACTTGGGGAGCTAACATTGATCCGTGGAATCTAATCGGTGAATTTGAAGAAGAACGTGAAGGATTAAAAGGAGATGAACTTGTACCCATGAAAGCTTAGTTCTACAAAGGTATAAATTCTTTTATCCTTCCTCAATTAATAATAGTCGCATAAGAAAGATCCGGGTTATTGGTTTGTACAAAAAATTTAAAATCTGATTTTCTTGCTTCCGTTGCGCTTATATAATTTGATTATATGTATGCCATATTTTTGCAAACCAACACGTACGGCCCAAATATTCCCCGACAAAACGAATATTCCCCGACAAAACGAATATTGTTCGACAAAATAAAATTTGCACATAATATCCTTAACTTTCAATTTTGTCAATTTAGCCACTTACTGTTTCAGAAAAAATATATATGAAGAAAAATTAAATTTTGTATTTCATAAAATTCGGGGTCTTACACTTAACCTTACTCAAATTTTATATTAAGCAAGTTCTCTAACTTTATTCAATTATTGTTGTGCAAGTTTCTACACTTATATTTATTTGTCAGAGCTTTAAGTGGTTTAATTATTTAAAGTTATTCCACATCGATATTATTATTGTATTCACACTTGGTGCATTTGCAAGGTTTATAGTTCATTAATTCAAGAACTATTTAAAAATGTCTAAGCTAATTGTTTCGGCTAGACAATACATGTTTAAATTCATCACATTGAATATTTTAAAAACTTATTCAAACCATTGGTTGGTGCAGATTCTTATAGTAAGACTGAGAACGAACAACCACATATAAGGGGGTTATTTTATCGGAAAATCGACTTTTACGCAAGATGTCTAAATATTATGCATATACATAGGGTACAAGAGGTTGATCCCCTCGAGTATCAAACTACTAAGGTGACAGATCTATATTTGTCTTACATTTAACAGCAGTTCATGGTCCTTAAAGACCACTTAGTAGTAAAGATTCAATCCTTTCTTTTACATTGAAAATTGATTCTTGTTCTTTCATAATTGTTATCTATTGTTGAAACCTTTGATGTTATTTCTCATTCAATCATGATATATCATGATATATCTTGTATTATATATTTTTAAACTTGCTGAGAAAACTAGTTGCTCACTCTTGCTATATCATGACTTATTTTTTAGTTAAGCCCGAATGCTCTAAATCGGACAAAGGCAAGGGAAAATCCAAAGCTTAGATTGGCTTATTGCATATTAGATTAATTACTTATTATGTAATTTCTTTTATAAATCTTTTGTAATTCCTTAAGATATGTATTACTTGTGTTAAGGTTAGTTGACCTTGGGATTGTAGTCTTTTGATAAGGAACTTTATGTATTATTTTGCGAAGTTTAATTTAAGATCTTGTATTTAGATGATATTTAGTGTTGAATCGTGAGAACCAAACCCAAGGTTATGGAACCTGAATTTGGGATCGTCACACTTCTTTCTCCTACTGATACATTGTGAGTATATTTTAAGTGCAGTAAAGTTACTCTGAAGTTTTGACAAAGCCAAAAGGAGTGCAATAATTTCTCAAGTAAGTATTTTATTTAAAGAGTAATATTTGCATAAATATTCACTTCACACGATATTCACAAATCTTCTTTTATAAGACTCTTCATTTAGAAAATTTATTTTAAAAAACGTCATTTGAAAGATTTTATTTTAAAATATTATTTTAAAAACTATTTTGAAGTTATTATAATTTACTTTGTATGTGTAACAACCCCGAAATTCGACTAACTTTATTACCTTAAATTTTCATGTTTATTATACATTATTTTCCTTTCGTCCAAATTTCGATTTGTTAATAAATCTTTAATCATCTTATTTAATCCATTAATTGACTTTAAATCATCAATTATCAAATTTTTCGGTATAAATTTTTCTCAATCATTGTATTAAAATATTTGATCATTAAAAAAAAATTTGCATCTCGATCCTAGTCCATGGATCGTAACCTTTACTTTTTCTTTCTGTTACCAGTGTCGTAAAGCTCAATATTGAAAATTTAATATTGTTTATATCCATACAATTATTCTTTGTTTCATAAATAGATATATGATACTCTCTATCGTAACAACTATCTTGAACAATTACAGTACACCATTTAACTCTACTCGTCCTATCCGGACCAAAATCATATGTACATACAGCTCATCAATGTAAACTTCACAAATTTACCCACATTGAATTATGAGATTGAAATTATAATAATTATGTTCACAACCTTCTAGGGTAATCCATCTCCAACATAATTCGATATTTCCTGAAATTTGTTTATTTACCTGTAAAAGTTTATATTATGCAAGAATGAGCACAACGGCTCAGCAAGTTCTTCAGTATTTTGAGGTTAATTGTTTATCTGTTATGATATGTTAATTCTTGTTTAAATAAATATAAAATTATGCGTTATGTGATATGTGGATAATATGACAACGATGTATACTTTGTGCAATAATGTGAATATATGTAAACTAATTAAATTTGGTTTTACGTACGTGCTAATCTGAATTAGATATGAGACATGCGAGATATATTGCTTTAGTAGAAGCACAACACATTTAAAAATAAAAAATAAAAAAATAATAATTATATAATTTATATAAGGAGAGTACATTAATTAAGAAAGGAAATATAATTGTACCAATGTTGCAATATTTTATTATATGGTGTATATTTAAAGTGTGTCAAATAGTAAAGAAATGGAAAAATAAATGAGGAGAATGAATGTTTTAATTTATTAAAATTATGTTTATTGTATAATGAAATTGTTATGATTTTAATGGGGAAAAATATTTCAGAAACGTGAACATGTTAATGAAACATGTTGTCCATGTAACGAAGTGAAAAAGTATAAAAATTAATTTTTATAAGTTGTATGTATAATTTTATTAATTTTAGAGGTATAAATTACCTCATATAATTACATGCATGTCAATATGCGTGTACAAAAATTATCAAGTAAAGTACCTGAAAAAGGTATAAATATTATTTATAAATCATGTTATGAATTTTGGTAAATTAAAATAAATATTTTATATACATTATATAAAATATTTATTACACGAAATAACTACGTAATGTATTAAAATAAACTTTTTTAGGTATGATTTTGTGCAAATCCGAATGATTATGTCGGTTGGGCAAGTCGGTGGACATGGGTGGCATTTAAAATGAAGTCACACATTGCAAGCTTTATTTAAGGGGGAGGAAAAGAATAAAAAATAAAAAAATAAAAACAAACATTCTCTCCCTATTTTTTTTTCTACCACCATCACCACCACCAACTGAACCACTGTCACCATTAGAGAGAGTTTTTGGTGCCAACAAGTATAGAAAAGCTTCAAATGATTGAAGTTTCAAGCTCAAGGAAGGTATAAAAGCATTTTATTCGATTTATTTTGTATTTTTAGTGATATAATAATTTTGTGAAAAATTAGAAAATAATTAAAACAATTATTCTAGATAATTTTTTTTATGTATATATGAGAATTATATGATTTTTAGAATTATTATGTTGTAAAATTTATGTACAAAAATGGTGTAAATGGTTGGATTAAGCTATTGTTGCCGGAAAAAAGAGAGAAGAAAACTCAGGGTCACCCGCGCATTGCGCGGCGACCATTTTCTTTCCTAAAGTTGGGTCGAAACGACGGCGTTTCGGGCACGCAATAGAAGGCGTTCGCGCCATGCGCAGCGACCTCGGTAATGCCATGCCAAACGACGTCGTTTGGCGTAGACAGAAGAAGGTCGCGCTCCATGCGCGGCGGTCGGCAACGCTGGTTAATTACCAGCGTGCCCCTGATCTTTTTCAGAAATGCCGAGCATGTCCTTGGCCTCGGCAAATTACGACCGTGCCCCTGAGCTTTTTCGAAAATTCCGTTTTTGTCCCTAAAGTTGCGAAAATTACGAAAATGCCCCAAGAAATTGGTTTTTAATTTAATAAATGTTTAAAAAATGTTTAAAAATTATAAAAGAAAATAAATACTAAAAATATAAAAATGATAATTGGGCATTAAATTTAATATTTTTCAAAAATATTAAATATTTGAGATTAATATTTAAATAATTAAATATTAATCTAATAAGGTTAGAATTTAGAAAGTGGTTAAATGAAAGTTCGGACAATTGAATACGCAAAATTTTACCCGACGAGATGGGTTGTCCGCATAGAATGTGTTCTATATTAATTAAATTAATATAGTAGAATGCTAATCAATTATTATTTAATTGATTTTATTATACGTTGTCTAAGAAAGGATCATTAGCCGTTAATTTAATAACTGGACATCGAAACAAGTTCTTCAGTACTTTGAGGTTAATTGTTTATCTGTTATGATATGTTAATTCTTGTTCAAATAAATATAAAATTATGCGTTATGTGATCTGTGGATAATATGACAACGATGTATACTTTGTGCAATAATGTGAATATATGTAAACTTATTAAATTTGGCTTTACGTACTTGCTAATCTGAATTAGATATGAGACATGTGAGATATATTGTTTTAGTAGAAGCACAACACATGATGTATGACACACACACAGAGCATGTTATGCTATGTGTTATGTGAAGCATGAAAGGTGTAAACACTGTTGAACTTGCTGAGCCATTGTGCTCATTCTTGCATAATATAAACTTTTGCAAGTAAATAAACAAATTTCAGGAAATATCGAATTATGTTAGAGATGGATTACCCTAGAAGGTTGTGAACATAATTATTATAATTTCAATCTCATAATTCAGTGTGGGTAAATTTGTGAAGTTTACATTGATGCGCTGTATGTACATATGATTTTGGTCCGGATAGGACGAGTAGAGTTAAATGGTGTACTGTAATTGTTCAAGATAGTTGTTACGATAGAGAGTATCATATATCTATTTATGAAACAAAGAATAATTATATAGATATAAACAATATTAAATTTTCAATGTTGAGCTTTACGACACTGGTAACAGAAAGAAAAAGTAAAGGTTGCGATCCAGGGACTTGAATCGAGATGCAAAGTTTTTTTTAATGATCAAATATTTTAATACAATGATTGAGAAAAATTTATACCGAAAAATTTGATAATTGATGATTTAAAGTTAATTAATGGATTAAATAAGGTGATTAAAGATTTATTAACGAACCGAAATTTGGACGAAAGGAAAATAATGTATAATAAACATGAAAATTTAAGGTAATAAGGTTAGTCTAATTTCGGGGTGGTTACAGTATGCTACACAAATTTATATTATATAAACATTTTTGATAATTTCATAATATACGGGTTATTGTACACCACAAAATTTATATATAGTAGCTACTAATTATATTATAAATATATAAGTTGATCTACTACGTTTAAAGTATTATCTTTTCACGTGATAAGGTAAGAAAAATCATTTTCTTTCATACTCTCAAACTTACTATAGTAAATATTATTCGGTAATATTTCTTAAATGATTATATGTTCCTTAATAGTTTGCGCTTCATTTAATATCATTTTACCCGAGCCTTCCTATTTACCTGATCTTTTCTATTAAACTTGAACAGTTATTTTTGAACTATAAATCTTGAATATCATTCTTGAATTTGACTCCACATCATGTTGATAATTTGGACATTATTTGACTCTGTACAAAATAAAAATTTTAAACTTCTAATGCCTGTTTTTTATCCTATTATTCTCTTTCTTTATCCTCATTTATATCATTGTTATTTGTTATAATCTTCAAGAACTAAGTTGTTGTGAATATCTTTGGCATGGGTGCAAAAATAATATAATTAATGAATATATGTGGCTTAGGACACAGATGATGTGATTGGTGAATGTTTTTTGGCATGTGGCAAAGACGCTATTATTGTTGAGTGTATTTTAAGGCACGTGGTGAAAGTTCTCTTTAGCCTAGGACAAAGAAGAACTATTGTTTGGCATGATCATGACCAGTGGTGTTTCAAATGATAAAAATTATTGATGATTTTTTTGAAAAAGAGATAAACATTATAGTCTACATGATTCTTCTAATGGATTGCTTATTACACTACAGATATTTGCTGAAGACTTACTATCTATTATATTATATCATTTCGCTATAGTTGTTGATCTAAAATTTGTTGTCTATTGTATTCTATCAAGAACTCATCACTATTGAAGACTATTGATAATTTATTCATCATTATCTTAGTCATGATATTCTTTATTGGGTTATTTGAGCTCACCCTTTCCTTTTTATTATATTATTCTTCAACAGGAAATAAGAGAGTAGTTGGGTTTAGCCGGGGAATGGAGTGAAGGCCTTAGTGATAGCTGTAGTAGTTTTCACATTTTATAAAATAGTGTGACAATAATAGTGTAGATTTTGTTGTGTATTATTGAGCATTGTATTATCATACGTTGTACAGTATTATAATAGTTATTGTGTATTTTGACAACTCAAGTTTTGGCTATGTAGGCCCAAATTTGGGAGAGTTAAAATTTACCAGGATTATTTTTGCATTTCTAAGAATAGCTGGCACGTTTTACATATTAACGCTTTGATGGCGTGTATTATTTCTTTTCTTTACATGTCCGTAGATGTGGACTATAATACCCCGGATATTTATAAGATTTGTAGATAAGATCTTAAATGATTAATTAAACGTTAAGGTTTAAAACCTAGAGTTGAAGAAGTGAGATGTGTAGAAAATAAGTAAATATTTTTTTCCCTTACCTATTTTTTTTTTTTTTTAGAGATTAAATATAAGAAATATGGGTTATAAAATTTAAAACCTATAAGTGATTAATATATATACTTGGAAATATAATAAATGTAAGGTAATATAAATGATGAGCCCAAAGACCAAAGAGATGGTTAATTGGTTAGCTAAATAAATCAACATATATATATATATATATATATATATATATATATATATTAGGATGATATATATATTGGTGTATGTATATATGTATTAGTGTATATACATATATAAGTATGTATGTGTATATTTATTTATCAATAAATAAATGTCTAAATAATTTTATTATGACTAGTGGACTAGCCTAAGAGGATTATATGTGTTAGCCCAATATGGGAATACTTGTATAAAGGTGGGTAATTATATAATAAGCCTAAGTGATATGTTAAAAGATAGTCCATGAGGTAAACTAATATAAGTCCAATTAAATTATGTTGACAATTATTGTACGTAATGGTGTGTAGTCCAATTGATTTAATTACATAACCAAGTTATTAGAGATGTGTGAGTTGTGATGGGTAGCTAAAACAATTTAAATGAAGAGTTCAATGAAAGTAAGTTAAGTAGCCTAAACATTTAAAAGTCAACTAAATGGTCAATGTGTTGTGAAATTTTAAGTATTGGTGAGTGTAGAGAATTTACTAAGGTAGAGTTAATTGAATAACCCTAGTTGGTAAGTAAGAGAAGGCATTAACCAAACATTGGTTAATTGCTAGGTGAATGAATATGATGATGAGAATTAACCATAGATGAGTTAATTGAGTAACCCTAGGTGGCAAATAAGTTAAAGGTTTAACTATGCATTGGTTATTTGCTAGCAAAATATGTAGCTACATAATTATATATATACATTATGGATGAAAATTTACTAAGGTGGGGTTGGTAGTTTCACCTTGGGCTAGTTGTTAGAAGAGAGTAACCTTACATGGATTAATTGGTGATATAATATTATAGATACAATTATGTATGTATATAATTTACCAAGATATAATTGGTAAGTAATCATGGGTTGCATGTTGTAGAGAATTAACCATACATTGGTTAATTGTTAGGAGAAATTACAAGTATTGTATATATAACTAATAAAAATAAAGGGAAAATGGTTGACCAAAAATGGGACCCCACTTGGGGATTGAGTGTAGTTTGCATGTTGCTTGTATTCCATTTCAATTGGTCATTCACTTTGTCAATTACCTTATTTTATGATAGTATGTGATATAAATAAAAAAAGTTGTTGGTGAATATAAATATACATGTTATAAGTATATGAATTGGTAGATAATTAACCAATGTTGGTTAAATAAATTAACCATGAGTAATAAGAAAGCTTGTCTATCACCAACCCTAGTCAATTAAGATGGTCAATTCTTATAAATTTGTGTTTGTAGAGAACTAACTATTGTTGGGTTTGTTTTTAACCCTAAGTGGTAATAAAAATAAAACATTAACCAATGCTAGAGTTAAGTGTTAGTAAATATATAAATATATTGAGTAAATATGTATACTTGATTGTAGAGAATTAACCTTACTTGGGTTATTTGGTGAAAAATGTGTGTATGCTAATTGATGAGCTTGGACCATGGTTGATAGTTAAGTTAACATAGGTTACAAGAGTAAAAGCCTTAACCACGCATTAGTTAACTGTTGGTGAATGATTGCTTGAAAATTACTCCACCTAGTTACTTCACTCAACTTCTATAAACCAATCCAAGCAAATGTCATTTATTTAATAAAAATTTTGATTTGATCTTTTGCAAGTATTGGTGATATTGTAGAGATACATATTGTATATGTATAGATTTTAGATGATAGAATGTGTCTATAAATAGAACATTAGTTCATTAGTGCAAGAGTTTTGGCATTGTAGTTATTTTGTCTACACCAAGTGTAGAGAGGGCTTTGTAAGTTAAAGAGTATGAGTGTTAAACTTTAAGAGAGCTAAATAAGAAAGAATCTCCAAGTATTAACCATTTCGGGTGCAAGAAGAGGGAGCAAGGAAGTTGTCTAGCCATTCCTAGCAAAGCTCAAGCAAGGAAGAAGAAGGAACTATGAAGGTTAAAAAATTTCTTAACCTAGATCTTTTTATTCTTTATTATTAAAGGTACTAATGAAGTTATATATGATTTATGTTATGCATATGATGTATGTAGAGTCATAAAATATGATGGTCTAGCAATTAATGCTTGTAGCATCATGTTTGAACCAATTGAATCAAGGATTTATGAAGTTAATTTTTATTCTATCCTTTTAAGTGATTTTAAGCCTACTTCCGTTAGGAATTTGGATTTGTGATATAAATAGAAGTTGTAGAGAGGGAAATTCTGATAAGAATGGTCTTAAGAATCACTGCAAAATATTTTGAAATAAAGAAGTTATGACAGTTTGAGTGAATAAAGGTCGGGTAGTCTCCAAATTAGGGCTTCAGATTTTTGTACTATTGTCGCAGCGGTGGAAACCACCACCACAATGGTCAAACACACTGTCAGAAACAGGTTTTAGCTGTCCGGGTCGGGTCGGGTCGGGTCGGTCCGGATCGAGTTTTTGTGAAAATTTAAGTTGAAATAAGTGTAAAATGAATGTGTTTGAATAATAAATCAATATATATAGAGTCTATTAATGACTAAATGGTAGCTAAATGCTTAAAATAAAGATCAAGATTAATACAATTAAAAAGTTAACTATTGGTATTGTTTGAAGAGTATTAAAATATTATTAAATGGTGAATAATATTCGTATGAGATTAAAAGGTTGTTAAATGATTAATAATATTTGAAAATGATTAAAATATTATTACATGGATAATAATATTAATAAGTGATTAAAATATTATTAAATAGTTAATAATATTAATAAGAGATTAAAATATTATTAAATGGTGAATAATATTTGTAAGAGATTAAAATATTATTAAATGGTGAATAATATTAGTTTGAGATTAAAAGGTTGTTAAAATTATTAATAACATTTGTAAATGATTAAAATATTTTTACATGGATAATAATATTAATAAGTGATTAAAATATTATTAAATGGTTAATAATATCAATAAGAGATTAAAATATTATTAAATGATGAATAATATTAGTAAGAGATTAAAATATTATTAAATGGCTAATAATATTAATAAATGATTAAAATATTACTAAATGGTTAAAAATATTAGTAAGAGATTAAAATATTATTAAATGGATAATAATATTAATAAGTGATTAAAATATTATTAAATGGTTAATAATATTAATAAGAGATTAAAATATTATTAAATGGTTAATAATATTAAGTGATTAAAATATTATTAAATTGTTAATAATATTAATAAATAATTAATAATATTAGTAAGAGATTAAAATATTATTAAACAGTTAATAATATTAATAAGTGATTAAAATATTATTAAATGGTTAATAATATTTTAATATAGTTGTATATTATCAAAGGTAGATAATATTTTGATGTATTTTGCACATTATTAAATGTCAAAATCATTAAGTTATGTAAAAGAAGAAAGTTTAATTGAATTAAATCAATGTAAGTAGTCCATTAAAAGTGGATCATACAAAGAACTTGTAGTGAAGGCGTAAGATTGTTAAACGTACCCGACATATCCGAACTATATTTTGGGCTAGGATTTTTGTCCTGAACTTAAAGATTCGTTTGTCGGACATCTTAAGAGCTAATAATTTAAAGTTAGAGTCTTATATAAATACTAAGTAATGAAGATATATTAATGATATTTGTGATATGTGAAAAGCATGAAGTATGATTACATGTGAAGTATGTACAAAATATGAGACATGACTTGATAGAGGCTAATTGTGTATTATATGTAAGGCATAAGAAGTATGAAGCATTCATAAAATGAAAAATATGAAAAACATGATGTATGTATCAAATGTAGAGTATGTATAATATGTGAAGCATGCAATGTGTTATGTATAACTGTTAGACTTATTGAGCCGTCGTGATCACTCTTGCTATAAAACTAACATTTTTAGATAAGTACAAGATATCCAAAGATTTCGTTAAAGATCAGGAATGCTTATTACTTTCACCGAAAGTTTAAGTGATCATTGTAGTTATGAGTCCGAATTGGACAAGTAAAATGATTGTATAATTAAATAAATGGTTAGTGTGTATTGTGAGTGTTTAAATACTCAAATTAATTGTAATAGAAAGAACTCGTATCATGTATGATATTGAGACATATTAGAAATTTATAAAGATTGCGATTCTGGAATAGAAATAGATGTTGTAAAGTTTTAAATAAATGATTATATAATAATTATAATATTATTGTAAGTCGTGAATGATAAGAAAAATGTTGTACAGTGATGAATCAGATCCGAGGTTCAAGGGACCCGGATTTGGGGTCGTTACATGGACCACACGGACATTGGTGTAATTATGGCGATTAGGGGACTTCGGCATGATTATACCATACTGCCCATGATTTTAGTTGAGACTTTCATCTCACTATCTTACTGCCAAACTTTTAAGTGTTGAGATTTATGTGGGAGTCCAGTGTTGCTCTATATATAGTGCATGACTTATATGGCAGCATTAGGCGTTGAGCTTATTGCCTTGGTCATGATATCTCATTATATATATGTATATATATATATATATATATATATATATAGTGATATTTTGGTCATTCCATTCTCATATAATTTTTAAGTAATGTACTAAACACATAAATAAAATGTTTGATTTTAATTCTATTATGATCCAATTCTAATTCTAATTCCGATCATCATTCCATTTCATCCCTAAAATTATTCTGTATATTTCGTGCACCCTCAAGATTGATATTCGTAAGGCTTTTGAAACTGTCTCTTGGGACTTCATTTTGGAAGCTTTAAGTTTTGTTCTCCTTTTTGACCTTTTATATTATCTGTATTAATGTAGTCGTTGTTTTGGTGTTTCAATTCTGGGCTTGGTAGAACTGTGGACGGGATTTGATATATTGTAACGTCCCCAAAATTTGACAAACCTTATTACCTTACATTTCATATTTATTATACATTATTTCCTTAACATCCAAATTTTGGTCCGTTAATAAATCTTTAATTACCTTATTTAGTCCTTTTAATGGACTTTAAATCATCAATTATCAAATTTTTCGGTATAATTTTTTTTTCTTTTCTCAATCATTGTATTAAAGAATTTGGATATTTAAAAACTTAATATCTCGATTCTAGTCCCTGGATCGCAACCTTTACTTTTTCTTTCTATTACAAGTATCATAAAGCTCAACATTCAAAATTTAGTATTATTTATATCCACACAAATATTCTTTATTTCATAATTCATAATTAGATACATATTAGTTTCTATCGTAACAACTATCTTGAACAATCACAGTTCATAATTTAACTATATTCGTCCTATCCGGACCCAATTTATATGTACATACAACACATCAATATAAACTTAGCAAATTTACCCACATTGAATTACGATATTGAAAATATAACAATTACGTTCACGACCTTCTAGGGTAATCCGTCTCTAACATAATCTGATATTCCTGAAATTTATTTCTTTACCTGCAAACGTTTATATCATGCAAGAATAAGCACAATAGCTCAACAAGTTCAACAGTTTACACCTTTCATGCTTCATGTAACACATAGCATAACATGCTCTGTGTGTGTCATACATCATGTGTTGTGCTTCTACTAAAGCAATATATTTCATGTGCATCACATCTATTTCAGGTTAGCATTTACATAAAGTAAACATTAATTAAATTCACATATGGTCACATTATTGCACCAAGTACACATCGTGGTCATATTATTCACAGATCACATAACACCTAATTTTATATTTATTTGAACAAGAATTAACATATCATAACAGATAAACATTTAACATTAAAGTACTGAAGAACTTGCCTTGACGTCCACTTATTAAATTAATAGCTCAAACCCTTTTCTCGAACAACCTATGACCATAAGATAATCAATTAATAATTATTTATCTCCTCATGATATTAATTTAATTAATTAATATCATCTATAATATAATTAACCATACTCGACGGTGTAATATCCAGGATATTATGACGTGTAAAAAGTTTAAATAAATAAAATGTGTGTATTTTATTAAGCAATTAATGTGAATTATGTAAATTAATTATGGATGTATATTCTATTATGGTTATTAATTTAATGCTATATGATAATGAAAAGAGGATGAATATTGAAAATTTATCCTGAATTAAATTAAAGTTAATGAGGTAATTGATGAAGTCAAAATTATTGATTATGGATTAATTTATAATTATGAGGAAATTTGGAGATTATTAAGAAAGGAATTATATATGTATATAATACATAGAAATAAATAAATAAATAAATATATATATATATATATATATATATATATATATAAGGAAATATAATTATGTGTGAAGGAATTTTGGTTATATAAATTATATGAGGGTGATGTATAATTTATACCAGAAAATAAATTTATTATAGAAAAGGTTAATAATTATATAAATTATACAAAATTTATATTGTATAGTTTATATAAAATATATAAAGTGGTGAAAAGAATAATAAAGAAAAATGAATGATTATTAGTTTTAATAAAATGAATTATGTTTATGAAAAATAGAATTATTTCTATTTTTATGAGATATAATGTTTTATGAATTATGCATGTAAGAGAAATTGTTATAATACATAATATATATAATAATTAATTTATGTATATATTGTGTAGTAATAGAAAATACATGTATGTTTACGTAAGGTATATGTAATGAAGTTAAAACATAGGAAAATAAATTTTATTAAATTATAGATATTATTTTATTAATTTTGGAAGTATAAAATACTTCATATAATTACATGCATGTCCTTATGCGTGTACAAAATTCATCAAATAAAGTACCCCAAAAATATATGAATATTATTTAGAAATTATTTTATGAATTTTGGTAAATTAAAATAAATATTTTATACATATTTTATAAAATATTTATTACCCGAATTAATTGCGTAATGTATTAATTATGTACATATACGCGGTAATTATCTTTTCTCACCGACTTAAACTAAGTCGGTGGATTTGAGTAAATAAAATTCAAGCAGCTAAGTGTGCATATATATATATATATAAGAAATACATAAGTATTAATAATATGATAACATGACAAGTAGCTAAAGCAAATAAACTATCAGTTTTTGTTTCTTTCTTCTCCGCCATCACCATCCGCCACCCACAACCACCATAATCGCCGGCAAGAAAAATAGTTGGAGCTATCCGGGTGCATACAAAGCCTCAAAAGAAGGTATAAAATCATTTTTATTGATTTATTTGGGTATTTATGGAGATAAAATAATTGTATGAAAAATTGGGAAATAATTATATTATTGTTCTATATAATTTTTAGGAGTGTATCTATGAATTTCTTGATGTTTGGGATAATTTTGTGGTGGAAATATTGATCAAAAATGGGAATTAATGCTTCCGGCTGGCTACTGTGTCGCCAGGAAGAAGAAAAAAAAAATAAAGGGTCGACCGCGCATGGCGCGGCGGCCTTAATTTTTTTCTGTGGCTGGCGTAAAACGACGTCGTTTTGGACGCCAGACGGGGGGGGGGGGGGGGGGGGGGCCCGCGCGATGCGCGGCTCTTGTTTTTCCGGAACGAAACCAAACGACGTCGTTTGGTCCGCGGAAGGCCGGTCACGCGCCATGCGCGGCCGATCGATTTTTCGCGAATTTACCGTTTTGCCCCTGGTTCCGGATTTCAGATTAATTACGAAAATGCCATTGAAAGTGAATTTAATTAAAATAAATGTTTAAAAATTAATAAAAAATTATATAAAAATTATATAAAATCAGAAAATGTATAAAAATGTTTTATAAATTAAATTTAACAATTTTTCAATTTTGAGGAATAATTCCAATTAATTATTAAATGTTTAATAATGGGAATTAAAATAACATAATTAGGATTAATAACCAAAATAGGTTATAATTAATTTTAAATACCCATATAGAGCCGATGAGTAGAATAATTAGGTTATGAGTGATATTAATTATATATATTAATATCTCGAGTTACTAAATTATTATTATTTGATTTTGTTATTATTATAGGGTGTTCAGGAAAGGAAAATTTAGCAGTTAACATAGTAATCGGATATCGAGGCAAGTTCCTAAACCCTAACTTTGAACCATTAATCATGTGTTAGCTATTAAAATATTTATTGAGTTTTATTTCCTAAAGTTTCATCATTATTCCATTTTATCAAATATTGATTTCAGTAATATTGTGGATTATTCAATGAAAAATCTCTTTTGTTACACACATATATTCATAAATTTCATTCATAACGAAACATAATTGTTTGTCAGTGAATTAATAATTAGGAGTCTAGACCATTTGTTCGGCTAGACTTTTGATACAATTAAATTTCAAATTACTCTATATTGCTTAATGTCGAGCCAAACCAAATTGTTTTGGTGCGGACTCCTAGAAACTGAGATGAACAACCCTATTCCAGGGGTATAGCTTATCGGAAGCTTTAAATTTCGATCCCCCGCGATATGCGGTAATATGATGTGCACAGTCATAGGTACGAGAGGCTGATCACCTCGAGTACGGGTTTAAGGTTTTATGGTCTTTATGACATAAACGGGTTATCAATATTAAAATTGATTAACTTATGTTCAATGGTCTTGTGACCCTCAGTTTAATTCATTTGTATCATGTTTCACAAGATAATTCCTGCAATTATTCTCTTTCGTTTTTATTGAATTAATATTACGTTATTGGTATAAATCCTGATTCTCATAATATATTGTTATTCTGTTCATTATACTTGCTGAGCACTTTAGTTGCTCACTTTTACTTGCTTAAAATGTCGCAGACAAAGATGTAAAACCTGAGAATCTAGATAAGAAAGACAAAGGCAAAGGAAAGATATCGGACTGAAGAAATTGATGTGTTGTCCCCAGCCGGTAGTCTTAAATCTTTGTTGTGACTGTAGATAGGAAATGTTATCTTAGTAATGTTATATGTATGTAAAGGTTAATGACCCTGGGAGTGTGAGAGATGTATTTTATTTTATGTTGGAGATTAGCATATGTAATGTATATTAATGGTAATTCTGGGTAGTGATTAATGTATGCGATATTATGAATAGTGAATACCAAATTCAAGGTTCCAGGAGCCTGAATTTGGAGGCGTCACAGGTTGGTATCAGAGCTGATAGGTTTAAGACTACAGGTGAGGGAAAACCTTAGTACGAACTAGGTATGAATACACAACTCAAATCGAGTTTAAAGGGAAGTAGGGAATTTAGAACGTTCAAAAGTCGATAATTTATGTGTTATTTAAAAGTTATTATATAATGGTTAGATTAACGTTGATAAAAGATTCTCGTATTGTTGTTTTATAGGATGACAGAGACAGGCGAACCAAGTGGGGCTAGGATTGAAGAAGAAGAGATTAGGGATATACATGTAGTACCGGAGCGAATAATTGCTAGTCCACCCGTGTCTGAGCCAGGGTCGGAGTACGGACCAGATTTTGAACCAGAAGAACATATGGATGTAAATGAAGAAGAAGGAGGGTCTTCTGAAGGTACTCCTCCTGAAAACTTAGACCCAAATGAAGAGTTAATAGCTAACGCCATAGACACTATAAATGGTTTAGAGATTCAGGTGGCCGATCTTACACACCAAGTACATGAGTTAGAAGCCCAAGCTGTAGCTCAAAATATTGTGTCACAGCAAATAGAGGAAGAACTCCAGGTCCTCACCCAACAGAAAAATGAGGCAGTAAATAAATTGGACCAAGCCGAACATAGAATAGAAGAATTGTCTATAGAAAGACAGATTCTAGTTGATAGGTTAAATAGAGAAGTGGCAGATAGGACGAGAATTGAGAATGCTTGGGGAAGAGCGACTAGGCAAGTAGGCCTCACAGAAAACGAGGTGAGAGCTAAACAAGTAAAAATGGATGATATGGAGTATGCTGTTAAATGTGCATCGGAAAGGGCACAACACAGGATTCGATGTTTTCGAGTAGAGGAAGGTCAGTATTGGCGAGATATTGATCGTGATGTGGCAATCAACATTATAAGACAAGAATTTGAAGATGCAATGAGGAGAGCAATGAACCCGTGGAATGTGGGATAGTGTGATTTTGATGTACATATTGATGTTTATATAAATAGTATGAAACCCTACTTTTGATGTAAATAACAGGGATATGATATGTAAATAGGATGTATGTGTGATCTGGGGTATGTACGTATCTTGTAAAATAGTTGGTTGTTAATGTAAATATTGGAAGGCTGGTATGTTTTGATATAAATTGCTAGTTTTAAATTTCATATTGTAAAAATAGTAATGAAAATTAATATAAGTTCATATTTCAGAATGTCGCCAAAGAGAGGTAAACCTGCTAGAAGAGCACAAGAAGAATCAGTAAATGAAGATACTGGGACAGGTACAAGAATAGAACCAGAAACAGTCCCAGTTAATCTAGTGCAAAGGTTAGTAGATTTACTAGCAGGTGCAATGCAAAATAGGAACCCAGTTCCTGCTGAACAGAATACCCAACCCTTAAATTTTGCAAATTTTAAAGATTTTAAACTAGCTGGACCACCAGAATTTAAGGGCTCTATAAATCCTATAGAAGCTCAAACTTGGATTATGGAGATGGAAAGGGTTTTTGAGGTGGTTCGAGTAGTTGAGGAGCAGAAGACCGCTTTTGTGACCTTCATGATGAAAGGAGATGCTGCCCATTGGTGGCAAGCAAACCGAAATAGAGAGGCAGGAGAAATTGTTCCTTGCAAGAGGTTTAAGGAACTGTTTTTTGAAAATTATTCTCCCACTAGTATGCAGAACAAGTTGGAGATTCAATTTTTAGAATTAAAACAGAATAACATGTCAGTAGCCGAGTATGCTGCCAAATTTAATGAATTTGCCCGGTTTGCCCCATACCAGGTCAATACAGAAGAGCGGAAAGCCAAAAGATTTGAACAGGGATTGAAGCCCTGGATTTATAGCAAGGTGAATATGTTTCAAACAACAACATATGCTGACGTGTTGGAAAAGGCAATGTTAGCTGAGAGAGGTAGTGAAGCTATTACTAAATATCATCAGGAACAAAAGAAAAGAAAGAATGAAGGAGATTCCAAGGGGGGAAGTGGTAGTAGCACCAACCCTCCTAGTAAGAAAAAGTGGAGTGGTAGTACCAACACCTCCGGAAACAAATCCGGAGATGTAAAGAAGAAAGTTGAGCCGTGTAGTTGTGGGAAGAATCATTCTGGGGTTTGTCTGAAGGGAAAGAAGGTATGTTATAAGTGTCAGCAAGAGGGACACATTGCACCAAATTGCCCAAAATTGAAGAAAACTGGATGTTATAACTGTGGAGCGGCAGATCATTTTGCTCGTAATTGTCCAAAGAAGACGATGGAGGTAACAAGTGGAGGGAAACTGACACTCCCCGCACCAACTCTACCAGGTCGTCCTACCGCTCGAACTTTTAATATGACGGTGCAAGATGCGGAAAAATCAAAAGATGTGGTGTCAGGTACCATTTCAATTTGCAATACTAATGCATGTGTGCTTTTTGATTCAGGTGCTACGTGCTAATTTATTTCTGATGAATTTGCTAGAAGACTAGGGTTGACTCATGAAAACTTAGAACAACCCTTGAATATAGAAATTGCAAACAAGGAAGTGATACCTGTTAATCATGTGCATAAACATTGCCCTATGGTGATAAGGAAACATAAGTTGTATGTGAATTTAATTCCAATATGTCTTGGGGAATTTGATGTTATCCTAGGGATGGATTGGTTGTATAACCATAAAGCGATGATTGATTGTCAACGGAAGTGCGTAACTTTACAGACTCTTAAAAGTCGAAAATAGTATTTTATGGTAGCAAATTACCAAGACAGTTTAGTTGTCTGTCAGTCATGCAAGCTAGTAAGGCGTTAAGGAAGGGAGGCACGGGATACTTAGCGTATGTGATAGATACCGGAAAATGTGAGATGAAAATGGGAGAAATACCGGTAGTAAACGAATTTCCCGATGTGTTTCCGAATGATTTACCTGGTCTTCCTCCAGATCGGGAAATCGAATTTGTGGTTGACTTAGCACCAGGAACTGCTCCCATATCAAAAGCTCCGTATAGAATGGCCCCAGTAGAAATGAAAGAATTGATGAAACAATTACAGGAGCTATTAGATAAGAAGTTTATTCAGCCGAGTGTGTCTCCATGGGGAGCACCAGTGCTATTTGTTAAGAAGAAGGATGGAACTCTACGGTTATGTATTGATTATAGAGAGTTAAATAAGATGACCATCAAGAATAAATACCCGTTGCCAAGGATTGGTGATCTTTTTGATCAGTTGAAGGGAGCAAAATATTTTTCAAAGATTGATCTTCGGTCAGGATATCATCAGTTGAAAATAAGAAAGGAGGATGTGCCGAAAACAGCATTCAGAACTCGTTATGGTCATTACGAGTTTCTGGTTATGCCGTTTGGACTGACAAATGCACCAGCGGCATTCATGGATATGATGAATAGGATTTTTAAACCCTATTTAGATAAATTTGTAGTGGTGTTCATAGATGATATTCTGGTATATTCTAAGTCTCAGGAAGAGCATGCTGGTCATTTAAAAATAGTGTTGGAAACTTTGAGGAAAGAAAAATTATATGCTAAATTCTCGAAGTGTGAATTCTGGTTGGAAAGAGTTCACTTTTTGGGTCATGTTATTGATAAAGATGGAATTTCTGTGGACCCTGCAAAGGTTGAAGCTGTAATTAATTGGGAGCAACCAAAGACACCCACGGAGGTGAGAAGTTTCTTAGGTTTAGCGGGTTATTACCGACGATTTATTCAAGATTTCTCTAAGATAGCAACTCCGCTAACCAATCTAACAAGAAAGTCTGTGAAGTTTGTGTGGACCGATAAATGTGAAGAAAGTTTTTGTGAGTTAAAGAAAAGGCTAAGTGAAGCCCCGGTGTTAGCTTTGCCTGATGAAACTGGAAACTTTGTGGTATATAGTGATGCCTCTCATAAAGGATTAGGTTGTGTGCTTATGCAAAATGGAAAGGTTATTGCATATGCATCTCGACAATTGAAAGATTATGAGAAGGGGTATCCGACGCATGATTTGGAATTGGCAGCAGTAGTTTTTGCATTAAAAATATGGAGACATTATCTTTATGGGGAAAAATGTAAGATATATACAGATCACAAAAGTCTGAAATATATCTTCACGCAAAAGGACTTGAACATGCGTCAAAGGAGGTGGCTGGAATTGATAAAGGATTATGATTGTGAAATCCTCTATCATCCAGGAAAAGCTAATGTAGTAGCTGACGCCTTAAGTAGAAAGGAGAGGGAAAAGTTGATGAAATTAACTGTTCAGGACGAACTAATTCAGGAAATGACAAAGTTGGAAATTGAAGTGAAGTACCCCTCTGAAACAGATGAAATGTTATTTGTTGTGGAGATGCAACCAACATTGTTAGATAAGGTGAAGGAGGCTCAATTAGCCAATAATGAATGTATCCAGGTAAGGAATATGATTACCTTAGGTAATGAAGTAAAATTTCAGATAGATAATAATGAAATTCTAAGATTTGAGGGGCGAATTTGGATACCAGCAGTAGTTGAATTGAAGGAGGAGATATTACAAGAGGCACATAATTCAAAATTCTCAATTCACCCAGGAAGTACGAAAATGTACCAAGATTTACAAAAACATTTTTGGTGGCCAAACATGAAACGAGAAATTGCGGATTATGTAAGCCGATGCTTGACGTGTCAGCAGATCAAAGCTGAGCATCAGAGACCAAGTGGGCTGTTACAACCTCTTGAAATTCCAGAATGGAAATGGGAGCATATTACCATGAATTTTGTAGTAGGACTTCCGACTACTCAAAAGGGTTACGATGTTGTATGGGTGATCGTGGATAGACTAACAAAGTCAGCCCATTTCTTGCCAATTAAAATCAAATACAATTTGGATCAATTGGCTAGAATCTACATTAAAGAAGTAATAACAAGACACGGAGTACCAGTATCAATTGTGTCAGATCGTGATCCGCGATTTACATCAAATTTTTGGAGAAGTCTACAAGAGAGATTAGGAACACAATTGAGATTGAGTACGGCTTACCATCCTCAAACCGATGGTCAAAGCGAAAGAACAATACAAACCTTGGAAGATATGTTGCGGGCCTGTGTTATGGACTTCAAAGGGAGTTGGGATGATCACCTACCTTTGGTGGAATTTGCGTACAACAATAGTTACCACGCAAGTATAGGAATGCCACCTTATGAAGCTTTATATGGAAGAAAATGTAGGACTCCTTTGTGTTGGGATGAAGTGGGTGAACGTCAATTACTAGGACCTGAACTGGTTCAACAGACGGCAGATACAGTCCGGTTGATACGGACCCGGTTAGTGGCAGCCCAAGATCGACAGAAAAAGTATGCAGATTTGCATAGGCAAAGTCGAGATTTTGAAGTGGGAAATCATGTGTTTCTTAAAGTGTCTCCATGGAAGGGAAAAATCCGATTCGGAAAGAAAGGTAAATTAAGTCCTAGATTTATTGGACCGTTTGAAGTATTAAGGAAAGTTGGGGAAGTGGCATACGAAGTGGCTCTACCTCCAGAGTTAGCGCACATACACAATGTTTTCCATGTGTCAGTGCTACGACCGTACAAGTCAGATTATAAGCACGTCATAGCATATGAACCAATTCAGATAGAGAGGGATTTAACTTATGAAGAAATTCCTGTCCAAATATTAGATAGGAAAGAGCAAGTCTTAAGAAATAAGGTGATTTCTTCTGTCAAAGTGCTATGGCGAAATCATAACATTGAAGAAGCCACTTGGGAGTTAGAAGAGAAAATGCGAAAGAATTATTCCCATTTATTCGAATAGTTAAAATAGAAATTCCGGGACGGAATTTTTATAAGGGGGGAAGAATGTAATATCCAGGATATTATGACGTGTAAAAAGTTTAAATAAATAAAATGTGTGTATTTTATTAAGCAATTAATGTGAATTATGTAAATTAATTATGGATGTATATTCTATTATGGTTATTAATTTAATGCTATATGATAATGAAAAGAAGATGAATATTGAAAATTTATCCTGAATTAAATTAAAGTTAATGAGGTAATTGATGAAGTCAAAATTATTGATTATGGATTAATTTATAATTATGAGGAAATTTGGAGATTATTAAGAAAGGAATTATATATGTATATAATACATAGAAATATATATATATATATATATATATATATATATATATATATATATATATATATATATATATATATATATATATATATTTTTATAAGGAAATATAATTATGTGTGAAGGAATTTTGGTTATATAAATTATATGAGGGTGATGTATAATTTATACCAGAAAATAAATTTATTATAGAAAAGGTTAATAATTATATAAATTATACAAAATTTATATTGTATAGTTTATATAAAATATATAAAGTGGTGAAAAGAATAATAAAGAAAAATGAATGATTATTAGTTTTAATAAAATGAATTATGTTTATGAAAAATAGAATTATTTCTATTTTTATGAGATATAATGTTTTATGAATTATGCATGTAAGAGAAATTGTTATAATACATAATATATATAATAATTAATTTATGTATATATTGTGTAGTAATAGAAAATACATGTATGTTTACGTAAGGTATATGTAATGAAGTTAAAACATAGGAAAATAAATTTTATTAAATTATAGATATTATTTTATTAATTTTGGAAGTATAAAATACTTCATATAATTACATGCATGTCCTTATGCGTGTACAAAATTCATCAAATAAAGTACCCCAAAAATATATGAATATTATTTAGAAATTATTTTATGAATTTTGGTAAATTAAAATAAATATTTTATACATATTTTATAAAATATTTATTACCCGAATTAATTGCGTAATGTATTAATTATGTACATATACGCGGTAATTATCTTTTCTCACCGACTTAAACTAAGTCGGTGGATTTGAGTAAATAAAATTCAAGCAGCTAAGTGTGCATATATATATATATATATAAGAAATACATAAGTATTAATAATATGATAACATGACAAGTAGCTAAAGCAAATAAACTATCAGTTTTTGTTTCTTTCTTCTCCGCCATCACCATCCGCCACCCACAACCACCATAATCGCCGGCAAGAAAAATAGTTGGAGCTATCCGGGTGCATACAAAGCCTCAAAAGAAGGTATAAAATCATTTTTATTGATTTATTTGGGTATTTATGGAGATAAAATAATTGTATGAAAAATTGGGAAATAATTATATTATTGTTCTATATAATTTTTAGGAGTGTATCTATGAATTTCTTGATGTTTGGGATAATTTTGTGGTGGAAATATTGATCAAAAATGGGAATTAATGCTTCCGGCTAGCTACTGTGTCGCCAGGAAGAAGAAAGAAAAAATAAAGGGCCGACCGCGCATGGCGCGGCGGTCTTAATTTTTTTCTGTGGCTGGCGTAAAACGGCGTCGTTTTGGACGCCAGACGGGGGGGCCGCGCCATGCGCGGCTGTTGTTTTTCCGGAACGAAACCAAACGACATCGTTTGGTCCGCGGAAGGCCGGTCACCCGCCATGCGCGGCCGATCGGTTTTTCGCGAATTTATCGTTTTGCCCCTGGTTCCGGATTTCAGATTAATTACGAAAATGCCATTGAAAGTGAATTTAATTAAAATAAATGTTTAAAAATTAATAAAAAGTTATATAAAAATTATATAAAATCAGAAAATGTATAAAAATGTTTTATAAATTAAATTTAACAATTTTTCAATTTTGAGGAATAATTCCAATTAATTATTAAATGTTTAATAATGGGAATTAAAATAACATAATTAGGATTAATAACCAAAATAGGTTATAATTAATTTTAAATACCCATATAGAGCCGATGGGTAGAATAATTAGGTTATGAGTGATATTAATTATATATATTAATATCTCGAGTTACTAAATTATTATTATTTGATTATGTTATTATTATAGGGTGTTCAGGAAAGGAAAATTTAGCAGTTAACATAGTAATCGGATATCGAGGCAAGTTCCTAAACCCTAACTTTGAACCATTAATCATGTGTTAGCTATTAAAATATTTATTGAGCTTTATTTCCTAAAGTTTCATCATTATTCCATTTTATCAAATATTGATTTCAGTAATATTGTGGATTATTCAATGAAAAATCTCTTTTGTTACACACATATATTCATAAATTCCATTCATAACGAAACATAATTGTTTGTCAGTGAATTAATAATTAGGAGTCTAGACCATTTGTTCGGCTAGACTTTTGATACAATTAAATTTCAAATTACTCTATATTGCTTAATGTCGAGCCAAACCAAATTGTTTTGGTGCGGACTCCTAGAAACTGAGATGAACAACCCTATTCCAGGGGTATAGCTTATCGGAAGCTTTAAATTCCGATCCCCCGCGATATGCGGTAATATGATGTGCACAGTCATAGGTACGAGAGGCTGATCACCTCGAGTACGGGTTTAAGGTTTTATGGTCTTTATGACATAAACGGGTTATCAATATTAAAATTGATTAACCTATGTTCAATGGTCTTGTGACCCTCAGTTTAATTCATTTGTATCATGTTTCACAAGATAATTCCTGCAATTATTCTCTTTCGTTTTTATTGAATTAATATTACGTTATTGGTATAAATCCTGATTCTCATAATACATTGTTATTCTGTTCATTATACTTGCTGAGCACTTTAGTTGCTCACTTTTACTTGCTTAAAATGTCGCAGACAAAGATGTAAAACCTGAGAATCTAGATAAGAAAGACAAAGGCAAAGGAAAGATATCGGACTGAAGAAATTGATGTGTTGTCCCCAGCCGGTAGTCTTAAATCTTTGTTGTGACTGTAGATAGGAAATGTTATCTTAGTAATGTTATATGTATGTAAAGGTTAATGACCCTGGGAGTGTGAGAGATGTATTTTGTTTTATGTTGGAGATTAGCATATGTAATGTATATTAATGGTAATTCTGGGTAGTGATTAATGTATGCGATATTATGAATAGTGAATACCAAATTCAAGGTTCCAGGAGCCTGAATTTGGGGGCGTCACAGACGGTTTATTTTAGGGTGCCGGTCAATTACTAATTAATATGGTTAATTATATTAATCTCGTCCCTTAATATATTAATTTAACTGATATAAAACACATTTAATGCGGACAACACAGCTCATCTGACAAAATTTAGCGTATTTGGTTGTCCGAATTTTTATTTAACCATTTTTCTAAATTGTAACCTTATTAGATTAATATTTAAATATTAATCCCCAATATTTAATATTTTTACAAAAATAATAAATTTAATGCCCAAATGTCATTTCTATATTTTTAATATTTTTCTATAATTTTCTATAATTTTTAAACAATTTTTTAAATAAAAATCAAATTCTGGGCATTTTGGTAATTTTCGTAATCCTAGGACACGCTGGTCATTTTCTGTAAGGGTCAGGGGTACGGTCGTAATTTGGAAAGGCTAATGGGCACGCTCGGTATTTTCTTAAAAGGCCAGGGGCACGCTGGTAATTTTCCAGCGTTGCCGGCCGCCGCGCATTGCGCACGGCCTTCTACTGCCGACACCAAATGGCGTCGTTTGGCCTGGAATACCTGAGGTCTCCGCGCATGGCATGACCCCCTTCCTCCGCGTGCCCGAAATGTCGTGGTTTCGGCCCGCACTTCAGGAAAAATTCTGCGCCGCGCAATGTGCGGCCTACCCAGAAATTTTTTTCTTTCTTTTTTCGAAATCAATAACCCAACAAAGCAAAAAAATTAATCCATTTTTGATCAAAATTTTTATAACATAATTATTCTAAACATCATAAAATTCACATATATACCGCTAAAAATTCTCTAGAATAATTATTCTAATTATTTTTTTTATTTTTCATAAATTTAATTTATTACTAAAAATACACAAATAAATTAATTTTATACCTATCTAAAGCTTGAAAATCTTTCTCTTGAAGCTTGTACGTCACTTTGTTGATACCAAAATTCTTCCCTCTTGGTGGTAGTGATGGAGGTTACGGGTGGTGGTGATGGTGGTCCTGGGTGGAGAAGAAAGATAGAAAATGTTTTATTGTGTGTGTTTTTTTCTTTCTTCCTTGCTTTTTTTTTTTTTTTTATAACTAAAAGACATTGCCCATTTTGGATAACATTAATAAGTCCACCGACTTACCTCCAACCAACTTTGTTTCGGATAAAACAACATGCATAATTAAGAATTTAATACATTACGTAATTATTTCGTGTAATAAATATTTTATATAATGTATATAAAATATTAGTTTTTATTTCACCAAAATTCATAAAATAATTTATAAATAATATTTATACCTTTTTCAAGTATTTTACTTGACAAATTTTGTATACGCATAATGACATGCATGTAATTATATGAGGTATTTTATACCTCCAAAATTCATAAAACAATACATACAACATATAAAAATTAGTTTTCATACTTTTTCACTTCGTTACTTGGACAACATGTTACACCAACATGTTTACATTTCTCAAATATTATTTCCAATAATAATGAAAACAATTTCATTATACATAATTCACAACTTAATAAATTTAAAATAATCATTTCTCTCAAATTTTTTTCTATTTTCTTCACTATTTAACCCACTTTAAATCTACACCATATAATAAAATATTGTACCATTTGTACAATTATATTTTCTTTCTTAATTAATATATTCTTCTTATATAAATTATGTAATGTCCTAGAATTTTCACATCTTTATTAATTAAATTATTAATTTAATTTTCAACGAGCTAATTTTACGAGATTATTTAAATCTTTTTATGTGATTAATTAATTATGTGATTAAATAATTATGTAATTAATTACTAAAATTAATTAAAGGGGGTCACTAATATGTTATTAAATTAGTGAACAAACCCTAAAGTTTTAATATCAAAATAATTGATAAGTTTCCTATTAATTAAATATTCAATTAAATTGAATATAATGAGTGAATTAAATATAATAAATTAATTAATATGATTATTAATTAATGTAAATAATGTGAAATATTAATAATAATATTTATTAGTCCATTTTGTAATTTAATACTTATGGGTTAGAATATTTAATTATTTATTCAATCTAATTATTTATTTAATCATGGATTGAATAATTAATGTGTAAATTATTAAATTAGTCCAACATGGGTCAATTAGTAGCCCAAGTGAGGAATAATAAAATTTGACAATTTAGTAGCCCAAACAATTTAATAGAAGCCCAATTGGTATTTTAAATTAAAGCCCAATGATTGGCCCACTTGGAAAATACTTAATTTAACTATTATTATTTAAAAAAATGGAAAGTGACAATAAAATTGGGACATTATGAAGTCCATCAGCCGACCATTGCTAGGAATGAGAGAGAAAATTGATTTTTGTTTTATTTTATTTTATTTTCCATTTATTTAATTAAGGATTTCTTGTTTGATTTTTAAAGTACATAGACACCATGCTTCTTTTCACCTAATGTGGCTAACTTGTGTAAGTATCCAATAGGTGCATGATGGGCTAAAATTATTAGATATATTATGTATCTATCAAAATTGCAAGTATACTTACAATTTTGGAGCTTAAGTGAGTCATTTCTTCTTCTTCCATTTTTCAAGCTAGAGAGCATTTGAGAGTGTAGAAAAATTATAGTTGAGAGCAAAAATACCAAGAGAAGGAGTTCTTGGTTCATGCCTTCAAACCTCATCACCTACTTTGGAAGAAAAAGAAAGATAGCCATTAAATCAAGGTAATGGTTATTCTAAATCTAAGTTTTATTTTTAAATTAAATAAATCATCATGTTAGTATAAACATGTTAATATAGTTATTAATGTGTAGTTGTAATATTTATGTCATGCTTGAGTTTAATATGTTTGGTTTGTATTTTGGTATATTTTATATGCTAAAATATGTATTTAGTAGTGTGTAAACAAGTTTTGAAATATATTACCAAAAATATTTTTGTAAAACTTAGGTTTGATGTTCTAATATTATAGAACATTAAATCATGAGAAAAACAAAGTTTGAATCACTTAAAATGGAGTTATACACAAAAAGTTATGATTTGTGGTAGTTTATGTGATGTAAAAAATTTTATAAAAAAATAATGATATTAAATCATGAAAAATTAATTTTTCATGTTATAAATTAATATAAGGTGATTGGTAATTTTTTTGGATTTTTATTGAGGATTTAAAGCTTACTTGATGGTATATTTTTATTTAAAATGGGTATTGCCGGACACTGTTCACATTCTGCTTGGAAGAAAAAATTTAACACTGGGCGCGCAATGCGCGAGGCACTGTTCACCCAACGACGCGGAGCCAAACGACGTCGTTTGGCGTCGGCAAAAAATTTCTCCGCGCGTTATGCGCGGAAGCCATTTCCGGCCTGCCAAAAACGGCGCCGTTTTGGTCCGAAAATATTATAACGCGCGCCATGCGCGGTAGTTATTTTTCCGGCGAAATTACAAGTTTGCCCCTCCGTGTTTTTCTTGGCAGAATTACCATTCTGCCCTCGGTTCAGTTTTCGAATTATTTACGGAAATGCCATTCGGATTAAATTTAAATAATTTAAATATTTAAAATTATAACAAAAATAATAATAATTCAAAAATAATATTGGGGAGGATGTTTTTCATTAAGTTTAATATTTAAATATTTTAAATATTAATCTAGTTAGCTAAACCATGGTTAAGTTAAATAAATTTATTATTTATTTATTATTTTAAATGTTAATAATAAATAAAGATGATAAATTAGCAATTATTATTTAATGCCTATTAAATAATATTTAAAGAGAGATAAAATTTATAAATTAATTATTTATTATTTAAATATTATTAAATAATAAATAAGGATAATTAAGTAATTAATTATTATTTAATTAACATTAAATAACGATTAATGGAAATTAAGTTATTAGAGTAATTAATTTATTATTTAATTAAAATAATAAATAAGAATGATTTGATTATTATTTAACCTTAAATAATAATTAAAATTAATTAAATAATTAATTATTATTTAATTGACATTAAATAATAATTAAAGAGGATTAAGATTAGTAAACTATTATTTAATTTCCTTAATTAAATAATAAGTAAGGTTAATTACTTGGTTAATTACTGGTTGATTAACATTAAATTAAAGAAGGTTAAAACTAAGTTAATAATTATTTATTATTTAATTATAATTAAATAATAAGTAAGTACAATTAGTTATTATTTATTTTAAATAATAACTAGAGTTAATTAATTAATTTCTATTTAATCAATATTAAATAGTAATTAAAAAGAGATTGAGTTAATAAAATAAATTGAATTTAATTAAACAATTATAATAAGTTGTTTAAAGGTTTAATAAGTGTCCAACACTTAAGAAAAATATTTTCTAACTTATTAAATTATTAACCTAATATGATTGATGGTCTATAAGGTTAATAATATTGTTTTGACTAATGTAATTTATGTGTTAGTACTTATGTGGTAAATAAGTTCGTTATTAAGCGTATAGTTATGCAAATACGTCGTACTAATTATTAGACCGACTTTATTAATGTTAGGTCTTTCAAAGCAAGTTAGTTAAAGCTAGACAATTATTGTAGCTGAGCAAACAGGCAAGTTCTCTAACCCTACTCAATTATTATCATTGAACAAGTTTCCATACTTGTATTTATTGTTAAAGCTTGAAGTGGTTTAATTATTTAAAATTATTCCACATCCATATTGTTTATACAATCGCACTTAGTGCATTTGAAGCTTGTTAGTTCTTGATTCATGAACTGTATTAAAAATGTCAGAAGCTAATAGTTCAGCTAGACATTGCGTTTCTAAATTCAATAACTTGAATACTTTTAAAAGCTTATCCAAACCATTGTTGGGTGCGGATTTCTTATATTAAGTCTGAGAATTGAACAACCCTAAATTAGGGGATTTTGTGTCGGGAAACCGACTTTGGCGCCAGTGACTAAATGTAATGCATATACAGCGGGTTGAATAGGCTGATCCCCTTGAAAACCAAACAACTCAAAGGGTCAGAGGAAACTCTATTATACCCTAGTTAGTTCAGGGTCCTTAGTGACCACTCAGCATTTTAAGATTCAAATATTCTGTTTATTAAAATTTGAATCATGTTTCATTCACAATTGTTATATCTATTGTTGAATCATTGATGATATTTCTCATTCATTCATGATATAATAAATCTATATGATTGTTCTAAACTTGCTGAGCAAACTAGTTGCTCATTCTTGCTATATCATGAACCATTTTTTTCAGATAATCCTGATTGCTCAAAGAAGGATAAGGGAAAAGGAAAAGCCAGAGCTTAAGTTAGCTTATGCATGCTAATTAGATCTTTAATTATGTATTTACGGTTGTTAAACTTTTTTGTAATTCCTTGTGATAGGAACTGTTATTATGTTAAGGTTGATAGACCCTGGTATTGTAACATTTTCAAGGGAACCAATATGTATTATTCCGCGATATTTAAATGCAATGTATGTATTTAATTGTTAGTAATGTGTTGAATAGTGAGAACCAAACTCGAGGTTATGGAACCCGGATTTGGGGCCGTCACAGGTTGGTATCAGAGCTGTAGGTTAGAAACGTTAGGATTTGCGAAACCTAAGTTATAACCTTAGTATTAAACTCATATCGAGTGCGTTAGGAGATGAATCAGGGAGATTCATCATGTTGTGTATTTTTGGAGATGGATTGAGAAAATCCATCGAGCCGAGATGTACATGATAAAATATCATTTAATTTCATCAATGAATATATTTTATTGCTGTACTAACGTGTGTTATTTTTTATGATATAGGATGGCAGAGATCGGACAGTCGAGTCGCACTGCTGAGGAGGACTATATTGATATCCATATGGATACTGCACAGTCGCCGGTGGCTGCACCTGTAGAGGAGCCAGAGTCAGATCCTGAGGAGGGGGATCATGTGGAGCCCGTCTGGGGCGGAGTCATGAGGCCTTACAGTGAGGATGAGGCCGAGTCAGAGGAGTCTGAGGAGGAGGAGTCAGCTGATGGCATGGGCACCACTGCCGCTGACATCATAGAGGGACTGACCGATAGGAACGAGGGGCTGGAGGCAAGGGTCCAGCATCTAGAGGAGCAGAATCTGACCCACCAGCACATGGAGGATCAGTATAGGGATGCGGCTTACCAGTTCTCTGGCGAGAACACAGAGCTGAAGGAGATGATCGTAGGACTGGAGGATCAGGTACAGGAGTACGAGGATTCGGTGGAGCACTTTGCAGTGCTAACACATCAGCTGGTAGATCAGGACGTAGAGCTGCAGGCCAAATTGGCAGTGGCTGAGACTAGGTTGGCTGAGGCTGAGCTGAAGGTTCAGCAAGTACAGGCAGAGAAGGCCGCCATCCGTGCACACTGGCAGGAGGCGATAGAGGACCGTATGGAGATGGAGAGACAACGGGATGCCGCTTATGGTCAGATGATTGAGCTAGAGGAGGAGGTCCGCGAGAAGCGGGTGAGGACGGATAGACTTAGCTACGTCTACCGATCTTCATATGGTAGGCTTCAGAGCAGGGTGCACTACTACCCAGCTGAGGAGGGCCAGTCTATGCACACTATCAGCAGGAGTGTGGTGATGGCCATCGGGGATGAGGAGTATGACGACGCGATCCGTAGGGGGATGCGCATTCAGTAGTAGTAGTAGTTGTTTTCTAATTTTGTATGTAAATAGATGCAGTAAAACCCAACTTTTGTTTTATTAGAGGGTTAATATGTCACTAAATCCCAACTCTAGGAAGTTGTAGGATATGTCAGATCCCATCTTTTGTAGCTTCTCAGGGATAGAAGCATTTATAGCAGTATGTTGTCAATGTAAAGTGCTACGCACTACTGTTTTAGCATATGAATATAAATGCAGTCAAATTTATGTTTATATGTGTGTTGAAATAATTATTTGTATTTTAGCTAAATATTGCCTAAGATACAAAGTAATGAGATGAAAAATATGAAATAAGTATAATAATGTAAATTTTTGTTTATAACAGAAAATGCCGCCACGTAGACAACCACCAAGGAACCAGGGGGTAGAAGAGTCAGTTAACAATGACTAGGGGGGACACAACGTAGACCCTATGCAAAACTTCGTCGACATGCTAGCTGAGGCAATGCAACACAGACACCCTGTTGTAGCAAATCCACCACCACCACCACCACCACCAACTCAGTTGGCAAATTTCAGAGATTTTAAAGCGGTGGGACCGCCAGAGTTTAGGGGAACGTCGGACCTGATAGAGGCCCAGTCTTGGATAAAGGAGATAGAGAAGGCGTTCGTTATCGCAAGAGTAGCTGAGGAGCAAAAGACAGTTTTTGCTACCTACATGATGAAGGGCGAAGCCAATTTCTGGTGGGAAGCCAATCAGAATAGGGCTGGGGATGGTGTGGTGCCCTGGACAAAATTTAAGGAAATATTCGACGAGAATTATTTCCCAAAAAGTATGAAAAGTAGGATGGAGGTAAGGTTTCTAGAACTGAAACAGGAGAACATGTCGGTACCGGAGTACGCGGCAAAATTTAATGAGCTGGTCAGGTTCGCTCCACATCAGGTAGACACGGAGGAACGCAAGGCCAGGAGGTTCGAGAATGGATTGAGACCTTGGATATTCAACAAGGTAGCAGTACTGCAGATTGACTCGTTCGCAACTTTGCTAGAGAAGTCAATCATTGCTGAAGGAGGAAGCGACGCATTAACCAAGTACAACCAGGAGAGAAACAAGAAGAAAAATGAAGGGGGAAGCAAGAACAGCAACAGTGGAGGCAATAATAACAATAACAGCAATAAGCGTAAATGGGACAACAACAGTAACGACAAGAGCTCGGGGAATCAACAAGGAAGTGTTCAGAAAAAGCCAGCATGCAATATATGTGGGAAGAACCACTTCGGGGAGTGCAGGAAAGGGAAGAATACATGCTACAATTGTGGTCAGGTGGGACATATTTCTCCAAATTGTCCCCTCCCAAATAAAGTGAGATGCTTTTCTTGCGGAGCATCTGACCACCTGATAAAGGATTGCCCTAAGAAGAAGAATGACGGGGGTAGCGGCTACAAGGGCAATAACAACAAATTGGCTATCGGGGGACCGGTACCACAGAACAAGCCGACAGCCCGGACTTTCAATATGACGGTACAGGATGTCGTGGGGTCAAAAGACGTGGTGTCAGGTATTATTCCGATCAATAATATAAATGCATATGTATTGTTTGATTCGGGTGCTACCTGTTCATTTGTGTCTGATGATTTCGCTAGACGATTAGAGTTGCCTAGGGACAAACTAGAAAACTCAATGAACATAGAAGTTGCTAATAAAGAGGTGATTCCGGTAGAGTACATACATAGAAATTGTTGTGCTGAAATCAGGGGTCAGAAATTAAATGTGAATCTAATTCCAATACGTCTGGGGGAATTTGATGTAATACTTGGGATGGATTGGTTGTTTAACCACGGGGCGATAATTGATTGTCAGAAGAAGTGCATACACCTTAAGACACCAAATAAGTCTAAGGTTGTATTTTATGGCAGCAAGTCGTCAAGACAGTCTTCTTGTCTGACGATGATGCAAGCCAAGAAATTATTGAAGAAAGGTTGTGTAGGGTATTTGGCTCATGTGGTTGACACACAAGTGGTGAGTCCCGAGATGGAGCAAATACCAGTAGTTAGGGAATTTATGGATGTTTTTCCAGATGTACTGCCGGGCTTACCGCCGGACAGAGAGATAGAATTTGTGATTGATTTAGTACTGGGGACAGCACCGATATCGAAAGCACCATATAGGATGGCTCCGGTAGAACTGAAGGAATTGATGGTGCAATTGCAGGAGTTGTTAGATAATAAGTACATTCAGCCAAGTGTTTCTCCATGGGGAGCACCGGTGCTGTTTGTAAAGAAGAAGGATGGATCGATGAGATTGTGTATGGATTATAGAGAGCTGAATAAGGTGACAATTAAGAACAAGTACCCGTTACCACGAATTGACGATCTTTTCGATCAATTGAAAGGGGCGAAGTACTTTTCAAAGATTGACTTAAGGACTGGTTATCATCAGTTGAAAGTCAGGAAGGAGGATGTACCCAAGACGGCATTCAGAACTCGATATGGGCATTATGAGTTTCTGGTGATGTCGTTTGGACTAATGAATGCACCAGCCGCATTTATGGACATGATGAACAGAATATTCAAGCAATACTTGGATAAATTTGTAGTCGTGTTCATTGACGATATTTTGGTGTATTCCAAAACGGAGGAAGAGCATGCTGAACACCTAAGATTGGTGTTGGAGATTTTACGGAAGGAGCGGTTGTACGCTAAGTTTTCAAAGTGTGAATTCTGGTTGGAGAGAGTTCAATTTTTAGGTCATGTTATTGACAAGGAGGGAGTTTCGGTTGATCCGGCAAAGGTTGAATCGGTAATGAATTGGGAACAACCAAGGACGCCGACAGAAGTAAGAAGTTTCTTAGGGCTAGCGGGTTACTATCGGAGATTCATTCAAGATTTCTCAAAGATAGCAACACCGTTGACCAACTTAACAAGAAAGACGGTAAAATACGTGCGGACGGAGAAGTGTGAGGAAAGTTTTCAGGAGTTAAAGAAAAGACTTAGTGAAGCACCTGTATTGACCTTGCCAGACGATACAGGAGGTTTTACGGTCTACAGTGATGCATTGCACAAGGGGCTTGGCTGTGTGCTTATGCAAAATGGCAAAGTCGTTGCGTATGCGTCCAGACAATTAAAAGATTATGAGAAGGGATATCCTACCCACGACTTGGAGCTGGCAGCGGTAGTGTTTGCCCTTAAAATTTGGAGACATTATCTGTACGGAGAAAAATGTGAGATATTCACAGACCATAAGAGTCTGAAGTATATCTTCACACAGAAGGAGCTGAATATGAGGTAACGGAGATGGTTGGAATTGATCAAAGATTATGATTGTGAAATTCTATATCATCCCGGCAAGGCCAACGTAGTAGCGGATGCTCTGAGTAGAAAGAGCAGGGAGAAATTGTTCATATTGACAGATCAAGAACAACTGGTTCAAGAGATGGCTCGAATGGAGTTGGAAGTGAGAAGTCCAAATGAGTCAATAGAAGTCGAGGCGAGCCCAACCTTGTTAGATAGGGTGAAAGAGGCTCAAGACAAAGATGAGGAATGTGACAGAATCCGGAAGAGGATGACCGATGGAGAAGAGGTCAAGTTTAAAATTGATGGCATGGGATTGCTGAGATTTGAAAATCGGGTTTGGGTACCGCTAGTGCCTGGATTACGAGAGGAAATTTTGCAAGAGGCCCACAGTACGAGATACTCGATACATCCGGGGAGTACGAAGATGTATCAAGATCTACGTCAGCATTTTTGGTGGCCGAATTTAAAGAGGGAGGTTGCAGAATGTGTCAGCCGATGCCTAACTTGTCAAAGGGTAAAGGCCGAACATCAGAGACCAAGTGGATTGTTACAGTCGTTAGAAATTCCTGAGTAGAAATGGGAGCATATCACAATGGATTTTGTGGTAGGACTTCCAGCAACACAGAAGGGATATGACGCAATTTGGGTGATTGTGGATCGGCTAACAAAGTCAGCGCACTTTTTGCCGATCAATATTAGGTTCAGTTTGGATCAGTTGTCCAAATTGTACATCAAAGAGATAGTTTCAATACATGGGGTGCCGGTATCGATTGTGTCAGACAGATATCCGCGCTTTACGTCAAAATTTTGGAGAAGTCTTCAGGAGAGATTGGGGACACAGTTGAGAATGAGTACAGCGTATCATCCGCAGACTGATGGGCAAAGTGAGAGAACAATTCAGACATTGGAAGATATGCTCAGGGCCTGCGTGATGGATTTCAAGGGCAGTTGGGAAATCCATCTACCACTAGTTGAGTTTGCATATAACAACAGTTATCATGCGAGCATAGGTATGCCGCCTTACGAAGCTTTATATGGCAGAAAGTGCAGAACACCTCTATGTTGGGATGAGGTAGGAGAACGCCGATTGTTGGGGCCATAATTGGTTCAACAGACGGTAGAAATTATCAAGGTAATAAGAGCTCGGCTAGTAGCAGCTCAAGACCGTCAAAAGAAATACGCCGATTTACATCGACAGAAACGAGACTTCGAAGTGGGGAGTTTTGTGTTCATTAAGGTATCTCCCTGGAAAGGGAAGATCAGGTTTGGAAAGAAGGGGAAACTGAGTCCAAGGTTCATAGGACCGTTCGAAATATTGAGGAGAGTGGGTGAAGTAGCATACGAGGTAGCTTTACCTCTTGAATTGGAACATATTCACAATGTGTTTCACGTGTCAGTATTGCGGCCATACAAACCAGACTACAAGCACGTTATATCCTATGAACCAATTCAAGTCGGGAAGGATTTATCATATGAAGAAGTTCCTGTTCAGATGCTCGATAGGAAGGAACAGAAACTGAGAAATAAGATAATTCATTCTGTCAAAGTACTTTGGAGGAATCACACCATTAAAGAAGCTACGTGGGAATTAGAGGAGGAAATGAGGGCAAATTACCCGTTTTTATTTGAGTAACCTTATTTTTACAATTCCGAGGACGGAATTTTTATAAGGAGAGGAGAATGTAATGTCCTAGAATTTTCACATCTTTATTAATTAAATTATTAATTTAATTTCCAACGAGTTAATTTTACGAGATTATTTAAATCTTTTTATGTGATTAATTAATTATGTGATTAAATAATTATGTAATTAATTACTAAAATTAATTAAAGGGGGTCACTAATATGTTATTAAATTAGTGAACAAACCCTAAAGTTTTAATATCAAAATAATTGATAAGTTTCCTATTAATTAAATATTTAATTAAATTGAATATAATGAGTGAATTAAATATAATAAATTAATTAATATGATTATTAATTAATGTAAATAATGTGAAATATTAATAATAATATTTATTAGTCCATTTTGTAATTTAATACTTATGGGTTAGAATATTTAATTATTTATTCAATCTAATTATTTATTTAATCATGGATTGAATAATTAATGTGTAAATTATTAAATTAGCCCAACATGGGTCAATTAGTAGCCCAAGTGAGGAATAATAAAATTTGACAATTTAGTAGCCCAAACAATTTAATAGAAGCCCAATTGGTATTTTAAATTAAAGCCCAATGATTGGCCCACTTGGAAAATACTTAATTTAACTATTATTATTTAAAAAAATGGAAAGTGACAATAAAATTGGGACATTATGAAGTCCATCAGCCGACCATTGCTAGGAATGAGAGAGAAAATTGATTTTTGTTTTATTTTATTTTATTTTCCATTTATTTAATTAAGGATTTCTTGTTTGATTTTTAAAGTACATAGACACCATGCTTCTTTTCACCTAATGTGGCTAACTTGTGTAAGTATCCAATAGGTGCATGATGGGCTAAAATTATTAGATATATTATGTATCTATCAAAATTGCAAGTATACTTACAATTTTGGAGCTTAAGTGAGTCATTTCTTCTTCTTCCATTTTTCAAGCTAGAGAGCATTTGAGAGTGTAGAAAAATTATAGTTGAGAGCAAAAATACCAAGAGAAGGAGTTCTTGGTTCATGCCTTCAAACCTCATCACCTACTTTGGAAGAAAAAGAAAGATAGTCATTAAATCAAGGTAATGGTTATTCTAAATCTAAGTTTTATTTTTAAATTAAATAAATCATCATGTTAGTATAAACATGTTAATATAGTTATTAATGTGTAGTTGTAATATTTATGTCATGCTTGAGTTTAATATGTTTGGTTTGTATTTTGGTATATTTTATATGCTAAAATATGTATTTAGTAGTGTGTAAACAAGTTTTGAAATATATTACCAAAAATATTTTTGTAAAACTTAGGTTTGATGTTCTAATATTATAGAACATTAAATCATGAGAAAAACAAAGTTTGAATCACTTAAAATTGAGTTATACACAAAAAGTTATGATTTGTGGTAGTTTATGTGATGTAAAAATTTTTATAAAAAAATAATGATATTAAATCATGAAAAATTAATTTTTCATGTTATAAATTAATATAAGGTGATTGGTAATTTTTTTGGATTTTTATTGAGGATTTAAAGCTTACTTGATGGTATATTTTTATTTAAAATGGGTATTGCCGGACACTGTTCACATTCTGCTTGGAAGAAAAAATTTAACACTGGCCGCGCAATGCGCGAGGCACTGTTCACCCAACGACGCGGAGCCAAACGACGTCGTTTGGCGTCGGCAAAAAATTTCTCCGCGCGTTATGCGCGGAAGCCATTTCCGGCCTGCCAAAAACGGCGCCGTTTTGGTCCGAAAATATTATAACGCGCGCCATGCGCGGTAGTTATTTTTCCGGCGAAATTACAAGTTTGCCCCTCCGTGTTTTTCTTGGCAGAATCACCATTCTGCCCTCGGTTCAGTTTTCGAATTATTTACGGAAATGCCATTCGGATTAAATTTAAATAATTTAAATATTTAAAAACTAATTTAAAATTATAACAAAAATAATAATAATTCAAAAATAATATTGGGGAGGATGTTTTTCATTAAGTTTAATATTTAAATATTTTAAATATTAATCTAGTTAGCTAAACCATGGTTAAGTTAAATAAATTTATTATTTATTTATTATTTTAAATGTTAATAATAAATAAAGATGATAAATTAGCAATTATTATTTAATGCCTATTAAATAATATTTAAAGAGAGATAAAATTTATAAATTAATTATTTATTATTTAAATATTATTAAATAATAAATAAGGATAATTAAGTAATTAATTATTATTTAATTAACATTAAATAACGATTAATGGAAATTAAGTTGTTAGAGTAATAATTTATTATTTAATTAAAATAATAGATAAGAATGATTTGATTATTATTTAACCTTAAATAATAATTAAAATTAATTAAATAATTAATTATTATTTAATTGACATTAAATAATAATTAAAGAGGATTAAGATTAGTAAACTATTATTTAATTTCCTTAATTAAATAATAAGTAAGGTTAATTACTTGGTTAATTATTGGTTGATTAACATTAAATTAAAGAAGGTTAAAACTAAGTTAATAATTATTTATTATTTAATTATAATTAAATAATAAGTAAGTACAATTAGTTATTATTTATTTTAAATAATAACTAGAGTTAATTAATTAATTTCTATTTAATCAATATTAAATAGTAATTAAAAAGAGATTGAGTTAATAAAATAAATTGAATTTAATTAAACAATTATAATAAGTTGTTTAAAGGTTTAATAAGTGTCCAACACTTAAGAAAAATATTTTCTAACTTATTAAATTATTAACCTAATATGATTGAGGGTCTATAAGGTTAATAATATTGTTTTGACTAATGTAATTTATGTGTTAGTACTTATGTGGTAAATAAGTTCGTTATTAAGCGTATAGTTATGCAAATACGTCGTACTAATTATTAGACCGACTTTATTAATGTTAGGTCTTTCAAAGCAAGTTAGTTAAAGCTAGACAATTATTGTAGCTGAGCAAACAGGCAAGTTCTCTAACCCTACTCAATTATTATCATTGAACAAGTTTCCATACTTGTATTTATTGTTAAAGCTTGAAGTGGTTTAATTATTTAAAATTATTCCACATCCATATTGTTTATACAATCGCACTTAGTGCATTTGAAGCTTGTTAGTTCTTGATTCATGAACTGTATTAAAAATGTCAGAAGCTAATAGTTCAGCTAGACATTGCGTTTCTAAATTCAATAACTTGAATACTTTTAAAAGCTTATCCAAACCATTGTTGGGTGCGGATTTCTTATATTAAGTCTGAGAATTGAACAACCCTAAATTAGGGGATTTTGTGTCGGAAAACCGACTTTGGCGCCAGTGACTAAATGTAATGCATATACATCGGGTTGAATAGGCTGATCCCCTTGAAAACCAAACAACTCAAAGGGTCAGAGGAAACTCTATTATACCCTAGTTAGTTCAGGGTCCTTAGTGACCACTCAGCATTTTAAGATTCAAATATTCTGTTTATTAAAATTTGAATCCTGTTTCATTCACAATTGTTATATCTATTGTTGAATCATTGATGATATTTCTCATTCATTCATGATATAATAAATCTATATGATTGTTCTAAACTTGCTGAGCAAACTAGTTGCTCATTCTTGCTATATCATGAACCATTTTTTTCAGATAATCCTGATTGCTCAAAGAAGGATAAGGGAAAAGGAAAAGCCAGAGCTTAAGTTAGCTTATGCATGCTAATTAGATCTTTAATTATGTATTTACGGTTGTTAAACTTTTTTGTAATTCCTTGTGATAGGAACTGTTATTATGTTAAGGTTGATAGACCCTGGTATTGTAACATTTTCAAGGGAACCAATATGTATTATTCCGCGATATTTAAATGTAATGTATGTATTTAATTGTTAGTAATGTGTTGAATAGTGAGAACCAAACTCGAGGTTATGGAACCCGGATTTGGGGCCGTCACAAATTATATAATCACTTTTATATAATTTATATAATTATTATTTCCTTACTATTTACATTAACTTTTCTTATATAAATTATATAATTTATTATTATATAATTTATATAATTACTTTCTCCTTATTAATAATTTTCATTTTACACAAAGTACAATTTATAAAAAATTTCTTCCATCCTTATTCAATTAAATCCTCTAGTATAAATTATATAATTATTCTTATATAATTGTATAATTACATTTCTCCTTAATTAGTTTCTAAACTTTCTCCATAATTATTGATTAAATGTAAAATCAATAATTACAATTTTACTAACTCCCTCATTAACTTTTTATTAATTTTTGGAATAATTTAATTATTAATCCCTTAATTTTCATAATTAATGGAATTTATAATTATAACAATTAAACATGCACACACACACACACACACACACACATATATATATACAAATGTATATATATACATATCTAATTCATATATCTCACATTACCACATAACACAATTTAAATAATAATTTTTGCACCTCCACAACAATATTATTGTACAATTTTATCGTACCATTACATGTAATTTCTCTTATCCTTAATAAATTGTTTTTAAACAATTTATTTACTTTTCAATTATTTTAATTCAATACCAATTATCACCATCTCTGTATAGATTTAATTTATCAATAAAATCTCATTACACACTTTAAATTACATAAAATATATCAATCATAAGTAATTTAAATAACATTAACAATTTTGTTATTTAAATTCTTATTTAATATTATTAAAGTGATCCCGAAAATTCGGGTCCTCACATATATGTTACTAAAATATAGTGAAACAATGTTGTAATATTACTAAAAATATATAATTTTAAAAATAATTTTTTTTTGTACAAAAGAAATATTAAAAAATACTTTCAAACCGGTTCAACTAACCGATTTTATCGGTTGAACCATCGATCGAATCAGTGGTCAATTGATTTTTGACCAAATTAGTTTAACCGATCCAAATTGGACCGAAAAGTGAACCGGGTCCAAGTTCAATCGGTTGGTCTGAGCCGGGTTTCAAAACATTGCATCTAATCATAAAATATAAGGGTTTTGGAAACTAAATCATAGAGTAACCAAAAGCTAAATTTTCACTCTATGAATGGCATTATTTTTGCTTGGTTCAAAATTTAAAATTTCAAAGTTCAAATTCTCTAAAGAAATGGTCAAATCGATCAGTTCAAATAAGCAATGGCTGACGTCAGAGAAAGTTCAATAGTTTCAATTGAATGCTACAGTTACGCCGATTTATTTTGAACTTCATTGCCATGCGTAACTGATGTCACCTGACTAGTAACTTGACTATTCACTGAATGCTCGGACACCTGTCTAAATCAGTAATTGATGATATAAAGAATCTGCTTGCAAATCGCAATCAACTAAATGATGTTAGTTACATATCTTTAACCAATCCTTACCTTTAACTCTATAAATAAATTCTAGTATAAACAATAGCCATAATAAAAATTAATCTTCTTAGATCCAAAGTAGAAAACATGTTCTTTTTCCAAACTATCTCCAAAATGCTCTCGAACCTACCCCTCAAAACTAGCTCTCACCTTCATGTAACCCGAGCCAAGTTCTTAATCTATGAGGTTACTGAAGAATATGGTGAATCGGAAGATCGAGGGATAAAGATCAGAGGCTTCAAAGTGTTCATTGCACCAGACGATTTAGGACATAACCTGGAGAAAAGATTTTGATATAATACATCATATACCATTTCTGATTTTACGATCATAAAAGTAAGAAATCTTTTTATCATAAGTACTGAGCACCACTCGACACTTCTTCAAAGAATGGAATATCCTTCGGAATAAGTGATTTGATCTTCTTCTATTAGTTTCTACAGACGACACTTCTACAGAAGAAGACGAAAAAAAGATCAATAAGGAAGAGCTTAAAGAAATAGAGAGGATGAATTGAAAGTTTGCCACTTACAAACAACTTGTTTAATGAATGGAAAATTAAGAGTTCGTCTCAATATGACACCCTCCTTGATGACCTTCTAACACTTGTCCTCTAAACGATCTGGTGAAGACTTGTCACTGCTGTTGATGTTAACAAAAAGGAAGAAAATGTTAGGATTTCGACATAGAGAAAGCAGCGGAATTTAAAAATTTTCGAAACCCTAAGGCAGGATCCAAGCGAAAACAGATTAATTCAGAGGTTTAGATTATTTTACCGATTATCCGAGATGAACAGGAGACGATGGAATTCTGGAACGACTTCGAATCTTCAACACAATCCAGCGACTGCGTCTCTACGGTATCCACACGAACGCTCCGCTAATCGTCCCACGATCTGCAGCAAAAGGAACTGCAGTACTAGCCACCAAGATCAGGATTTCTAACCTATTTTTCTCTCTAGCCTCTTTCTGAAAGCGGCTAGGGTTTTAGTTTTTCCTTACATGACTTTTAGACTACTGATATATCATATATATAGTAGTTAATAGGAATTAACTAAAACCTAAAATAAATAGAAAAATAAAATCCGAATTTATATATATTATATTTTAATTAAGTCTTACTTAATTAATATACATATATACAAATTATCCTATTAATTTAAATTCGTAATTTTTAAATACTATCAATCATATTGAAATATTTAAAATACTTACAATTTAAATTAATTCCCTTTTAATTATGTTCTAAGTGTGTGACCCTATAGGTTATTATTATGTTGGCAATAATTTTAAAATCATATTATAAAATTATAAACAGTGAGCGGCATCTAGTAATGCATCACTGCTGCCCAAATAATAATAAGATCGGTGATTCGATACAACCTTTTCGTGACCAATGTTTCAATGTAATTTAATCCTTTTAACCTTATATCCTAGATTAAACTCGAGGCATGGAATGTGTCATACTCTTCATAATTTAATCTGAGTTTTCTTGATCAATGAGTAGACTATGAAACAAATCAATATTTGAGCATGGTCATGCATTTCATAGTCCTACTCAATCAAGAGGCCTATGGATATCACCCCTAATATATAGGAGGGTTAAATTCCATCTAGATCACTTATATTCCTTACACGATTCATGATGTACCCAATAATCACCTTTATTGTCCACCCTATTAAAGGTGACATTTGATGATATCAAAGTACACAAATTCTCGTGTAATAATATAGTGACTTCAGGTCGGAGGATCATTACATCATTGTCACTATAAGAATTTCTTATGACACTTTGCATAATGCTTCATGTAGAATTCTCATGGTGGGTCAGTCCAGTACATTGTTCTCTAACATGTACCTATGCATTGACTCAAATATCTCATATATTTATGACCAATGAGATTTAGCCATCAGTCAATCCACATACTAGTCTCAATGCATCGTTGTTGTCCCATTAACAATGATACTCGACTAGGGACATTTAAGAGCAATGATACTAATTATAATTATATAATCTCATGTTCAAGTCACATACTTAAAGCTATATAATTCGTATCATTATTCTAAGGGCTTTTATTATGTTAACATTTATATAACGCAGTAAATGAAATCATAATAAAATAATCCATTTATTCAATCAAATATAATATCAAAAATGTTAAGCAATTACATCAAATAATTAGCCTCTAAGGCATAAACTCTAACAGAAAAGAGAAATGGGTAAAACACCACTCTCCTCTTTTTTATGTCAATATCAAGATTGCGGAAGAGAGCGTGGAGTTTAGGGGGAGTAATACAAAAGATGTATATAGCTTAGGGGGAGTTTGGGATAAAAACTTATAATATGTTTGAGATCTGAAAAGAAATATATACTAAGGTTGTAAATGGCTATATTAATGAAAAATAATTAAACTCACTTTGTTGTTTACTCTGTTTTACATTAATTATGTTTTGCCATCATCAAATAAGAGGAGATTATTAGCAAATTTATGAGCAAACTATTTGGATTTAATGATGACAAAACATTTTCTAAAATAATTATTTTTATTTGACAAAAAAAAAACTTTGGTGATTGATCTATGCATGTATGTATGCATCTTAAAGTTGTAAATCGTAAAATAATCATATTTAAAGTTATTTACTGTAAAAGAAAAGAAAAGAAAAAAGACAAATCAAACAAATGTGAAGTTATAAACATTTGTTACAATCTTATAAAATCTTGTAAAGTACTTATAAAGAACAATAATTGTAGAAGGATTTAGAGAATTAAAATTGTTAGGTTGATCCATAACTAAAAAGATAGACTCGGATTAGAGGATAAAAAAGATAAACTTTGTATTGTCATCAAAAGAATGATATAATGTAGAGGACAATAGGGATCAAATGTGATAGGAGGAATCCAGATACAGTGTATTATCAATGATGTAATATATTAGGACTGAAACATTAAACAGCTCGGAAGAACAAAAGAAATTAAGACTGAAAGATACAGTCTACGATGGGAGAATGAAGAGATTGTAAAATTTGCTTGAAGTTCGTAAAGCCAAGTACAAAGTGTATATAGACTGATCTCAAGACAAGATTGCATAACCATCACTAATCGTACTAAATCAAGATCGTATAGTGCAAACATATTGTATTATAAGCAAAAGGAGAATCGTACAAAAGTTCAAATCTTATAGCCAGAGTCTGAATCACATGACATGTAAAGGTTGGATGAGGATCTTTCAGGAAGAACCGTGAAAGTAAGCTGAATATCGTAATACAAGAAGTTGATCGTATAGCAACCACAATCGTAGAGCAGAATGGAAGATTACGAACGTAGAAGAGAAGAAGATCGTGAAGTAAAGATTAAGAAGACTGAAGAATACAGCACAAGGAAGACTTGTCAAGACCACTAAGTATAAAACTGAACAGATCAAATGAAGATCGTCTTGTGCCAAACAGGAGAAAATTATTGAACACAAGAAATTAGAAAGGGAGGAAATATGAGAATAAAGCAGAAGTCATCCCATAAGATCAATACAAAGGAAGTGTTCGTAGAATCCTTTCAAGCAGACTCATCATAACATGCTAAAGATAAAAGCTCTAGATAAAAAAAGAAAAGAAAAGTAAAGATGAAAGCTCACAAAGGTCGAATAGATTAATATTCTTAAGATCGTAGAATGAAGCTAAATTGTATATCCTCAGATTGTTAAGTAACAACTTTCTTAAAGCTACTTCAAAATGCATAGTTATATTAAAGATGAGATGTAACAGTGCCTTAACTATCATAGCTCATGAAGCAAATGGCAGTGAAAGATAGACCCACTACAACACATGATTGGGATGGTCATACAGAAGAACTTTCCTGCAAAAAGCAGATGGTGATAACCTAGCAAATGAAGATAGATACTAAATGCTAAAGTTGGCTCATAAGAAGGAGGCGTGAAAATGAATAACATCCACAATCATTGAAGAACACTTAACAAAGAAACAATGGATGGATAACAGAAGATAGAAGTGCTCAAGTAAGGGGGAGTTATTTAATTAAGAAAAATAGGAGAACAAACAAAGCAGGGTTAACTGAAGGTCATAAGTAATGGAACAAAGGAGACATCAAATTGAGGGGGAGCTGAGAAAGTTTTCAAGCACTCAAGAAGAAAACTAAACTGACTCAGCAGAACAAAGAATAGGTTTGAAGATGATGATCTGAAGAAGTCAACCTGGAATCTACAAAAGATAATAACTTAAAGTAAACTACAAAATCGTAGAGCAGTGTGAGGTCATATAGTAAAGTTCAGTCAGTATAGTGAAAATATAAATGTAAGGCTAATTCAAGAACACATAACACCAAGAAGATCATATTAAAAGCTTCATCTCGTATTGCAAGTTAAGTTCATATAGCATCAAGGAGTTCATATTGCAAAGCCTCTACTATACGATCAGTTCATCAGAAAATTTTACAAGACTAATGATGAAGATGTCTCAGCTTGAAGGGCTCGATGCAATCTTTACAGATCTAAATTGAACACTGCAAATCAAGAATGCTTATACTTGTGTCTACTGGCTAGTTTAATGTGGCAAAGTCAGTCACGTGGTCTCCTTATTTAGAACTCTGATAAGATGCCAAAGTAGAAAGTAAACTGACATGTGTAATACCCAACGGATAAACAATAAAACTATTTACATGCTGAATGATGCGACAACTTAGAGACAGAAAACAAGTTGATGCCACAAGGAAATTCAAAAATAGTAGTGCAATAAAGGCCCCAACAACTGTCTCCTAACAGATAGATTACCAACGAACAAAACTCTCAATGAGCAAATCTCAACGGACAAATTCTCACACTATAAAAGCTCCAGACAAAACAGAAGAAAAAAGATAAAAAGGAAAAATGTGAGAAATTACAAGAAGAGAGAGAATATAAGAAATGCAATATAACATTAATGAGGGATATTCAAGATATACACTCAGAAAACTTACCAAAAAGAGAGTAATAGAGAATAGATGGTCAAAACAAGAACAACAGAGAAATATTATTAACTCAAAGTCACTCTACGCTTTGAAGAATCGATACAAACACAACTACCAAGTTCATCTGATATGAGCTTAACGTGAACCTGGTAGCACCCCTCAACCAACAACAACATCAAAGTTGGGACTTAGTGATCCGCCAGATTCAGAGGAATCTGCCCCAAGAAGGGAAGAGGACTAAGTGTCCTAAGGAGTAAATCGGGTGTAGCCCGTCTGATTCTTGAGTGAATCAACTTAGGTTGACGGAAGAGGACTTATCTTGGAGATTATGTAAAGACCTTGTGTCCATTTATCCTTGGTGGAATATCACTACTTAGCGGAGTAGAAGAGATGATACAGGATTAGTTCAGGCTCCGAATCTCTTAAAAATTATTGTGTTATCAATGTCTCTTTACCCCCTTCTGTATATTTCATGTTTATGCCATGTATGTTGTGGTTACTGCTTTCTTTTGGAAACTTTATGAATAGAACTGTGTATTTGTATTTGAAATGATTAGAAAGGGGTTTACCAAATATGTTAATTTTCCCTGCGTATACAACTGTTTAATTATTTGGTAAAAATATTTTTAAAAGCAAAAGTTATACATTGTTGTATAATGATCTAACCCCCCCCCCCCCCCTCCCTTATAGATCATATTGATGTACCTCTAGGAACCAACACGATGTAAAGAGATTTATCTGGTTAACAATATACAACATGAGTATGTTGCTACATACAGTCTCAAGCTCCTCTCCAGGACTTGAGATCCTATTACTATCAGTAATAAATACTCTTTCAAAAAGCAGAGAAGCTTTTACAAAGTTTTCTAGATCAACTTTCAACTATACATACAACTACTTGTCTTGGACAACAACTTCCCATTCCTTCCTAAAACATAACTGTACCTATTTTCTAAGTCTAGTTATGCTCTACAATTTGGTCTTGAAACAAGAAGTTACCCAACTACCCGCTGACATCTCTAAGACTCTGATCTTGATAAAAGAATCACTCTATTTTTCTCACAGATTTAAAAACAACTAACTCACTTAGCCTTTTATTTTACAATTTAGTCTTGAAACAAGAAGTCTATCCCTCATCTCACAAGTACACTAGAGATCTAACTATCCATTGACCTTTCTAAGACTCTGGTCTTGATCAAACGATCACTCTTTTTTTTTTCTCACAGATATATAAAACCAAGTATCTCAACCTTTTATAATAAATTTTTGTTTTTGAAAAATGCTTCTTAAATAAGCAGATATATATTTTTAGTGCAAATTTATAAAGGTTAACTTTTCCTTTTTAAATAAAGAGTATGCTTTTTGAATTAAGCAAATATGAATTTATGTCAGGATATACAAGTTTAAATAACTTTTATAGTGAGTGATGCACTTCTATGTAAGCAGATATAACAATTATGTTCGTGTTATAAAAGTTTAAATAACTTTTATATTATATAACAAGTATTTATGAATAAAAGAATTTAAGTTCAAATACTTGTGATGTCAGATATTAAGTATAATAAATAAAATAATTAAATAATACTTGATATAACAAATAAATTTGTTTATCTAAAACATATATATAATAATATATTTGATCTATGAAGTGAATGTTTTAAATATGACCATTTAGGACTTTGAGCACTCGTTTGACCAATTCCCTAACTTAAGAGGAATATTTTCATTATAGTCTTGGTGTTTAAGTACTGACCAAATTTATAGTTTTCGTTATCTAATATTTATATAAATATTTTTGATAGACCACTTAGGACTTTGAGCGCTCGTTCGGCTAATTCCCTCACTTAAGAGGAATATCTCCGCTATAGTGTCGGTTACTAAGTACTTATCTACTTTATAATATTTATATAAATAAACTATATTAATGAAAGATTACTTAGGACTTTAAGCACTCGTTAAGCTAATTTCCTCACTTAAGAGGGATATTTTCGCTATAGTCTTGGTGTATAGTGTCTAAGTATTAACTTATATATATATATATATATATATATATATATATATATGTGTGTGTGTGTATAACAATTTATATTTATATATTTATGCATATAAAATAATACAATTTAATAACTTATCTAAATACTTTGACCAATTTTTTTTTTTTGATAGAAGATAAAAACTTTGAGCAGAAGAGAGTTTTTTGAATGCTTGAGAGAGAAAATATATGCAATGAATTACTTTTCTTTCTTTTTGGAATTGACAACTTTGAAATAAATTGAAAGCCTCTTATTTATAAAGTTTTGAAGCTTGAGGTAATAAGGTAATTTGATAACTCATAAAAATCGAGGGGTAGGATTTTGTTGATTTAAAATTCAAGGGCCATGATGGTTTTAATTGCAATCATACGGATTGCCCATTAAAAGGAAACATACTCCACATTAAAAAAATTCTGCAGTACATGTTTCGGATGGAGTTAAGGCATTTAGCCTTTCTATTTTTCCCAACTTTTTTTTACAGCATATGTTATACCTGGCAAACAGGCCGGGCTAGCTCAAACGGGCCAGGCTAGCAGCGGGCCGAGCTAAAAAGGCCCGAAATTTTTTGGGCCAAAATTTCTCAGCTCATGGCCCGGACGGCCCGGGCCAGCCCGCGAGCCAATTGATTATTTTATTATTTATTTATTTATTTTATTTTTTTTACAATTATGATACATAACACGATATTTTGATTTTGGGCTATTAAGCATAGCATACAATTTGTTTTATTCAATAAAAATGTACTTATTAACAAAAAATATTAAAAAAACTTATGTTTAATACTTTAATTAAGAAATAATTTTAACATTATAAACTATTGTGACTATTATTTATTTGATTAAATATGTGAAACTAATAATTGTAATTAAATATCAAGTGACTAATTTTAAAAAAATGCTAGAATAATACCACAAGCACATTACACATGTATGTATTTATATAGTGACAATTATTTAATTATACATGTAACGTATTCTCATTATTCTGCAATGTACAAGTATATAAAAATATAATTAATATTACTTTTTATTAACATTTGCTAATCAATAATATTTTTAATTTTGCTTTATTTAAGTTCTTTCATATTTAATAGTTATATGTTTGAAAATGATAGTACTTTAAGCAAATGAATAGAAGTTTTATTTCATAAATTGATCTAAATGATTAATGAATTATGTTATTTTAAATTTTTTTTTATATATTGATGTATTTAAATTTTTTTTTAAAAAAAAAAATTTGGCCACGGGCCGAGCCGGGCCACCCGCGGGCCGGGCAACCACAGGCTGGGCCAAAAACGGATCAGACCAAAATAACCCGTTTTTTTAAGACTGAAATATGAAAGTCCATAATTTATTTTTTTTGGATTAATCCGACCCAGTCCGCGGGCTCGAGTCCTTTTTACCGGGTCTAGCATATGCATACTTAATGGCCTAGAAAATGATAGCTCGCTATACCATTTATTTTAAAATATTACAACATATGCATACTTAATGGCCTAGGAAATGATAACTCGGTATTTCATTTATATTAAAATATTTCCAACCATGTGCCTTGTTATTTGGATGGTAGCTAGCGAAGATTTCAAAGTTCCTTCCGACATTTGCATATTAAATGTTTTAAGCAAATAGCAAGCATTTTTTGGATAAGGCCCAAACAATTTTCGGATACTTAGCAAAATAATAATAATAATAATAAAATTGGATAAAGAAATTAGTTTTGGTTTTTCGAAGCTTCTTTTGGTTATATAAAAATAAATTTAATGTGTCGACGCCGGGATTTTCGTCGTCTCGTTTTTTAATATTAAAATGCCCTTTCCAATTTTAGCCTTTTAGATTAAGATGTGATTTTTGAAAAGGGTCGGCTTAGTGTCGACGGGGTTTTGAAATGTCGAATTTTTATGAGCCAATTGACCAGAGTCGCCAGTTGGTATTTTTGAAATGGATGTACCAACTCATCCGAATTTTGTTTTCGTAATCGTAATGGCTCATATGTGACTCCGAGTTAATTGGTCCGCAAACCGAGATTCGTAGAGTTCGGGGGCTTGCTTAAGCGAGGGGAAGGTGTTAGGCACCCCCCGACTTCCGTGAAACACGGTTACCGCAATCTTGATGTTTTTTCTATCCTTTTAAATCCTAAAACATGTATGTGTGTGTGTGTGTGCGCGTGTGTGTGCGTGCCTAAATAAATGTCGTTGGAATGCTTTACTTTGAAAGTGCTTCAGAATCTCGTTAACCCTATGCACGAAGGATTGACTTAATCGAAGAGTTCATTTTTATTGTTTTTGTTTCGATAATAAAACCGATGATATTTTGTAAAACATATTTTTCAAATCCTTCGCCAAATAGGAATAGAGCTCATCCGACACTTACAATTTTATTTTAGCCTACGGATGATCTAATATCCTACTTTGATTGATTTTATGAAAATCTTTATCTTTTCATTCCAAAATTCGTTTTCTCATGTCGAAAGGGAAAACCAAGCATCAAAATAACGTTGGAGCTATTTGTGGGCATGTAAGCCGTCTAAATAGCCCCAAACGCCCACAATCACATATTTCATTATCGCTTTAAGGCCCATAAATTACATATATACAATACAAATGCATCGCGATCGCTACATACGTAAAAATTATAAAATAAACTAAAGGGATATCATCGGGAGGTTAGGAGGAGATTCCATCCGCCATAAATCCTCTCTAACCGTCCCTAATCCATAGATCTACAATATATTGACTACATTGGATCTAACTTCAAAATACACCGAATCAAACTACTTAAATAGCAATGGACCAAATATTTTCGGATCTAACAGTAGATCCACCCAACAAATGCACAAATACACAAATATTTATCGATTACACTACTAAAGCAATATGAAATATTAAATCTAATAGATCTACAAAATGCACCAACACTAAGAAAGATATCGAAATGTTTGCCTTGATATTGATAGAAATCACGCACTAGCACTCAAATCCAATGTAGAATACAAGGTATAGCATGAAGATTGAACAAAAGGAGAAGAAATCTCACACTTTTTGACCAAACCCGAAGGTTTCTCTCTCTATTTCCGCCATTATTCTCTTTCTAAAACCTTCAAAATTTCTTTTTTTTTCTCGGACGCGGAAATGGCATTGTATAGCTGATCGGAGGCAGCCGCAGGTGCAACTGCGGCTGGCCGCAGATGCATCTGCGGCTGGGCCTGCTGTGGCCGTCTGAGCCGTCGCCTCGGCTGCCGTGTGCCGCCCTCGAGCCGCGAACCTGCCCCCTTTGTCGGTGGCCGCGGTTGCATCCGCGGCTGTCCGGCTTACTTTTCTCGATTTCCGTGCCACGCGGTCTTAATTCGCCAATTTCTGCGGTATCATTTTGGAAGGCTGTTTCTTGATACATAAATCACTCGTTGTGCTTGGCTTTCAGGGGGCGTAGTGGCCATTAGTCGTCTTTTATGATCAAATCAGGTTCTTCTGGATCAACTATTTGTCTTGCCTCAAGTAACCTGATGCTCGTTGTTCGTTGTGGCGACTTTGACCGTAAATCGCTGGGGTGACTTTGTGTTGGGGTCCACCTTCCTTTTCGCATGTCGGGTCAAGTGACGACTTTGCCCTCCTGCCAGGGTTAGTACAAAAGTGCAAAATTTGGGTGTCTACATAATGTATAATATTTTGAAAAATAATAGGAGATTCCTTGTCTTAGAAAATGTTAATTTATGAATAAATATTTTAAACACTTGATATCAAGTTATCAAGGCTTAGAAAAATATTAATTCGATAAGTTTAAAAAGATTTTTTTGTCAAAGTAAATAAGATAATTAAAATAAATAAATATAAGTCCTATGGAGAGGATTTTAATTTGTAATTAATATATTTATTAATTATTGTTATCATTAAAATAAATAAACTTAAAAGTTGAAGACTCATAAAAAAAATTAAGACCTGAGAGACAAGAATGTAATGTACAGTATGTAATAAATTAGTTAGATTAATAATATAATTAGTAGATAATGTGAATGGTATTATTCAAAATAAGGTATAAACTCATTAAATAATAAACCAACCCTCTAACCAAATTTGAGATGTCATTCCATCTGGCAATTGATTTCTTTCTTTATTTATGATTCATTACTAACATCATATTAATTTATTTTAAATAAATTTAAAAACTAAATAAAAATATAACTAGCCATTTTATTTAACTAAAAATGACTTAAAAATGGTTCTAGACATTTATTTAATTAAAAAAATAATCTAATTGAATTAACATTAAAAACAACCATATAATATCGAACCTTCATTAAACTGATTTAAAAATGTAATTAGTCATTTTATTTAATTAAAAAACAAAACTAGTAAATGTAATATTTATTTTATTTTTTTAATTAAATAAAATGGCTAGTTTTATTTTTAAGTTTTTTTAGCTAAATAAAACGATTAGTTATAATTAGTTTGTTTTATTTAATTTTTAAATTTGCTTAAAATAACTTAATATGATATTAACAATAAATCATAAAAAAATATACAATTATCACGTGTAAAAAACAACTCATCAATAATTTATTTTTATTTTTTTGATAAAGGTTCATCAATAATTAACTATAGTTAAAGTCTCTGTCAAATTTTAATTATTGTTATTATATTTTAAAGACATTATTAGTTTAATTGAAAATAAAAATAAAATTAATAGGTTTTTTTGAAAAAAAATTGAATTATTTTTTTGATAAAAAAAACTAAAATTTATTGATTTTTTTGGTTGATCAAGTCAAATCCGGCTTAAGACTTTTGTCACCTTACATATCATTTACTCTTCATTTACCACTCTTAATGTATTTTGTCATGTTCTCTGTACCTTGTCCAGCTTTTTCCCTCATTTTGTACAGCTTTTTCTTCGATGCTTACGCATTTATATTTTCCCAAGGTGAAGCACGTGCCGTCTCTGTCACTATAAATGTACTCTCTGACCCTCTTATTTCTCAGGCTTAGGAAGAGAATTGAGAAGAAGATACTTGTCAATATCTCTCTTTCTGAAACTTTTGATTTTGAATATCTGGGAGATGGAAGTGGAAGGAGAAAGTAGTAAGGAAGGAGTCGGTCGAAAGATTGGTCGAGTTCTTCTCATCTCTGCTGGTGCTAGTCACTCTGTTGCCCTCCTCTGTAAGCAATAATTCCGAATGGAATATAAGTGTTTGTGATTTTGCTAAATTCTTACAGTATATGTGTGTGTATGTATATGTGGGTTTGTGTTCTATGGGGTCTATTATTTCCTAAGCAGAGGCGGAACCAAGGGGGGGGGGCGAGGGGGGTCATTTGACCCCCCTATTCCGGAGGTTATGTATATACATATATATATGTATATATAAAATGACCATATGGGCATTTAGTCTGGTGGTATGATTCTTGGTTAGGGGGTAGAGGTCTTGAGTTCGAATCCTGGAATGTCCCTAAATTATTCCATACTTGTTTTCTTATAATTTAATACTTTTTTTCTACTAATTCATTTGGTATGGTGGTATAATTCTTGTTTGGGGGGCTAGAGGTCCTGAGTTCGAATCCTGTGGAATGTCCCTAAATTATTCCATACTTATTTTCTTATCATTTAATTTATTATTATTTTTAGTTTCAAATTTATAACTCCTAAGAATGTGCTCCTCTCTCTCTCTCTCCCACCAAAATTTACAAGTTGAATGATATTCAAGTTTTGAGCATATACATACACTTATTATTAATTCATGCACCATCTTTAATTATGTCAATAATAAAATACATAAATCATATATAGGTTACCAACCCTTCCAACACATATTATAGCTCAAATGCCTCTTAGGTTATTTAGAATTTTAAAATATAATTTGAAAAATAATTATGACCGAATTAAATATGTTAGCATAAAAAATATATTAAGACTTCAATACATTAGATTTGATATTACATTTCTCTTGAACATATATAATTGTAATTATGTTTCTTAAGATTTTTTATATTCTTATATAACTTTTATGTTGCCTCATCTCAGTCGTACAACCGAAAAAAAATACTTCAAGCGACAATAAAAAAAAAATTACTGTTGTATTTTGACCCCCCTCAAAAAACGTTCTGGTTCCGCCACTGTTCCTAAGTTGGGTTCAAAATCATGGGTCAATTTTGAAATCTTGATACGGGAATGCCCAAGATTGTATTCTTGGGTAAGTAAATGTTTGTGATTTTGCTAAACTTATATATGTGTGTGTTACGGGGCTATTATTTCCTAAATTGGATACAAATTCATGGGTCAATTTTGAAATTTGTTGTAGGGAAGGCCCAAGATTCTAATCTTGCATTACATTGTTTAGCGAGTTCCTCTGTTTTGTAATTCAGTTACTTATGGTCAGAAATAGCTTATTTTTTCTGTATTTTTAGTTGAGAGAACTTTTAGTTCACGAATCACAAGTTATTTTAGTTGTGCTAGTTCCGGTATAAACCAGATAAATACAAGACAGATGCTGTAAAATGTTAATTTGAAAGTCATCGTTGCTAAGGTTGGTACTTTTACTGCGTTGTGTAAAATATAATCCGTTTTGTATGTCTGATGAGAGAGGGTTATGCTAATTCTGGTCTCCAGTGATTTATTTGTATTTACTTGAGAATTTCATTTTATAGTTACATATTGTATACTTGGGAGTCTTGAAATGCCTGATTTATTGGTGTTGTTTGGTTGAGATTTATGCTGTTGATGTTGTTGATTTAAATACAATTGAAAATATTGTAAGTGATGCCTTGGCTTTTGTGTCATCAGCTGCGTTACCATATTCAACATTTTCTTGATTTGTTCTTGATTATAGCGTATTGTAGTGCTTATGACCAGAGTTTTTAGACTCGGACCGGTCATCGAATCGGAAAAGGTATCGGGTGGATGGGTCACTGGTCCATTCAGTGGTCGGACTGTTATTGAACCGGCGATGTCATTAATATGCAATAAATAATAAATAATTAAATGTATTAATTATTATTATTATTATATATTATATATAATATTTAGTAAATATGTAAAATTAATCAATTTATCTACACAAAAAAAAATTAAACATATTTGTACAGTGTTTATTTTATACAATTCAAATAAATACTAAATTTATATATAAAAAAGATATTAAATCATGATCATAACTCAAAATTCAAGATTTCAAGAGCAATAAAATCAAATATAAATGAACATAAATATCTACAGGATACATTCAATCAAATTCGATAAAAATAAATAAATCTATTTGTACAATATTTATTTTATATAATTCAAATAAATATTAAATCTATATGAAAGAAAGATATTTAATCATGCTCATAACTCAAAACTCAATTAATGATACATTTAATCAAGTTCAAATGCTTAATTTTTTTTTTTAAAAAAAAAAAGATAGGTAGAGAACCGGTAAAACCGGTGACCGGGTCACTAGGTTGATCAGTCCAACGGCCGGGTCACCGGTTTTTACCGGATTTTGGCCAAAACTGATTTTTTTGTTTAAACCGGACCGGAGAGCCGACCGGTTCCCGTTTTTTCCGATCGGACCGGCGGTCCGGTCCGGGTTTGAAAGACTATTGGATATTGTATGAACACCAATTTAGTAAGGGGACTATGACAATGTGTTTCTAGTTTTAACCTCTAACTACCTGAATGAAAGCATAAGCTTTAAGCAAAATTTCAAGTGAAAATTAATACACCTCATGATGACCCCGAGGGTTAAATAGAAAATGCGCTTGAATACCTAAAGTCAAACCATTCATTTTTGACGAAAAATTATAATTGTGTAATCCAGAACATCTTAGAGTCTGTACCGTATACAAGAAAAAAGGACCACTTAAATGGGATGGATCGAACATCTATGTGTCTTAAACTATTTCAAATAATTTAAACCTTCTATTATTATTTCATCAATTAATAATTAAGTTGATGTTAATAATTTATTGAAAAAAATTTCAACTATGGCGAAAATGTGACTCCAATTATAATTTGCAGCTGGAAATGTTGTATGTTCATGGGGACGAGGTGAGGATGGACAGCTAGGTCATGGGGATACTGAAGATCGATTTTCTCCTACTCAAGTGAGTGCCCTAGATGGCCAGGAAATAGTATCCGTTAGTTGTGGAGCTGATCACACTACTGCATATTCAGAGTCGAGTAGGCAAGTGTTCAGTTGGGGATGGTACGTTATGTCTACACAATAATTATGTAATAGCTATAGATTCTTTTTTGTTACCCTTATATATTATCGATTATGGTGCCTTTGTCCCTTGAACCTGAATTTGGAGCTTATTTTAGTCTTAAATTGACAAGTAAACATTTAAAATACCTGTTTCATTAAGTTAGTATGATTTTTTTTTTTTTAATTTGACATCTTAATGAAATCGTACCACAACCTATGTATAGAATTTGGAAAGACATTGATTTTTTTCATAATTTTCTGTAGCTATTGTTGGCTTGGCTCAAAACTTAGTTAGCATTTACTAACAAAGTAGATGGTGAAACTTTTGAAAGGTCATTCTTTGACATAGTATTGGTTTGGGATTACATATGCTAGTTAGTAGCTTCAAAAAAATTATAAATAATAAGAAAAATAAGGTGGATCAATTAAGTACACAAAACACACTTTTTGGTATACATGGCACTGTCCAAATGATAAAACAGGCACTGTTCTGCTATGCTGATAGGCTATAATTTTGCGAAAACATAGTCTTTACATCAATAATCATTGATTTTCCAACTTGTATGAAGTTTGAGGTTTGGCAAGGGTCGAAACCGCTCTGACATGCTGAAATTTCAGCCAATACGCTGAAACTTTGAACCATGGGAGTATGATTTGTTTTAGTATGATTTGTTTTAAAAGCATGCTGATAGAGTCTAGTTAATGTTTGAGAGGATAAGGATTCAAAATTATGAATCTGATATTTCTGGTAACTTTGGTGCACCCTAGGCTATATGATGTGATCAAAAGCTGTATCTTGATCAGGAGTGTTGATGAACACAAACGTTGGAGTAACCTGACTTGCACAGTTAGAAAAATACCTAAAAGGTCCGCCAGAGTTTGGATTCCGCGGGACCTTCTGATGCTTAAGTTAGTACTCGATTGGAGAAAAGAGAGAAGCTGTATGAAAGCTAGATTGTGCGTACCTTGATCAATATTCATGGTGGAGTATTTATAGATATTCTCTGGTGGAGTCCAATATGGATTGTATCTCCTTAAGTGATAAAGACTCGGATGACCCCTAGTTGAATCATCTAGGATTGGGCTCCTTTGTGGTATTTTGATAAGGAGATAATTATTAGGACGGTTCGGCTAGGATGATTCATGGTGCTTCCAGAATCCCTTTTGGAGTACACTTGGTGTAAGGATTTATTCAACCCTGTATGAAGATAATTGTACTCCTTCTAGAAGTAGGAATGTGGAGATATACACATGAAAGAACACGTACTGGTGGAAACTTTGAAAATGGGCTTCTTTTAATAATAATAGAAATGAAAAAGTGTAGATGGTCATACTTTTTAGTGCTACTTTCAGATCAAAACAATGCCTCAAAAATTGTAAGACTAGATATATAGTATTCAGAGTTTAGTACTATAAAAGTAGGACTAGAAACTAGGAGTATAAATCATTTGACAATTAATTTTTGATTATCAATAATTTTTCTGAATAGTGGCTATGGTTACTATATAAGGCCTTAGACCTACCAGCAGGTTTTCTATTCTCAAGTCGGCTTATATGTCTCCTGTATAAATAATTTGGGTCGAAGATTGGATTTGTGGAGATTCTGGACATACTCGGATCTGCCTATGGCCCCATGTCAAATTATTATACAATTTAAACTCTCTTTCCTAAACATTTCTATTTTTATTAGTAAATTTTTTTTGTTTAGAAAGTCAAGGGGTCAGTTTAACCCCCTTATTCACCTTGTACACACACTGCCTATAGCTTAGCCAATCTTTCGAGGAAGCCTTTGGGATTTGCATATGGCTTCGGAGCTCTCCCAGGCCCTTGAAGTAATATTTTCCTTCTTTTTCCTCTCCAATCTATCATTTGAAACTATAGCAGACTATGACAAATTCTCGAAATTAAATAGAGTAGTAAAAACAGCATTCTTAGTTGCCTCCATATTTCTGCTGCATGTCTTTGTGACTTGGCTAATCATATACCAAACAACTTTTACTGTTTTTCTTCCATTCGGTTCTTTTATTTTAGTCAAACATCATCGCAGAAATAGTTTATGCTTAGGTAATACGTTACAGATCATCAAAAGTACTTTTTTTAAACCCGGGCTGCATAAATAATGTCTTGCATATTTTGAGAATTATTATTATCCGTTTTGATGAATTTCCATGTGCAAGTCTTGTATGGTGTACATGTAACTTTCAATTATGTTCTCTTGCCAATTTCGTTGGGATGGTCGCATTTTCAATCTTATACAAATTGTCGTGTTTTGGACAGTTGTGTTATATCACACTTTAATGATTCTTAGCTAACTTGATAATATTTACTCCTTTGGAAAATGTGCAGGGGAGATTTCGGGAGGCTAGGTCATGGAAACTCAAGTGATGTGTTTATTCCACAGCCAATAAAAGCATTATATGGTCTACGTATAAAACAAATTGCTTGTGGGGACAGCCATTGTTTGGCAGTGTCCATGGAAGGCGAGGTGCAGAGGTTGGTTGCATTTTGCTATTCAAATGAAATTCTTATTTATTATTGAACCTCGACCATTTGTATGTGCACTGCTGAATAATAGGTATTACTAGTTACAAATTTATTTTCATTAAAAGTTAAATAAACCGTATCATTTTTAATATGAAAATATCTCAAATTAATTTTAATTAATTAAAATTGATCACATATTTTTAAATGGAAGAAATATTTTATAAAAAGTACTCACTGCGTTCCGAATTATAAATCATTATTGACTTTTGAAAGTCGATCAAAGACATTTTCAAACTCAATTGACATGATTCATCATAAATTATGGAATACTAAATCTTATATTAAGTAGTACTTTTTATATAGTTTGCAATAATCATTATTGTATTAACTAAAACATCCATGTTAATTTTGAACTTGGAAATGTCTTGAGTTGACTTCAAAAAGTCATATTTTGGAACGTAGGGAATATAATAGAATTTTGAGAAAGTTGTAAATAAAATTAGTAAAAGTTTGAGAATATAAATAAAAAAAAATTAATAATTAGGCCGGGCCATAGCCACCCCAGCCATGGCTTAGTTTTGCCATTGCATGTATGACCAACGCACATGTATGACTAGGTACATATATATGCATTTAGTGAATTAGTGATTCATAAAGAGACTATAAATATTGCATGCATCTCCGAGGATAGTGGCATGACCAAACATCACCCCATAAATGAATCAGCTTATCATTGCCCAACCAAAGTCTAGCTTAAGGTTTGCCTGAAAGTCACTTCGTAAATAATAGCTTTCTAGATGCAGGATAGTGGCATGCCTTTTTCTTTTCCTTTGTTTGGAAATATCCGTAGGTATTTCATAAGAAGTTTCGACTTGGTTGAAGTCTACCTCCTTCGTATAACGGTGATTGATAAAATCAAGATTGTAAACAAATATCTTTTTATTTTTGTATGGGATGTTAGTAAAAATGAACATGATGAGGTCTTAGTGCATTAGTTTTTTTTTTTAAATTTCAATTAAAACTATCTCAATCTGTGGCAATTTTCTTTTCAAATGATGAATTTTGAAAGAGTAGGGAAGGCTGCTTTGGGAATTCGAACTACGGCGGGGTAGTGCTGTCATGTGGAACTGAATAGATCTCCTCTAGGGATCAAAAGATACAACCAACCTTTGCAAAAGCAGAAATTCTCCTACATGGCAATCAGAGGCGGAACCAAGGGGGGGCGAGGGGGGTCATTTGACCCCCCTATTCCGGAGGTTATGTATATACATATATATATGTATATATAAAATGACCATATGGGCATTTAGTCTGGTGGTATGATTCTTGGTTAGGGGGTAGAGGTCTTGAGTTCGAATCCTGGAATGTCCCTAAATTATTCCATACTTGTTTTCTTATAATTTAATACTTTTTTTCTACTAATTCATTTGGTATGGTGGTATAATTCTTGTTTGGGGGGCTAGAGGTCCTGAGTTCGAATCCTGTGGAATGTCCCTAAATTATTCCATACTTATTTTCTTACCATTTAATTTATTATTATTTTTAGTTTCAAATTTATAACTCCTAAGAAGGTGCTCCTCTCTCTCTCTCTCCCACCAAAATTTACAAGTTGAATGATATTCAAGTTTTGAGCATATACATACACTTATTATTAATTCATGCACCATCTTTAATTATGTCAATAATAAAATACATAAATCATATATAGGTTACCAACCCTTCCAACACATATTATAGCTCAAATGCCTCTTAGGTTATTTAGAATTTTAAAATATAATTTGAAAAATAATTATGACCGAATTAAATATGTTAGCATAAAAAATATATTAAGACTTCAATACATTAGATTTGATATTACATTTCTTTTGAACATATATAATTGTAATTATGTTTCTTAAGATTTTTTATATTCTTATATAACTTTTATGTTGCCTCATCTCAGTCGTACAACCGAAAAAAAATACTTCAAGCGACAATAAAAAAAAAATTACTGTTGTATTTTGACCCCCCTCAAAAAACGTTCTGGTTCCGCCACTGATGGCAATAGTTTTGTTCAGTAGTAATAGTCTTGTGAGTCATTTGTTCAAGTGGAGTGTAAGCAGTATTATGTGGAGTCAAAGTAATTTAAGAGTGTTCTCCAAATATATCCACTTCTCTATTTTGATAGACTCTTCTCAAATTTCTAACAAAGTGGTAGCAAAGCCAAGGTATCCAAGGTGGCAAAGACAAGTGAGAATTGACGGCCAAAAGATGTGATTTGGTGACTAACGGAATAGAAAGCCAAGGCTCTAAGCTTCACTCCTTAGACTGATTGTTCGCATCGGATCTCAGGTTCTCTATTGCACTCCCTAAATAGGGTTCTTGTCATCTCTTTCACGGTACTTGTATGCTATCAGTCATTGAGAAATGCTTGAGGCTTAGAGGGTGGTCCCCCTTTCTCACGTAAAATCGATCAGAATTCAAACACGTCACGATATTGACTTTTTCTACTGGTCGAGTTCAAAGTGTGCTTGTTACTCTGTTAGAGCTTTAGAAGTGAAAAATGCAAATGAATATTGTTACTAGAAAATTAATGTTCACAAATTATAGGAGAATGTACTCACTTTGTACATCAAAGTGATTTGTGAGGAATGCTAATGGGCTACCATTGGTATGTGAATGAGCAAGAGCTAAGGATGAAAGGTTAGAAATTAAAGAATGCATTTGGGTCAAGAAAAGATACGCTATTCGGATTCCCTCCTTTCCTCCAATAGTATTTAGAATTGGACCAGTTATCGACCCGAAAAAGTTAATCGGGTGGATGGGTAATCGGTTCAACCAGTGGTCAAACCGTCATTGAACTAGTAATGTCATAAATATATAACAATATATATTATTAGTAATTAATAAAATTTTAAAAATATCTTATTTTTAATAAACTAAAATATAATGAATTTGTATTACAATAATACTAAAAGTGGTTAATTTTAATATTAAACAAATTTTGGTATAAAAAAATATTAAAAAATAATTAAAAATCGGGTCACTCGGTCAATTTAACCGGTTTTTAGCAGTTGAACTACCAATTCGACCGATAGTCAACCGGATCAATTTGGGTTTTGACAAAATTAGTCTAACCAAGCCAAACCGAACTAAACATAGGACCGGTTGGACCGTCCGGGCTGGTTCGGGTTTCAAAACGTTGCTTTCTCTGCTTTACCTCCCCTCAATATGTAAACAACTCAGAAAGATACGTAACTTATTGGATGTAGTTGATAAGGAGTCAAAAAGTGATATGTTAGATGAAGTATAAGAGAAAAAGGAAGAGTAGATGCTTAAAATTTTACAGATGGCCGTTCATCCTGATATTTGGCAAAAGATTGGAGATGTAAGTTCTCCATTTCAAGTAATAGAAGGCAGTTGCAATAATTGTTCTCAAACTTGGAAGGAAGTTTGTACCCACCAAGTATCGGATACAAAATTATAAGAGAGACAAGTTTGAACCATAAAGTATGATGAAGACATCCAAAAGAAGAAGAATAATAGAATTTTGCTGATGAAAGCACGAGAGTGATGAATACGTTGTAGGATGAAGAAGATAAGCATGACAACAAAAGTGATGAACTTGAAAGACAACAATTGAAAAATATTTTGATGCAGAAGAAGAAAAAGAAAAACCGAGAGGAGGACAAGATACATATGAAGAACCAAAAGAAATTGAAAAAGTAGTTGATGAAAATGTCGATCTTGGTGAACTTGTCAAAATTGAGAAAGTAAGAGAAGAGATTCACGTCAGGTAACACAATGTTAATGGAGATGGAGTTATTATTACGTTTTTAAAATGAAGGCATTGGAAGTTTGAAAGTTTTTTGAAGACTCAAGATTATGAATACTTTCAAGGTCCCTCCATTTTGGTGTTTTCAATCTTTTGTGACTAATCAAGTTTAAAAGAGAGGATGTTAGAAAGTAAACTTGATTATGTAATTTGTGTTTATTGGAAGGTTATGAATTCCTAAGATCTAAGTTCATGGTACGTGTATATAATTGTATGTATTTAAGAAGTGTCTTGGGACATGGGACATGTATGGTTAGGTACATCTATATATGTTGTTTGGTCAAGTAGTGATTCATAGAGTGACTCTAGAAATATGCCAAAAGTCCTATAAATATAGTCTTGTGATTCATTTGTTCAAGTGGAGTGTAAATGGTATTAAGTGGAATCAAAGTAGTTTTGAGTGTTCTCCAAATATATCTTCTTCCTCTCTATTTTGTTATTTGATATCCTCTCAAATTTCCAGCATGAATTTCTTAAGTTGCATTAAAAATGTATCCAAAAACATTCTTTTTACGATAGGGGAGTACTATTTCCTTACGATTCACGTCAGTAAACTTTTTCCTGTTGACATATCTATTGTAATCCCACATCTTTGTCTTGTGTCTCTGCTTGTGCATTTTTTTTATAACTATAAATGATGACTGTCCAATATCTTCAGAACATTTAGAATATTGGCCACATTACAATTGAAAGAAAACTACTATTAATTTCCCGCTAGAAGGACAACGTTTCTGATTTCTCACCTGGTTTCTGCCTGGCAATGCTACATCTAACAGTTTTACAATTGAAACATTAACATAAGAGATGCATTATTCTGTTAGATGCTTTCTTACTTTAATTTTTAAAATTGAATTTATTGCTCACGCATGTGTAAACTAGATCACTTACTGATAAGTTTTTTCTCTATACTAGTTTTAAGTTTGTTTTTCACTTTTAACTCGATTTTAGATTTAAGTTGCTCTTTTTTTGATCTGTTTTCATTTTTTCTTCTATTATAGTTGGGGGCGGAATCAAAATGGTCAGCTAGGTCTAGGCACCATAGAGGACTCTCTCGTGCCACAAAAAATTGAAGCTTTCCAGGTACTTTCAGTTTACCATTTCCAGAAGTTTGTTGTGCTCTGACTTCATATATATATACCAGCTTTCGTGAATTTGAGAATCTGACATTCCATTTTCTATTGTCTTTTGTCAAAATGGCTGTTGCTTTTAGCTCTGAATGGACATGGTAATATTTAAAAACAAAGTTGATATATTATGATTGCATAATGTAGGTCCCTTCAATTGAACATACATGTGAGATGCTGATCATTTGATAATGTAGCTTGTTCCATCTTCCAATCGAAGTTATTATATGATGCTCCAAGTTTAAGGAAAATATAAACAAAAGTATATCCCTTGAAGTTCTAATAGATTTTATTCTTATTACATTTATTATATATTTATATGTTTGGATGATAATAAATATATTGACAGAAGAACACTGACGAACAAAAATAAGGTAGACTTAACACAAGTCTGACAAGGAACAGCCAAATTATTAGAAGGAACAACCACCATGTGCTCAAAATCTCCATTGTCATACACCTTCTGCTTTTGGATTATCCTTGGAAACTTTGCAGTGGGCCCGCCTACGATTTCTACAGTTGGCAATGCTACTATTCCGTTATAAAAACTTGTCATTTTAAGGTTTCATGCAAAGTTCGAAAGATTACAGTGTTTGGACTTTCAAAAATTAGTTAGCAAAAAAAAAATATTGAGAAGAAAGAAAGCTTGGTTTTCAGTTTCTTTCAAGGTGAATGATTGCTAAAATTGGTGAGAACTGCTAACTGAAAATTCTAGACAACAACAAATTGAAGGTTGTGGATTTAACTCGGGGCCAATCATCACAAAGGGAGAAGGGTCTAGATGTATAGAAATTTACTTTTATTTTTATTTATTTTTCTTTATGAATTAGATTTTCAAAACAAACACAAAAAGTAGTATGTAATTCACATAAAATACCATATTTTAATAAGGAAATGAAGAAAACAAAATGCAACTTTGTAAAGGTACAAAATCCCCTATCATTGAGCAAGATCCTTGGATGTTCTTTGGTAATCCAAATACAGACTTTTAACAGTTTTTTTTCTTCTCTGGGATAAATGAGATTTTATTAGATAGAAGAGAGTTCAAAAAGGAGGCAGGGAGTCCTCCAAAGAAATAGAAGTGGGAAAATAATGAAAACTAATGAAGCACTAAACCAATCTCGATGAACATTTGAAATGATAAATCTTCAAAAATGTTTTGTAGCCAAAGCCCACAACGATACTAGAACTAAAACCCTATCCCAAAGAAGGTGAAGAGGGAGACGTGTGTCATTGGAAATTCTAGCATTTCTTTTAGTCCACCCATAAAAAAGCAACAAAAGAACACTTTCATTGAATCTTGGCATCACCGCGACTCCTAATACCAAAATATTCCTATAATAAATACACGATCGGTCCATAACAAGGTTACAATAAGAGTTGCGATTTTAAATGTGAGAATTGAGATCCTGATTACTGATTGTTTACATTCTGGATTGGTGATTATTGAGTTTCAAAATCAAACTATAATTGCCTGAAAGTGAGAACATTGCATATATGAAGCAAACAAATAGGATGAAGATGAGGGGTGGTTATGAAAGAGGAGTCTTGAGCATGGTTCTACGTATAGGCCTTTACATTGAAATATCGGCATATCGGATAATTATTAGGTGGTGCTGAACCACAATCTTGACACAAGTCGTGCAATTAGTAATTATTCATATAAAGGGTAATTTTGCGTGAAATTTTGGCAACTCGGCATAACGTAACGGTTTCGGACCAAATAATAGATAATTCACGTCGTAAAAGGGAGAACCGAACATACTGAAAACTATAAAGGGAGATGACAAAAGAGAGAGTCGTTTTCCATAAATTATACTTAAATTGTATTATCTATAAAATACCTAATTCAGTATAACTTGCAAAACTTGAAAAAATGTTGTACTTAAAATATACTTAGGTAAGTTAATCAAACGTAAAATTGACTAAATATAGATGTTTATCATTTGGACAATACTATGTGCACTAGATAGTATTTTTTGTGAGATTAATTGATCCATCTTGTTCTTATTATTTTATTTTTTTCAAATTTTTTTGAAGCTCCTAAATAGCTAACATCGCTCATCTCCCGAAACCGATGTCGAGTAAAAAAAGACCTTTTGAAACGTTAGTCTGCTACCGAGACTTTGAACCACGGTTCTTAGTTGATAAAATAGAGAGAACTTTATTTTAGAGGGAATTGCAACTACAATACTTAATTCACAGAATACCATATTTTAATAAAGAAATGAAGAAAACAAAATGCAACTTTGTAAAGGTACAAAATCCCCTATCATTGAGCAAGATCTTGGATGTTCTTTGGTAATCCAAATGCAGACTTTTAACACTTTTTTTTTCTCTGGGATAAATGAAATTTTATTAGATAGAAGAGAGAGTTCAAAAAGGAGGCAGGGAGTCCTTCAAAGAAATAGAAGTGGGAAAATAATGAAAACTAATGAAGCACTAAACCAATCTCGATGAACATTTGAAATGATAAATCTTCAAAAAGGTTCTGTAGCCAAAGCCCACAACGATACTAGAACTGAAACCCTATCCCAAAGAAGGTGACGAGGGAGACGTGTGTCATTGGAAATTCTACCATTTCTTTCAGTCCATATACTCGTAAAAAAACAACAAAAGAACACTATCATTGAATCTCCTGCGACTCCCAATACCAAAATCTTACTATAATAAATACACGATCGGTCCATAACAAGGTTACAGTAAGAGTTGCGATCCTAATTATTGATTGTTTACATTCTAGATCAGTGATTATTGTGTTTCAAAATCAAACTATAATTGCCTGAAAGAGAGAACATTGCATATATGAAGCAAACAAACAGGACGAAGATGAGGAGTGGTTATGAAAGAGGAGTCCTGAGCATGGTTCTAAGTATCGGCCTTTACGTCGAAATATTGGCATATCGGATAATTATCAAGCAGTGCTGAACCACAATCTTGACACAAGTCGTACAATTAGTAATTATTTTTGTAAAGGGTAATTTTGCTCGAAATTTCGGCAACTCGGCATAACGTAACGGTTTCGGACCAAGTAAAGGAGAAATCACAACGTAAAGGGGAGAACCGAACGTACTGAAAGTTATAAAGGGAGACGATAAAAGAGAATGAGTCTTTCTCCATAAATTATACTTAAATTGTACTTATAAAATACTTAATTAAGTATAACTTACAAAACTTGAAAAAATGTTATACTTAAAATATAGTTAGGTAAGTTAATCAAACGTAAAATTGACTAAATATAGATGCATGTTTATCATTCGGACAATACTATGTGCACTAGATAGTGTTTTTTGTGAGATTAATTGATCCACCTTGTTCTTAATATTTCATTTTTCTCAAAAAAATTTGAAGATCCTAAATAGCTAACAATGCTCATCTCCCGAAACCGATGTTGAGTAAAAAAAGATCTTGTGAAACATAGGCTTGCTATCGTTATTTTGAAACATGGTTCTGAGTTGATGAAATAGAGAGAACTTTATTTTAGAGGGAACTGCAACTTTACAATACTTAAATCTCATTTTTATTACGATAAAATCAGGGTGCGTAAGTTAAACAACTATCAAATAAACAATAAATTTAACATTAAAAAAAGTCTCATCTAATTACTAACAGTTGCAGAATTAAGCACTTCTTGATTAGATAATGACTCGAATCCCAAAAATAATTTTATTTTATGAGGAACAGTTGTTGGCTCATTGGTTATAAGAATCTAACTGTTATTATATTAATTTGTTTAACCTCTAGAATCTTGCATCATCGAGGTTCATTCTTCAAAAGTGTGTGGGCTTGACAAAAGGGTTAGGAGTATTAGTTGGGGGAAATTGTAATATCCGAAATCTGACATGTGTGAAACAATAGTGAACGCCTTATAATGGTCTATATCTACTACCTACGCTCTCTTGTAATGAAGAAAGTGCGGGTCTATTTAGATTTTTGTTGGCACGTGTACAGCTATTTGAAAACTTGCTTTTACTTTTGGAGAAATTACTCTTTCATGCCTTATCAAGTATTTTAGCCATTAAAACACTGTGTTACTGATACTATTTAGAAAGTAAAAAATAAAATTAAAAAAATCTACTATTGATCACACAATGCAAACTATAGGTATTAATATAAACACTTTTTTATGACTTATTCAGTACAAGATATACCCTCCTTATATCATTTTCTTTACTTGTTTATTCCTTAATGTCATTTTTACAGCTATCCTTAAAGGTGATTAATAATCTATCTATTGATCACTTTGAGCATGTTTGTCATTGAAATTTTGTGGAGATACTATCATATTTCCATTGTCTATGCGCTTACTCAACTTTTATGTGCCTTGTGTAGGGAGCAACTGTCAAAATGGTTGCCGCTGGTGCTGAACATACAGTTGCTATTACAGAAGAAGGCGAGCTTTATGGTTGGGGATGGGGACGATACGGAAATTTGGGCTTAGGTGACAGAAATGATCGCTTAATTCCTGAGAAAGTTGCAAGTGTTGATGTATGTAACACAATCGAATTAATCACTCATTTAGTTACACTTTTTATTTGCAAATTCCAATTACTATTCACTATCTGAGTATTATTTTCCCTTCACTAGGCACTTACTGGGTAAAGATTCTTTATTTGTAAATTATTTTTTTTTAGATTAATGATACTACCAAGTGCTGGACTGAGTCCACTACAAAAATTGTTTTTAGCCACTATTTCAAAAGACCAAGAGATTCCAACCTGGTCACGATCTTCAGTTTTTAGTTCTATAAAATCTTTTGGAGATTTTGGGTAAAAGATGATGGTTGTAATGAAGGGAATCAAACTAGTTGTCTTGAGATTGAACATCAATTTGGCACCTGTTTGAGATATATCCATGAATTACCGACTTGAATTTTGGGGGGGGGGGGGGGGGGGGGGGGGGTTGCTCTTGAATTTGGAATTTGCTTGAATATGCTTTGGCTCTATGTAATTAGTAGTGGTCAGAATTGGATATTTCTGATGCAATTTTAGGATTATTGTGGACAATGTCTAGGTTTAGTAAATTATGTAGTAGGGGTTTTTGGTGTTTCATTTTTTATTCTAGTTATAATTTGAGTTGCATGTCTATGTAGCATTCTTTCTTATTATTATTTATTCATTTTTTGTTTGTGTGTAAAATTCATATAAGCAATAATCCCAAAATTTAAACAGAGTTAATTGTTAGTCAAAAGGGGTGTTGTGCTTTATTTCCTGATGGCATTAGCAATACCTTGTGAAGAGGTTCTGCCCATTTAGAGATGATGACTGTTTGACTTAACGTGATTTCACTTTTGACCCTTGCTTGGTGCTTCTGACATGATCTGTGCTATTATATTTGAAAGAGAAGCTTCTGCTTTTTGAGTTTTTTTCTTAATTCGTATCTACCTCTTATTTCTTATGTTTTGTTTAAATTTTTAGTTCTGATAGTCTGAAGTTGCAGGAGGAGAAGATGGTTCTCGTTGCGTGTGGATGGCGGCATACGATATCTGTCTCGTCTACTGGTGGTATACACACTTACGGATGGAGCAAATATGGTCAACTAGGGCATGGGGATTTTGATGACCACTTAATCCCTCATAAGCTGGAAGCCTTGTGTGCAGAAAGCATTTCCCAGGTAACCTCCTATTGTTCTGTTTTATGTTTTTGAATTTCTTATCAGTTCCTTCTGTTGTGGTTGATAATTATAACTATTAGAACTGACAAATGAGAAGAAAATTTTGAACATTTTGGGTGTCGAAATGATCAGAAATATCAACTCCTCTGTTGGTGAAAACTGAAAAGTTGTATCTTGTTTATATTGATTTTGTCAAAGGTATTCAGTCTCTGTCATTAACTTCATAGTGCTGTTCGGTTGTGTCTGATTTATTTAAACTTCAGATGTTACAACATGGAGAAGTATCGGCATAGCTAATATTGTTCATATATAAGTTAAAGTAAAATTTCCTTAGAAAATGATTTTTGGTTGTACTTTGAAATGTCCGTTAAAGAAAAGGATAAATACTGAAGGTATATTACCCTACTTTAGAAGAAAACAGGCATGCCTTGCTTTACTAATTCTCTCAACAGTATTCCTGTGGAATTCTCAGACAACTGAAGTGAATATGCACATACATACTCGCACAAGTAAAATTGCATAATTAAATTATAAATAATTTCTTATTTAATTAAAGAGGTACTTGAATTAAGAGTGTATACTGTTCCTAAATAGAAGTTTAATTACTTTTAGCATAGATACATCATTAATAAATTTTTATTACGTCAGGTAGACAAATTTAGATGCTTATAATCTTCGTCTTATAAATTTCTTATCCTATTGAGTAAAATAACCTGAAAATCTGCTTTGTTACAGTCCATGTGATAAATAGTAGAAATCAACACCTAAAGAAAAATATGTTTTTTTTATTTGATTGACCAAGATTATAAGAGAGATCTAATAAATCAATTTTGAAATTTATGCTAAAATTCATAACAAGTTTTAATCTTTTATACAAAGTAATGAATTCATTAACATTATGTCTCTAAGTAACCCTAAATATCCTCCTATTAACTAAATAATTTCCTAAAGTAAGCGTGTAAGACCTCATAGATTAGAAATTAATAAAATATGTCATTGTTTAGGCAGTTAGTTCGGTCAACCTAGGGGGCAGGCCCGTCACTTGTCTTTAATAATTGCTGCTTTGTCTTTTTGAGTTGTTTGAGGTTCAAGCTTTAGTATATATAGTTCAAGTTCCTGATTTTCACTATGGCTGAATAGAATGCATAGTTCAACTTACCAACCGCATGACATTCTTTAATTTCTATACTTCCTCCACCCAACTTTATGTGAAGACTTTCTTAACTGCTTTCTTCATGTATTTTAAGACATGCTAAAAACCCATATTTTAAAAAAAAATTAAATTCATATGAAAATGTAATATAAGAAAATATTGTGAATTTAAAAATGTGTGAAATAATATTGTGCAAGTGTGTTTTTGGGACGTCTTAAAACCAGTACCTTGAAAGTTCAAAGATAAGTGGCCACATAAACTTGGCCGGAGGGTGTATTTTATATGCATTCTGCCGCTGTGTATGTGAATAGAAGGAAGCATGACTTAGGCCATCTTTCAGACAAAGTTTCCTTGTGTGGTTAGTGAAATAACGCCTTGCTGTGATACTACAATATCATAATGTTCCGATATGAATAAGAAGTAGTTTTTTTCTTTACCAAAAAATAAGAAATTGTAGTTCTTTGTATTGTTTTTATTAATATGAAATTCCTTTTTGACTCTGGTCCAGATATCGGGTGGTTGGAGACATACCATGGCAGTGACATCTGATGGAAAACTCTATGGTTGGGGATGGAATAAGGTTTTTGAATATCTTATTTAAATTACTATTTACTTGCAATGTTTCCGAATGTGTGTTACTCTTCATAGTTGATACTGAAGTATTGTTTTGTTGACCACTTTGTTCTCTAGGTAGAGTATTATAGTAAATCTTGGGTGACTCTTATGATATGTAAAGCGGGACTTGGTTTCGTTAACTTAATCAATCTAAGTTGGGATCTTAATTGTTTAGGTTAGTTTCATCTTTTGATTGTTTTAAGGCACTGGTAGTAGTTAAGTTCTTAACCAAGTATGCTTTGGTTATGTTTATCTGTCCTATATAAGTAAGATGAGTTATTTGCTGAAAAAAGTTGTGCGCTTTAGGCTGTGTCACTGCTGCCATTGCTGTTCGGAGATGAGCACCTATCTTTCCAATTTTTCTTTCTTGAAGACCCTTCCCTTCATCACATGTACTTTGTGATGAATTACATAATCAACTTCTCTACTCTTTAGTTGTCTGCTTGGCAGGTCTTTGAATGGTTAGTGGTAAAAAGAAGTTGCTTTTTGAATGTGATAAGTTTTTTTTTCCCATAACCTTAAACTATAACGTATAGAGTTAGAGAAAGATGATGGGTTCCTTTCAAACCTTCTTCCAAGGTGAGGCTGTTGGGTTCAGAGTTAAGAGAAGCCCCAAGGGCTCCATATATTAGCCTTCTTTTCAAGGTTAGTCCGTCCTTAAGATGGATTCAAGGATGATTGATTGGAATCTAGGTAACGTGAGGGTTTTGAGCTTTAGTTGTGCTACTGAATCCTTAGGGACCAATGACGTTTGAGTTTATTAGGAAGGAAATGTTTCTAGAAAAGCTGTCCCGGTTACATTTATATGCATATATTATGGATGATATCCTCTGGCCCTTTTCTACAATGGATACCCTCAAGATGCGAGCTCATGTTCTCAGTCGATGTATTTTGAATGTATAAGAAAGGGAAGGAAGAAAAAGGAAGGAACAATCTTCTTATCAGTTAAGCAGTTGCTATTGAGTTTTGCTATATCTATTTCTTGTACTATTTTGGCTACATGGGTGATGTCTAATGTTTCAATGTTTTTGTTTGGTCTTTGATTTTACAAAGGTTGAGTATTGATGAACTTTATTAAGATTGTAGAACTTACAAGGAGCTTTTGCTAAAATTTTGTATTTTGTGTTTTGTGTAATAAGCAAATCATCGATACGGTATCTCATATGTTTTGGGGTTGTGGAACTTGATTTTCGAAGTGGTGAAGGAGCATTGGGTGTGCGTTGTTTCTATAGAAGATATGTTGTAATTTCAATTGTGTGGTTTGGATTAAACAAGGATTCTGGAACCGTGGCTTCTTTTCTGTACTCCAGAGGACCCCCCCCCCCCCCCCCCCCCCCTCTTTTTGGTTTGAGAGTTTATACTAGTACAATTCCATTATACAGATACTTTTCTTCCTAGGGGCCTACGGAAGGGGTCAGGAGGAGGGTCCAGGAAGAGAACTAGGGGAAACGTATCTTTTTATATTTTCTGTAGTGGTTGCTGAATTCTGACTTCTTGCTGTTGGGTAGACTTGAACATGAGACCTTGTTCAATAATAGGAGAGGTTTTTACCTCTAGACCATCACTTTTGGTCTAAACCTGATGGGTGTACCTCTATTTGATTTTGGTAGGATTGGAGGGCTGCACTTTTTTAAGTGTTCTTTTTGTATTTGTTTCCACTTACTAGGATTGGGTGGACTTCTTGTCCCCTTTATATTCTTATACTATTCTGTTAAGAAATCTTTTTTTTTGTATTTTAAAAAACATGGGAGATGTCGGCTTTTGTTGTTGCCTCTAATGAAGAGGTGTGAAGATATTTTTGGAGGATAGAGAGTTGCATATATTTAGAAATGATAATGCTTTTCCTTGTGTGTGTCATCTTCTACCTTCAACTGGGTTAACCCAATCCAAACATTTATAAAACTGGTCAAAAGACATAACTTTCTCATTTTAAGTCTAAATTACACAAATAATATGCCAATTTTTTTTTATTGGCAAGACCTATGACCGTTGTATATTTTGCGAAAGGAAGCCAAATATTAAGCAGATCTGAGGGTGAATGGAGGAGTTGCCACGAATTCTTGTCAAAAGATAGTAGTTTAAGACCATGACTCACAAGTTTGACCTCAATGGAGATGGCGTGCTCAATTTTGACGATTTCAGGGTTACGTTGAATGTTTGCCGTTCGTATATGGTTGATACTGCATAGATCTTTCCACGCATTATTGCGCGATAGATGTGTTTGACTATGACTTTTCCATTTGTTAATTTGTTCCTTCACTGTAAGTAATCTTTGGTAAATTAATTTTATTCATACATTTAACAGCCAAAAGATTACATCCGTCCAATTAATTTCAATTTCACAATTTTAATTAGTTTAATCTGGTAACTGCTTTTTTTGTTTTGTTTTGTTTTAAAGTTCAGTGGGCTATTGCATAAAAGGTGCCAACTATAATGGGGGTAAATCTTAATTTTGCCAATACATATTAGTAGGTCAATTTCCTATAATGGGTTGCACTTAATCTAAACTTCAAGCTCTGTTCCAGTCTTCCAGAACAAGATCAAGTAGTACTGAGGCTTTCTAGTATAATATACTCTATTGATTAACTACAGTTTCAATGGAAAGAACTTGTACTTCGGCATATGCCATATCCTGCAATATATGATTCATTTCTTCATGAAGTATGTAAAATGGCATCGATGGCATTTAGATAATAAGTTCTCTTTACATGCTCAGTGGGTATGATAAGCAACCTCCTTAATTTTTCGACACTATATCTTTCTGCCATGTTTTATCTTAAGGCTTCTCAATTATTTGTTTATGGTCTTACTCTTACCTTTGCAACTTTGGTATCTAGGAAACTGCCCCCTTGTCATGTTAATGGAATACATTGAAACTTGATACAATTTTATACTTGCATTCTTCCTGCGTGATTGGTTGAATTCACTTGTGCTTTATATCAATCATCAGTGTAACTGAAAATAAAAATGTACTTTCCTTGTACAGTTCGGACAGGTTGGTGTTGGTGATAACATTGATCATTGCTCTCCGGTGCAAGTTAAATTACCACACGAGCAGGCATGTCCTTGTCCCTTAAAGTGGTTAACACGACTGACTAGAAATGACAATACAGTTTGGGAAAACAAATATCTTTTAGTGTTTGATTTGTAGGGTAGTATCCTATGCTAATTAAAACTATTCTTTCTAGTTTGATTTTAATTTTTTTAATATATTCTTTTCCCCAATCTCTTAATGGCAGAAAGTAGTTCAGATATCGTGCGGGTGGAGGCACACACTCGCTGTCACTGAAAAGCAGAATGTATTTTCATGGGGAAGAGGTACAAATGGACAACTTGGGCACAGGGAATCTATTGACGGGTAATTACATTCTCAACTTACCCAATGCTCTATAGTTTTAATTTTTCATCTGATGAAGATTTTGTGAGGCTTCAATTACTGTAAGGCAGTAACATGATACCTGGGGCAATAGCATGCATAGTTTTTTCATCAGCCTCTTACTAGCACAAGTCTATACCTAACCTTTGGTTAAAGATCCTCTCCAATTTTGTTCTTTATTTCTGTCCAATTCAATCTTACATCATCCATCCATTCCAGTGGGGCCTATGATATTTGTACGAGTCCCTCGACAACATGTGGTTGGTGTTTATTGTAGTAGTAGTAACAATGCTTCATCCCAGCAGACAGATGATACTGATCTGAAATATTTCAGAACTAGGTTTTTTTGGTAGTTTTGTTTTCTAGTTTGAATTTTATGGAGTGTGTTTCAGATCTCATATTGGATAGATATAAAGAAGTTAATAGAAGAAGTTTACCATGGTTTGTTTATGGTTTCAACTCCCAAATAATAATTTATAATTTGTTTCAATATGTACATTCAGATGAAATTCTGTCAGTCGAAAATGTAATAACACCAGATAGTCGACAGAGGGTTATTATTTTATTTTATTTTTTTGCTATCAGAATTGTCATTTTTGGTTTTTGTCTATAAAGCAAAGCGTAATTGTTATTGGGGAGTGTTTAAGACAGAAAAAGTTCATATTTTGTTCCCCAATTGCTGGATACAATCAATTAATGACGTGTTTATATATGAAATAACAAATAATCAATACAATTTTCTTTATCGATGAGAGCATATCATAAAGGCAACTCCGTTTTAGTGGGATTCTGAATAGGGGGAAAATATGGTACTTTGTGTGCCCTGTTTAAGGAGCATGATCAGCACACGGTACCCACTCACTAGGATCATCTAAAGGAAACCTTGTTCCAACTTTTGGGGACAACCTATTGCCCTCATTTACGGAGAACCACATTTTGTGTCGTGGATGCTCTGACACCTCCCTCGTTCGTATGCGACGTAAGGTATATATTCTATTCCTAACAAATTGTGTCTCTGCACACTTATTCTGTTTATCCCGCTGTTGTTGGACCATCAATTTTCGATTACTGTGTAGGTGGGTTTACGTCGAGTACTTCATTTGCAAAGCTTTGATTGATTGAGAAAGTGGATCTTGGAGTGAAGAGTGAGCTATGGGTGCAAATAGGGGATTCATTATTTAGGAAGAGAAGTGGAGATTTGTTATGTTTGTTTGAAGAGTAGGGTGATTGACACGAATTAAGAAATAAAAAAATTTAACTGGGTTTATGTCCATCACAAATTAGATGCAACTAAATATACTTTAAATCCCTTGTATCAGCATATTTACTAATGTCCGTTTGCACTTGTTAGATCTATGTTATAATAGCATGTGGAAGAATAAATAGTACTCTTTTCGTTTCAAATTATAAGATCAATATTGATTTTTTAAAGTGATATTTTCAAATTTAAAATTTGATAGAATTTATTTATTCATAAACTACCTAAAATGTACTACTAGTTATAAGATTTATTATTTTCAAAATTTAAATAAATCATATAAATTTTAAATTTGAAAATATCACAAATTGACTTTTGAAAAATCAATATTGGTCATATAATTTGGAACGTAGGGAGTGTAACATAATTTTAAACGGAATTAAAGAGAATATACACGGTGAATTTATTTAGTTTATATCAATACAATTACGAATATTATCTATTTAAAAAGTACTCCTAGTTATAAGATTTATTGTTTTCAAAACTCAAATAAATCAAATCAATTTTAATTTTAAAATATTATAAATTAACTTTTAAAAAATCAATGTTGTCATATAATTTAGAACACAGAGAGTATAACATAATTGAAAACAGAATTAAAGAGAGAATATACTTGGTCTGAATTTTGAACAGAAAATCTCTATAAATAGGTTTGCGCTATGAGTCTCTCCAAGAAGCTAACTCAACTGGAATAGGAAAATATCATCTAATTAATAGATCCTAATTATACTAGTGTGTCAAATGCAGGATGTGGACCAGATTGGATTATATATCCTATTTGCTTTTGCTCAAATGGAAAACGAACAACGCTCAAGTCTCATGTAAAATTTACTCAAGTCAATACAGAGTTCTTTTTCTCTCTTTCTCTCCCTCTTTAGGGTCTAGCATAACCCAATTAGATGTTTGACATTTGATATAAGCTACATATTATAAGGAAACATTTACTCCTAATTGCATTAGGAAACACTATAAGACAAACATGGAAACATGGTAGTATAATTTTAATACCACCTCAGCTATAATTTTGATTGTAGTTATATCCTGTTAGAGACGGATAAAAGGGGCCAAGTGTGTAACATAACCAATTCTGATTAGTGTGTCAAATGCAGGATATGGACCGGATTGGATTATATGTCCTATTTGCTTTTGCTCAAATGGAAAACGAACAAGGCTCAAGTGTCTCATGTAAACTTTACTCAAGTCAATACAGAGTTCTTTTTCTCTCTCTTTCCTTCCCTCTCTTTAGGGTCTAGCATAACCCAATTAAATGTTTGACATTTGATATAAGCTACTTGGTAGTCCTTTGGTTCTCCTGGGTCTTTCTTCTAGACCAGTTCTCTGCATTTTTCTTCACTTAGTCCTACGTTATGTAGGTCGTAATACCTTTCCTATATTTTTCTGATTAATCAAATATTAGTTCTAGGTTCTGCATCATTTGGATATGTTTTTACATTATAGTTAATTTAGTAGAGTCCCATTAATCTTTTCAAACAATAAATAAATGATTCAGTTTTGCTGTTTGGTATCTGGTTTCATTGAGGGAAAATGCATTATGATTTGGAAGTGACAATTTTTTATTAATAAATTTGTCAAGTCTTGTATTAATTTAAGTTCATTTTTGAGGTTTGTGCTTAAACAGGGTAGCTCCAGTAAACTGAGCTGCCCATGGATACAACAAGGGTTTAGAATGAGGTTTCCTTTGATGTATTGTGACAATTTTGTGCTGAATTACAATTGCGAATCGAACCAATAAATGGGATTGGGTAGATTTATAAGAGGGGTCCACCTATTACATCTCTCTCCTTAAGGGTTGCTGTTAATACTTATCCATGTAACTTGCAATCAAAAAGTCAATACAAACATTCGCAATATATATCATTTTCCTAGAATGAGTTAATCTTTTGAAGAATCATATCAAAACCAACTTCATTTTAATATTTGTCATCCAACAAATTTGGAATGTACGCTTTGCCAATAGGTTTAACTCATAATTCATATATTGGGCTCAGCTTCGCCACCCCCCCCCCCCCCCTCTTCCTACCCCTCCTTATATTGTGAAGAGAAAGAACTGGCGTAATTCTTATTTATCATTTATCCATGCCTATGCTAGTGTGATTTATCCGCGCATTGTGCTAATAAACACGGATGGGTATCCTGTCGTTGATAGGCATTGGTAAAGAATAAATTGGTAAATGCCAGCATAGGCATTCCTGTTCTAGTCTTGACTATAAGCTTCATGTCCTTGTCTGTCTATTTCAGGTTGTTTGTGTTGTTTGTGAATATCCTTTCTTCCTATTTTAGGATGTTGCCATGAAAAGAATGGTTTCTTTGATATTCATACTACAATAGTGTAAGCCATTGCAACATAAGTGTTGCTCTTTTGGTACTTAAATCAAATGAGCGAGTTCTACAAGGTAAAAAATGCAAAGAGATGAATTCTTTATATGGTTATACAAAATTTACTGTCTTTTTTACCAAGCAGCAATCATTGTCAAATATATTATTTGTAAACATGCACTTCTGACTTTCTTTTTTTTTTCTTCTGAAATTTGTAATCATGAACTCACAACTTCTTTCCTTTTTTTCTTTGAAATATGAAGAAATATTCCGAAGATGATAGAGGCTTTGAGTGTGGATGGGTCGAACGGGCAACAAATAGAGTCCTCAAAAGTTGATGCGTCATTAGGTGTTGTATGCTTTTTTCTGATGGGCTTTCTTGGCTTTTTTGCAACTTCAAGAGTTTATCATTATGGAACTAATTCATAGTTTAAAATACTTTCTTGAGCAGGGAAAACTTCGGTCTCGCCATTTGATAGATATGCGGTTGTTCCTGATGATAATAAAGTATGTTTCTGTTCCTAAAGTGCTTCATTGATATGTTTTTTGAGGATTCCTAATAACCTTGTCTGAAGTACTATATCTTTCATTGATATGTTTTATGAGGATTCTTGCACTATATCATTCTTAATGGTATACAAAGTTGTGGTGTGGTCCTAACACAATTAAGTAAATGAAGTTACTCGGTCGAAGATAAAATCTATAAATTGATGTTTAGAAGCCAGTTCAATCTGAGTATTATTTTGCAATAATGGAGCAGTTAGAATTGGCGGGTCTTGTTTAAGATGACAATTATTCCAATATGTTATTATGTGATAGTGGATTATCTTTGACTGCAATCCCCGTCTCATTTTCGTGAAATGTTTTTTTTGAGTGAAGGATTATATACATATATCCTATATTGGATTTACACATAAAAACAGAATAAAAAGTTACATGCCTCTTGAAGCATATGCCCTCTTTGTACCCACAAACTTTGCGCCTCGTACATGAACACAGTAGTGACACCAAACTACAATCTTTGTAAGACGAGAATGGTGTTAAGTTTTCACCGTCCGAAGCAACTAAAATTCACTCTGTTTAGGGAGCTGTCTAATGGTAGTGCTATTTTTCTCTTTTTTGGAATTGTTCAGCATATATCTCCAAAACGTGGGTTTTTAAATAACTATTCAGTTATACCACTTCCCTTATTTTCCTCCAATAGAGTACTTAAACATATACAAATCTTATCAGTAAGGGATTTTTGACCCAGTGAAAATAGGTAGGCTATTAACAATCAAATGGGTCGGACCCTCAATGGACGCCCCCCATTTGGGTATCCAAAACCCAACATTTCCTACTTGCCTATGGCGGGGGACAACATAACCACATATGCCAAAACAGCTCAAACCAAGAATTTGTAAATCTTTAGTTACCGGACCATTCGACCATTGAGTTCACGTGTATGCGAGAGCTCCATATCAAACCCGTTAAGGCCAACATAGAGACATCTACCATTATAAAGAAAACAATACGAGAGCTCTCTCGCCAAACTCAATAGTTCACGTAGAGGCAGTAACCAACAAACTGAGAGTACCCCAAATCCCTTAGAGAGTCGTACTTAACTACGTTTGGGCCCAGGTCCATTTGATACCTCATTTAATTTTTGATCACTAGTGAAGCGCTATAATTATCGACAATAAGTGTAGAACAAGGTAAAATCAAGTTGTCTTCTATTTGTCCTAATACTACTCAGATTTGGATCAACTATTTTACCAGAATTCTCCCTTATAGTTTCATCAATCCTAATCTTTGGAATCGAAACCAAAGTAGCAATATTAATCCATGTCTTTATAATATAGTCAAAGATCACAAGAACACTTGGTGTAGGAGCAAGAATCTTGTCCAACAGGACTCGCACGGTGAGGAAACAAGGACTCATTCACTCACCTCATTAAATGGTCGCTAAGCTCGTGTAACACTATCACAATATACTATTCTATAACCTTGTTGTATGGATCTCAATATAGTCACTCTCAGAGTTTCTAACTCGAGTATTTCAAACTGTTCGCTAATCTAAACGCCACATTTGAAATTTCATGTTCGGTTATCATGCCATGACAAATAATCTCATCCACATGGGCATATTTCCTATGGTCATGCGGTGCGGATCTTAGTTTAGTCACTTCATTGAGCGCCTAACTTGAATTTTAAGATTGCTTGCTTTCCATATGTCAACTCTGAAATTTCGCATTCAACAATTAATACAGGTTAATATAGGTGGCGAGGTATATTATATTCGATTAATCTCATATTGACACATGCCAAGGCGAGATAATATTTTATTTTGCTCGCTACTAAGCGTCAATTGATCACTATTTAAAGTATCAATAGCTCGTTACTTAAAACGCCAACAAATGAGCTCGTTATTCGAAGCGCTAAGGGTGATTGCTCGGGTGAGCAAACTAATCTACCTGTTAACATATATTTAGTGTGCATAATATAACTGTGTGAACTATTATTATTTATCATATGTGCCAAAAAATGGAAAGAAATAAGTGGGAATAAATGAATATCGCATAAATGATAAATGTCTTAAAAAATAATATTGAATATCTCTAATACAACCCAAATAATGAGTGATATACTAGTGAACATGGAAAGTAAATCGAACCTTACAAAGCCCCAACAAACTAACATGCCTACAGAAGGCATCTGGGAGTCAGCTTTGTTAGGGGATCAATTATCATAAGATCACTTAGCATGTACTCCAATATCACCTTATTATTTACTATGCACCCTCTAATGAAGTTTATCCATGTGCTTCATCCTATTATGGTATTTGGGGTCCTTGGTGTAATCTAGGGCCGTTGTGCTATCACAATAAATAGTCATAGAATCTGAACCATGAGCTACGACTCCAAGATCCTTGAAGAATCTCAGCCACATGGCTTCTTGAACAAATGACATACATGGTACAAACTTAAAACTCCATTGTTGAAAGAGCAATGCAAGTCTATTTCTTGCTACACCAAGAAATGCCACCATCATGCAACAAGAATGCTTATCCTGAGGTTGACTTGAGCATCCCACAATTACCTCCCCCAACTAGCATCAGAGTAACCGATCAATTGTAGGTTAGGTCCTCCATAGCACATGTAATCAAAAGTACTTTTCAGATATCGCAAGATTCTCTTGATTGCCCTTAAGTGAGCAATCCCAGGGTTAGACTAATAGCAACCCAGATAACCAACTGCATATGTTATATCAGGCCAAGTACACACAACTGCATACATTAGCTTTCTTATAACACTAGCATATGGGTAATTAGACATTTTCTCAATCTTCTCAGGAGAAGTTGGACATAGTTTGGGTCCGTTTATGGGTTTGCAATTGCTAATCTGGAATTGTTTTAGGACCTTAAGATATCTTTAGAGATCTTTAACTCCGAGAATATAAGTTGCTTTCAACATGCCCTTCATTTCAAAGTTAGAGGACAACTACCTTTTGGTGGCGACAATCATCTCCCTATCATTCCCAACTAGCATAATATCATCGACATACATAGACAGGATATGGAAGTTATCCCTAAACAATTTTATATACACACAATGGTCATCGATCATCGTAAACCCATCACTAATGATGGTTCGATGGAATATCGGATACCATTGTTTAGATGCCTGTTTCAAACCATAGATAAAACGTGTGTGCTTGCATACTTTGTGCTCTTGTCCTTCTACGATGAAATCCTTTGGCTGATCCTTGTATATTTCCTCAACTAAGTCTCCATTGAGAAAAGTTGTCTTGACACTCATTTGATACAATTCTAGATCCAAATGTGCGACAATCGTTAAGATGAAGCAAACTGAGGCAACCTCGCAACTAGTGAGAAAGTTTTCTCGTAATCAATTCTCTCTTGCTAGGTGTAGTCCTTGGCTATTAGAAGAGCTTTGTACCTATCGATGGAATCGTCTGCCTTGTGCTTTACTTTGAGAACCCACTTGTTCCCAACAGCCTTTCACGATGGTGGAAGGTCAACCAAGTCTAAGACTTGATTAGCTCTCATGAAATCTGTCTCATCTACCATTGCAATTATCCACTTATCGCTTGCAGTAAATAATAAAGCTTCTCGATAAGATCGAAGTTCCTCATCATCCTGCGTATCAACTACAAAGGCATTTCACTCAATCTCATAGTGACGACGTGAAATTTTATCCCTCGACTTCTAAGCACTTGAGGAATAGGAGACTCGTCATTTGATGGAAGAGAACTGCTCAAAAGCATGTCACTCCCCTATCTACAAGAGCCTAAGAAATGGTCTCTTCAGTCTTACTATATGAATTGGGGCGCCAAATTCTTTATCTCAGAAATACTTATCTCCTCACTTGCATTACCTCTGTTAGGATAGTCCTTTTCATGGAAATCTGTATCTCGTGATTATCTGGTATACAATCCCATCAGGATGCTCTCCAATAAATACTTTCCATATTTAGAATACGTACTTTTTACCTCTCGGGCCCAACTTTCCATATTTATGAGAAATGTTGCGCGCAAGCTGTCGATCTCTATGGCAGCATATTTGCCCAAATCGGGTTTTCTGCCAGTCCACATCTCATATGGGGTGGATTGTATCGATTTTGAAGGCACACGATAAAGTATATACATCACAGTCAACAATGCATTACCCTAATATGAGATAGCCAAGTTGATTTGTTACAATTGTGGCGCAGCAAAGGACTTCACTTGTGAATGCATCGAGCCGAAGGTACTCGCTTCTCTTTATCAAGCTATTTGTTTAGTAGCTTCTACTGTATTCATTGCTCATTCTCTCAATATGTGAATAGAAGACTCTGGAGTAACGGAACACATAGTGCGCCATCGGACCGGGTAAGTGGAGTATCGTTGAGTTTTGGCTGGCAGAAAAGTATCAATGGGGACAGACTCCAATGTAAACGTGTTGAGAATTGACACTTACAAATTGGAGATGCAAAAATGCTTTGCATTGATTCTTTAGGATGTAATCCATTCATCAGATATCTGGAGGGTCGTGCGTCATGAGCCACCAGGGGTGAGTGGGCGTCCATTGCACTATATGAGTGTATGCCAATTTTGTTGACCGCAAACATCGACCGCTGATGTCATTGTTGACTCAGCATGATGTCACCTGTCCTGTCCACCCGGACACATGTCCACTGCTTATTGGGCCACATGTCAGGTCGTTATTCTCCCACGTGTCTGTCAGCTTTTGGCACCATGTGTTTGACTGTAAATTGGCCACATCATCGTCTCATTTAAATCGTTATAAATCGTAATCATGCAATTAATACGTCCACAGATTTGTATTGAAAAGTTCTATCTAACCATGTAATAAAAACAAGGTTTTAAGTTCTGTGTGAAAATAGATTTTCAATTTAAAAATCCGTCGGATTTGTCCTATAATACAAATCAGATTCATGTGCAATTTAGTATGCATGCTATATGACATGTAACCTGCAACATATCCAAAAATTAGCCCTGAACATGTATGAAATCCTAATATGCCATTAAAGTGGGTTTGAAACTCTTGAAACATTTAAGCATGGATGGCATATAGTGTAAAATTGTACATACATAGCACGTATATGATCAACTATGCACTATGCTCTGATACCAGTAATGGATTATATACATGCTATATCCAATTTACACCTAAACATGGAATAAAAAATTATATAACTATTGAAGCGTATGCCCTCTTTGATGCGGGAAACTGTCCAATAATAGCAAACTTTGTGCCTCGTACACGAATGCAACAGTGACACTGAACTACTATCTCCGTAAGACGAGAATGGTGTTAAGTTTACACCGTCCAAAGCAACTGAAATTCACTCTGTTTTGGGAGCTCTCTAATGGCAGTGTTATCTTTCTCCCTGTTGGAATTGTTAAGTGTGTATCTCCAAAAGCATGGGTTTTTAAATAACTATCGAGTTATACCCACTTCCCTTATTTTCCTCAAACAGAGTAATTATACGTATACAAATCTTAATAATAAGGGATTTGACACAATCAAAATGCGTAGGCTGTTAACAACCAAATGGGTCGTACCCTCCACGAGCACTCCATTTGGGTATCCAATATCCAACGCCAAGGAATCTAAGCACATATTTTTGACATGCTAACAACAATTTACATGCTGCCCTAACATTAGTCTAAAATTGCAGTTTAGATGCTGAAGAAAAAAAACTACAGTTAAAACTATCTTTTTTAAACGCACATCTTCAAATATTTGGCGATTGCACTGTTTCAAAAAAGGGATTTTCGGCCTATGCTATTTATAAATTCTAAAGTAAAAATGCACACAGTATGTTTACCTAACAGCATAAAATGATATGTTTTGAGAATGGGTGAAATGAAAAAACATGTAGCGATAAAATTAAGGTAATATATTTAGAAAACGTTTATATAATAAACCTCTTTGGCTCCTTTAATGGTTATACAGACGTACTTTTGGATGGAATTTTTTTTGAAAAACATCGTAATTAATGATGGTGGAATTCTATTTTTCCCTCCAGTTTCAAAACTATATGAAAGTTGAACCATATCATCTATAAAATTTTATATACCTGTGTTTATATTATTTTGGTTTTTATATATCTTATTGAGAAAGCTTTTAAGATGATGGAAAATTGATGCAGGGACATGGGCAAACAATGACTTCAATGGAGGGGAATATAAATGATGCAAGCGTCCCCAAGGATGATGATGTGAAAAGTATGCGGATATAGAATTTCTGACTTCCTACCAGAATCATTAAAGGAAAAATCCTGTTGTGCTATGGTATTCATATTTTACAAATGGTATTCTATTGTATAATGCTATGCAAATGGTGAAAAGTTGGTATAATTTATGGTATGCATTTATAACTTTCTATGTTCTTTGTTTCACAAAAAGAGTACTATTGACTTTGATTCTAGTTAATTTATGTAATTTTATAATTTAAGTTGTGAGAATTTATTTTAAGAGTAATGACATGAACACAAATTATATACAAAATGTAATAAAAAAGGAATCTACGATTGAATGTTTTATAATTTTTTATTGGTATGCAATGTCTTTCTTTTGGTGAACAACTTTTTGTATCTAGTTTTTACACTGTTTTATTCTTATTTTAATTTAGGCAAAATTAAGGTTTACGTCATTAAAGTTGGCACGGCTTATTTAATATACCATCGATTTATTAATTTTTCAAATTACACCAGTAAATTAATTAAATTACTAGAATTGAGTCATTCTGTTAAATTATTTGGATGTCTGTTAACTTATTACTTATGTGGTTGCATGAAAAAAACATGAAATTAGAATGTAATGACATGGAATTGAGGTGGCTGACAAGGAAGAATTTAAAAATAAAAATAAAAACTTAGATATTTTGCTCTCTTTCTTTCCAAATTCTCAATCCCAATCGAAGCTTGTAGAAGAGAAACAAATGGAAGAAGACCAAAAGTTGCAAGTTGTCTAATAGCCTTCACCCATGGCACACCGATCGTATTCCTTGCTGGAAAGGCCATACTTTCTGATCCAAAACATGGGTTTTTGTTCTTATAACATACATCATCGTCATGGCTGTCGCAATCACGTTTCTCTCTTCATTGCCATGGCTGTTAAAGCTTCACCGGCAGCCTCTTGTAGGAAAAATGAGATTAGATTTTCCTCCCTTGTGTCACTTCCCCTTCCCTAATGAGATTAGATTTTCTTCCCTTGTGTCACTTCCCCTTCCCTAATTCTCCCGCCCCCTGTGTTCGTTTATTGTCTCCCCTTTTTCAACCCTAGTTCGTCCCTTGCCCTACTCTTGCCCCCATCCAACCACCGCCTCCGACCCCTGCCCTTCATCCCTGCGTCTCATCGGCTAATGCCTCCCATTCGGTAGCTAGATCTAGTTTTTGAAGTTGGGTTTAGGCAAAGCTAGGTAATAAGATGAAGTGGGTCTTAACTAACTGATGATGAAGAAGAAAGAAAAAAAAGTTTTTAACTTTTTATTTTGCATCTATTTATTTATTTGTTTGTTTATTTTAATTTTATTTTGTGTTTTAAAAATTTATTAGTTTTTAAAAATTTTAATTGTAATTTCTAAATTTATTTTATATTTTCAAAAAATTATTTTGAATTTTCAAAATTTTATTATTTTATTTTTTATTGTAATTTTTTAAGTTCATTTTAATTTAATTTTTATTTTTAAAAATTTATTATTTTGTTGTATATTTCAAGTTTATTTTAATTTTATTTGTTTTAAAATTTTATTATTATTTTTTGAATTTTATATTATAATTTTTCAAGCTTATTTTAATTTTTAAAGGTTTATTTTTCTTTTATATATATTTTCAATTTTTTATTTTTTATTTTTAAATAATTTTAGTTTTATATTTATATTTTGAATTAATAACACAATAATAAAAAAAGTCATGTCATTGTTATAAACTATTTTTTATTATATTTTTGTCATGTATTTATTTTATTTTTTCATACTGACATGTTAGGGTTTTTTTTTTCCTTATCTTTTCACCATCCCCGTAGGAAATAAGTTGGAAGGATTTAACAGCCGTCTATTCAATTTAACAGAATGACCCAATTTTAGTATTTTAATTAGTTTACTAGTGTAATCTGAAAAATTAAAAGTTTGATGGTGCATTAAGTAAACCGTGCTAATTTTAGTGGCGTAAATCATAGTTTTGCTTTTTAATTTTTGAAATAATAAATTTGTTCTTAGTAATACTTGTTTTTAAGTAATTTACAATATTAAGTATTATAGTATATAGAATCAAATAAATTTGTATCAGTTTTAAATGAAAGAATTTTATAAATTGATTAAAAAAGAAAAATTAAATGAAACTCTGCCTTTCAATTATATAAAAAATTGCTTCTGGGCATTTGAACTCTAAAAAATTTTATATAGTTAAAAGACAATTATGCCATCGTCAGAATGCACATGACTAGCACATGCATCACTCGAATTTGAAATAAAATAGTGCGAGAAATGGATTTGAGCATAAGTGCCAACTAGGATGAAAATGTCCATTATGCTAATTATATGGCTCTTTTGAAATTGGTTGACAGTTTAAAGGGACAAATATGTAATTTAACCTAAAAGAATGATGTGTTTTAGAATTTTAATTAGAAGAGAGAGGAGAAAGAAAAGAAGACAAAATATGGGTATTAGTACCTGAATTTGGGGATGCCACAAAATCTATATTGATGTGTTTCCACTTCCATTTGGGAACCTCAAGTGGTTGCAATGGATCCTTAGGTACTTAATGCTCTGCCTTGACACGTTGACAAGTTAAACATCTCGAGACAAATTCGACGATCTCCCTTTTCATATTGTTCCACCAAAATATATGTCGAAGGTCACAATACATTTTGGTACTACCAAGGTGGATTATAAACAGTGTGTTGTGTGCCTCCATCATGATTTTATGCTTTAATTAAGGGTTATTATTAACACAGAGTCTAGAGTTGACTCGAAGTATCCCTTTCTCATCGATTCTCACTTTCGAAATAGTACCTTATTGTACTTTATTCGTCATGCTCACCAGTTTTGGATCAATATTTTAAGTAGCTTTAATTTTATCGATTAAAGCCAGTTTTACTCGTATATGCGTCATCTTCATGTGGGTCCCTTGTGTCTTTAGCTCTATCTCCATCTTTTGTAAATCGTACAAAATGCGCATTTGTGTTGTCAGTATTGCATTCATGCTCGCATATGATCTTCTACTCAATGTGTCAGCTACAACGTTCGCGTTTCCCGAATGATACTGGATGGTGTGATCATAATCTTTCAACAGCACAAGCCAACGTCGTTGTCGTATGTTAAGTTTCTTCTAGGTGAAGAAATATTTGAGGCTTTTATGATCCGTATAGATATCCACTTTCTCTCCGTATAAGTAGTGTCTCCAATTTTTCAACGCAAAAACAACTACTGTCAACTCTAGATCATAAGTAGGGTAGTTTTTCTCTTAATCCTTGAGTTGTCGAGAGACATATGTTATAACTTTTTCATGTTGCATAAGAACGCAACCTATACCTCTGCCTAAAGTATCGCTATAGATGAAAAATTCTTTCGATCCTGATGGTATGGTCATAACAGGAGCTGAAATAAGTCTCTTCTTAAGTTCTTGAAAACTTTTCTTGCATTCCTCATTCTATACGAATTTTGTGTTTTTTCGAGTCAGCTGAGTTAATGGAGTGGTGATATGAGAAAATCCTTCTACGAATCTCCAATAATAACCGCTAAGCCTAAAAAGCTTCGGACTTCAGTTACTGTCTTGGGTTGCTCCCAATTTAGTGTTGCTTCAATCTTCATAGGGTCAACGATATTACCTAATTAGAAATCACATGTCAAAGGAACGTGACTTCCTCAAGCCAAAACTCACACTTCTTCAACTTAGCATACAACTTGTTCTCATGTAGCTATTAGAGTATCAATCTCATGTGTTGTTCATGATCCTCACGACTCATGGAGTATTTGAGGATGTCATCAATAAAGACAACCATAAAATGATCCAAATATTCTTTGAATATCCGGTTTATCATGTCCATGAAAGCTATAGGATAATTGCTTAGTCCAAAAGGCATTACTAAGAATTCATAATGCCCATAACGAGTTCTGAAAGCAGTTTTTAGAATGTTCTCAGCTTTAACCTTTAATTGATGATATCCAAAATGGAGATCAATCTTCGAAAAATATTAAGCACTTTGCAATTAATCAAACATGTTATCAATCCGAGGTAAATGATACCTATTTTTTATGGTGACATGGTTCAACTCTTAGTAGTCAATGCATAATCTTATACCTCTGTCATTTTTCTTGACAAAAAGAACAGGAGCGCCCCAAGGTGAGACACTCGGATGTATGAAACCAATACCCAACAAATCTTGTAGTTAGACTTTTAAATCTTGATGTTCAATGAGGGTCATTTGGTATGGGGATTTTGAAAGGGGCTTAGTACCAGGTTCAAGATCAATACATAATTTAATTTCATGGTTTGCAAGTAAGTTAGGAAGTTCCTTAAGAAACACATTAGGAAATTCATTAACAATAGGAATGTGATTCAAGTTTGACGTGTTTTTGTTTAAATCAGTGACATGAGCTAAAAATGCTTTACATCTGTTTTTTAATAAATGAATGGCTTTCTGGCTATAAATGACAGTTATAGATTTCAATGGTTTGGTTATTTAAATTTGCATGACAGGTTGATTAGGAATATAAAAACTAATGATCTTTTATAAATAATCAATTTTAGCATGATGGTTGGTTAACCAATCAATTCCTTAAATCACATCAAATTCATGCATTTTCAAAGAAATAAGGTCCACGGGTAATGTGAGGTTATTGATTTGAACTACAGTAGATGTAATGGTCATTTCTTCTAATGAGATTTCAACTGATAAGTCAAAGTCTAAGTTTTAAGGAGTCAAGTTCAAACGTTGAGCTTATACAGGTGAGATAAAAGAGTGGGTAGAGCTAGTATCTAATAAGGCATAAACTTCACAAGAGTTTATGAGTAGCTTACCGATTGTCACCTCATTCGGGTTTCATGCCCTTTGTGACGTCACAACAAAAGTTCTCTCCTAAACCATAGATTTTTTCTTGTCCGTGCTAGCTTTTGGGTTCATCATTGCAGTTAGACTTGATTTTGTAACAAGACAAAATCGTGCTATATGACATTCCTTTCCATAACTGTAACATAACATGGACTGTTGAGTACAGTTCGAACTAATATGACCCACCTAACCAAACTTGTAACATCTTACTGGTAGTCGATCCCCTCCCCTTGAAACTGGTGTCAATATAGTGTTGGTTCTAATGCCCTTCCATAATCATTGTTAAATCTCTTCCTTTTAAAATTGCTCCCGCTCGATTCCTCTCTTATGTTGTCTGGGCTAGGATTATCACCGAAGTGGTCACCATTTCGGGCATGATAATTGCCTCCCCGCTGGTTATCGTTGTTTTGGTGATTGTTGTTGTTGCTTTAATTTCTTTCTTTTTGTCGATTATTGCCTCCTAGTTGTGGTGTTTCATTTTCTATCTCCATTGACTGAGCCTTATCCACGATATCTGAATATAGAATAAATTTATGAGAAATGAGATGTCGACGAATTTTTGATTTTAAACCTCTAAAAAACATTCGACTTATGCGCATTTCATTGCCTACCAAATGGGGGCACAAATCGGGATAGTTCAGTAAATTTGGCCTCGTACTATGAGACAGTCATGTTCCCTTACTCCAACTTGATAAACTCCACCTCTTTCATGTGATGGATATTTTTTGGAAACTTATTAAACAGCTCATGAAGTTCTGCCCAGGGCATCTCGAGTGCCAAATAATGGGTTCGTTTTACTGATTCCCACCAGTGATCTGCCTTTCCTCAAAAAATAAAGGTGGTAAATCAAAATGTTTGATCGTCAGCGTAACACAGGACATCAAATATCTTTATCATCTGTTTGATACATGCCTCTGCCTTGAGTGGGTCCAGCTTTCCATGAAACTCAGGCGGTCCTAACTCCTTGAATTGCTTGACAGTGACCATCTGAGCATTGCCAACATTTCTTCTCGTATAAGTTTCTCTCACCTAATTCTACATGAATTGCATGAAGTTTCTAAAGAAACCATCATAATTTACATGGTCATCCGTGTTATTTTTCGAGGTTGCAAGAGAATTATTTGTAGCTTTCTAGTTCTCAACCTCATTTGCTTCGGGCATTATATAGTTCATTCCTTGATTTTCAAAAGTCATTCTTAACTGCGGTCACAAAATAAAGGTTAGTTAAACAAGCTGACTCGTTACTTCTTGTCCCCACATCCAAACCAACTGATTAGATAACAAAAATTAATTTATGTAGAACACAGTATTGACTTATTCTATTTGTCTCTCCCTTCCTAGTTCTAACCACAAATCTCTATTAAAGATCATATCCCTAAGTTTTGATACCCACTGTGATGCCCCTAAATTCGGGCCTATACAGCCCAAACTTGAGTCGTCAAAAAACACAATAACTATTACAATATAGTACAATGTACAACAATACAGTGTTCAATAATGCACAACTAATTCTTCACTATTATTATCACACTATTTTACAACATGTGAAGACTACTATAGCTATCACTCGGACCTTCACTCCATTCTTCGGCTAGACCCAACTAATCTCTTATCTCATGTTGAAGAAAAATGGAACCAAAAAGAAATTGTGAGCTCAAATAGCCCAATAAAGAATATCATGACTAAGATAATGATGAATAAATTATCAATAGTCTTCAACAGTGATGAGTTCTTGATAGAATACAATAGACAATAAATTTTAAATTAACAAATATAGCGGAATGATAGAATATAATAGACAATAAGTCTTCAGCTAATATCTGCAGTGGAATAAGCAATCCATTAGAAGAATCATAAAGACTATGATGTCTACTAACTTCTCTTTTTCAGAAAAATCATCAACAACTTTTATCATCTAAAATATTACTGGTCATGATCATGTCAAACAACAGCTATTCTTTACCCCAAGCTAAAGAGAACTTTCACCACGTGCCCTAAAAGATACTCAATGATAGTATCGTCTTTGCTCTAGGCCAAAGACATTCACCAATCATATCATATATGTCCTATACCATAGATATTTATTAATTATATTATCTTTACACCCAGACCAAAGATATTCATAACTTGATTCTTGATGATTATAACAAATAGCAATGATATAAATAAGTACAAAGAGAGAAGTAATAAAATAAACAATAGACATTAGAAGTTTACAAATTTAATTTGTCCATAGTCAAATAATATCCAAATTGTCAACATGATGTGGAGTCAAATTCAAAAATCATAATCAAGATTTATAGTTCAAAAATAACTGTTCAAGTTCAATAGAAATGATAAGGTAAATAAGAAGGTTCACGTTAAAATGATATTAAATAAAACGTAAACTATTAAGAAACATATTATCATTTCATGTATTTTACCCAATAATACTTACCATAGTAAGTTTAAAAGTATGAAATAAATTGATATCTATTACTTTATCACGTGAAAATAGACTATTTTAAATGTAGTTGATCAACCTATATATTTATAATATAATTAGTAACTACCATATATAAATTTCATGGTGCACAACAACCCGTACATTATGAAATTATTAAAAGTGTTTATATAATATAAATATGTGTAGTGTACAAAAGTAAATTATATTATGAAATTATTAAAAGTGTTTATATAATATAAATATGTGTAGTGTACAAAAGTAAATTATAATAACTTCAAAAATAATTTTTGAAATAATATTTCAAAATAAAATCTTCCAAATGAGGTTTTTTAAAATAAATTTTCTAAAGGAAGAGTCTTATAAAAGAAGATTTGTGAATCCCGTGTGAAGTGAGTATTTGTGCAAATATTACTCTTTAAAGAAAAGACTCACTTGAGAAATTATTGCACTCCTTTTGGCTTTACCAAAACTTCAGAGTAACTTTACTACATTTAAAGTATACTCACAATGTATCAGTAGGAGAAAGAAGGGTGTGAGGAATTTGTTCACCAGATTTCCCTTTTATAGCCTATTCCTCACCTACCATGCTCACTTTTCTGCCTAACTTTTATTTTTTTTAAAAACTCCCAACTTGCTCATTTTTTTCTCACTTTTCCTGACCTGCCTTTTTTCTTCCCACCATCCGTACTTTATTCTTTTCCTTCATTTTCTTCATACACACAATTTTTCTTTTTCTTTCTTTTGTCCTGTATCCCCCACCATATACTACCCACACGACCCAATATTTTTAATAACCAAAATACAATAATTAAAGTAATGCTACAATAGTGATAACAATAATTAAAAATTAATGTAAGAATACGTTGCTATGAAAATTATTAGTTTAATACAGTGCAATAGCAATTAATGACTTGATAGTACAATGACAATTATTGGTTCAATAATGCAAAAATACTATGAAATAATAATTATTGATGAATACTGTGCAATAGCCACTTTATCAACTCAATAACATGAGACACTGTGCAATACCGCGTGCTACTGTGTAATATCATGTACTACTATAAAATACTGCATGCGATAATAAATATCATAAAATACTATCTATTACTATTCTTTTATCACCGGGTAGTTTAACAGCTAAAAGTGATAGTACTGTTGATCATTTTTATTTAAAAATGTTACTTTTGTCATTTTCTATATCCAATAATATTTCGCTGTGGGGTCCACCAATGATTGATTATTTCGGCGCCGTTATACGGATCGAATATTTCCCAACAAAATGAATATTTTTTGACAAATCGAATATTTTTTGACATAATATAATTTGAACATAATATCTTTAAGTTTTATCAATATAACACCTTACTGTTTAAAAATAATAATATAAAGAAAAATTATATTTTATTTCCTAAAAGTCGGGGCCTTACAACCTCCCCTCCTTATGAAATTTCGACCCCGAAATTGAAGTTCCTTGAATTTCGAAGAGGTAAGGATACTTATATTTCATCTCAGATTCTAACTCACATGTCATTTCCTTAGTATTTTGATTTCTCCATAAAACCTTGACTTAAGGTATAACTTTTGAGCATATGATCTGCTCTTTCTTATCTAAGATCTTGACAGGTACCTCTTCGTACGTTAAATCCTCTGTTATAATGTCTTGCTCCAACTCAATGATGTAGGTTGAGTCATTTGCATATTTTCGTAACATAGATATGTGAAAAACGTTATGGATGCGAGACATGTTTGGCAGTAGAGCTAGTCTATAAGCCACAGTTCCTACTCGATCGAGGATTTCAAATGAGGCAATAAATCGAGGGTTGAACTTTTCTCTCTTTCTGAATCCCGTAACTCCTTTCCATAGGGAAACACGTAAGAATACATGATCTCTTACGTTGAATCTCCCGTCTCTTTGATTAAGATAAACATAACTCTTTTGTCATTCTTGTGTGGTCTATATTCGTTGTCGGATCATTTGGATCTTTTCTGTTGTCATGCGCACCAATTCGGGTCCCAATAATTTTGCTTCTCCTACCTCATTCCAGTATAATGGAAAACAATATTTTTGGCCATATAAAGCTTCAAATGGGGTCATGCCTATACTTGCTTGATAACTGTTGTTGTAGGATAATTAAACCAATGACAAATACTTGTCCTAACTTCCTTTGAAATCTAGTACGCAAAGTCTCAATAGATCTTTGAGAGTCTGGATCGTCCTTTTTGATTACCCGTCCGTTTGAGGATGGTATGCATAACTAAATCGTAGCTCGGTGCCCATGGCTTTTTGTAAAATGATCCAAAATCGTGAAGTGAATCTAGGGTCTCGACCAGAAACTATTGATACTGGCATGCCATGCAATCTCACAATTTCACTTATGTACATACCAATAAGACGTTTGAGTAAATAATTTTCTCGTATATGCAAAAAATTGGCGGATTTGGTTAATCTATCTACGATGACCCAAATTGCATATAAACCTTGAAAAACTTTGGAAAGACCCGTTACGAAATCTGTAATAACTGCGAATAATTTAACCTATAATAATGAAATTAATTATTGGTGAACTAAAATTTTGTGCGATTAAATCATTGTATGATAGCTTGATATATATAATTTTGTGTCAAGATATTTACAGGGAGGTCCACTTAATGGATTAATTAAATTAATTGATCAACCTAGAGTATTTAAAATCAAATCATTGATAAGATTAGTAAGTTATGTAATAATTCAATTAACTTGTTTCTTAGCAAGTTTAATTGGATTGTGTAAATTAATTAATTTAGTTATTAATTAACGTCAATGTGTAAAATATTAATAATGATAATTTATAGTTTCACTAGGAATTTAATTATAGTAGACTAGCCCAATTGGTTTATTAAACAAGCCCAATCCAAATTAATTGCTTGTAGACTTGTATTTGATCATGTAAATAATTAAATTGGCCCAACATTGATAAATATGGCAAGCCATATAGGTGGCTCAATGAATTTAGTTTGGGAGCCCAAGAGGTATTAAAGTAGTAGCCCAAGTTGGAATTAAATATAAGCCTAACCTAAATCAATGTTGGTATTAATTGTAGGCCCAATCATTTAATTAATTGAAGCCCAATGTGATTGTTAGTTAAAGTCGAATGAATGAATTAAATTTTAGCCCTGGAGCTAGCCCAACATGTGTGTGTGGGTATATATATATACACATACACACACTTAATTATGGCATTAAAAGAAAAGAAAAAAGAAGCAATTTTGGAGCACTTGTGGGACCACATGGCCGGCTAATGGGGGGACTTTTGGGGAGTTACTTAGCTTCCCGTGGAAGCTTGGGAGCATTGGTAGGAGCAAGAAAAAAATTGCAAAGGCTAGTAGGCCTATTTGTGTGATGGATGGGTTATGTGTATACTTACACAAATGGTAAGTATTCATTTTACCCAAGAGAAGTTAAAATACTCACAACTCTCTCATTCATGTGTTCATTTCATTTCACCAAGTGTTTGAGAGCAAAAGAAGTGAGAGAGAAGGCTTGAGAAAAATAGAAAGGTAAAGAAGCAAAGACGAAGAGGAAACCCTAGTTCATTAAGAAGGTTATCAAACTGGATCATCCATGCCTCCTTAAGTTTATAGCAAAAAGAAATAGAGCAACTAAAAGGTTAAAAGTGCTTCAAAACCTAGTTTCCCTTTAATGTATGTATTTATGTATGTTTAGAGTGTTTTTGATGGTTAAAAACGTATTTTAATGGTATAAAATCATTTTTAAAATCCTCTATGCTTAAATCTATGCTAAACTAGTAGATTTAAGGTTTAATGGGTTTAACATGGGTATTTGTATACTTTTATGTTGCAAAAGTTGATCAAAGTATGAAATCGATTTTGATCAAAAAATCCTAATCTAAACAGTTCGCTTCCCGGAGTTACTGTTCACGTTCCGAAACTCATTTTTGAAATATGTTAACTCCAAGTGACATATCTATAAGATACAAAAAAAAATCAGGTGGAACGACTAAAAAATATTAAATAAGCTATTTATGATGATTTTTCTAACAAAACAGTTCATGCCGGAAAAAAACTAGAAAACTTATTGTCTAAATTTTTGTAGGGCCTGTTTTGGTCACTTAGATTGCTATAAAAATTCCTGTCTTTTTACACATGATAGTATATGGTATAAATAAGCCACTTTCCAAAAATGAGCTTGATCCGACGTCAGATGAGTAAGTTATGACCCAACGATTCTCTAAGTTTTAAAAGCTCATGACTGCTATAACTTAAAACGTGTAACTCAGAAAATTATAAGATTGTAACTGGGAGTAGTATATGATGACAAGAAGCTACCATAAAAATTTCAGAATTTTTTGATACAAACTCGATTTTTAATAATTATTGTAAATTCTAGATAGAAATGGACTGTTTAAAAATAGTAAATGAGGTTGGAAAATTAAAAGAAATTATTTTATCTATAAAATAAAATATACTAAATATATACAAGAGTTTTAAAAATAATAAGTCAAGTAGGTATTTTTGATAATTACACTGGACTTAAGAAAAAAGAAGATAATAACATAACTAATTATGTATTATTTAATTTTAATTAAATAATAAATAAAGTAAATAAAAAGAATTAAATTATTTATTTATTATTTAAATACTAAATAATAAATAAATCAAAGGAATAAAGAAGTTAAGAAAATGATTAAACAAATTACTTATAATTGTTTAACTTTTTAAATATTAATAAGTGATTAAAATATTATTAAATAATAATATTATTTAAATTATTATTAAATAATTAATAATAATAGTAAACGGTTAAATTTTTATTAAATGATTAATAATAATAGTAAATGTCTAGGGTTAAATTGTTATTAAATGATTAATAATAATAGTAAATGTCTAACTTGTTATTAAATGATTAATAATAATATTAAGTGATTAAATTATTATTAAATAGTTAATAATAATAGTAGAGGGTTAAATATTATTAAAGGATTAGTAATATTAGTAATCAATTAGAATGTTGTTAAATAATTAATAACATTGGTAAGTGAATTAGATATAATTGAATGTAGTATAATATTGTTTGATAATTAAAATGTTATCCAATGTTGATAATATTGTCTTGTAAGTTATGTGATATTAAATAGAGAATTATGTGTTTAAGTGTCAATTTATGTGAGAATAATATATGAATCCATATGTGCGTTACTAATTGAAAGATAAATCTATTTAATATTAGGTCTTTCAAATGAAGTAATTTAATTTGTGTAAGTTGTAGTCAACAATCGAGACAAGTTCTTAAACTCTAAACTCATTTCATTATGCAAATTTCTCAACTCAAACTCGAGTTATTATTTTTTAATCATGTTAGTGGTTCAATGCTTTTCAATTACTCTATATCAATGATAGTTATTGATATTCGCACTTGGTGCGCTTGAATTTCTACTTTATTATTGAACTGTAAAATATTTAAAGTTCTGCATTTCATGAACTATTTAAAGAATTAGTGTACGTCATTGTTCAGTAAGACATACATATGTTAATATTTTTAAAAGCTATCTAAATCAGTAGTTGGTACGGAATCTTGAACTGAGAGAGCAACCCTAATAAGGGGACCATAAGTGTCGGTTATCCGATGTGGTCAGAGTTTAATGTTATGCATATATATGGTGTACAAAAGGATGATCCCCTCAAGTACAAGCTGACAATTTAAATATATAAAAGGGTCATTCGAATGATTGATTCCTTGTCAATGTTCATGGTTTATTTTGGACCACTCAGCAGTAAATAATGAATACTTTTTAACTTGATTATCTTGTCAGTTATTTCATCAACTATCTTAAAAGTTAAGTTATTTTATTGTTATTCTGATTCATTCATGATATACCTTCATTATTTTTTTTAAACTTAACCATACTAGAAAATTCCAAAATTAGAGAAGTCTTAATTTTTGAAACAAGTTAGCTGTCCCAAAACAGTGATCAAAATTTTGGACAGATTACATTTTAAGATTTTTTACAGTTGGACTATTTTGGTAGAAAAATCACTAAAAATTAAAATTTCAATAGTTTTCAGTTGTTCCACTTGCATATGTTAGTAAACTCATAGATCTATCATCTAAAATTTATGAATCTCAAAAATATTAAAACCACATAAAGTTATAGGGTTTTATAAAAACTAAGATTTCCAACATACATGTAAAAATGTGGTAATGTGCTTTTGTGATACAAGTTGAAATAAACTGTTGATGTGTAGTAGATGATTAAGTTAATTGCTCAATATATATTGAACTATATGAAATTATAAATGACATGCATGAATAACATGAATCATAGAGTAAATGCAAAGCATGATATGTATGAGATATGTAGTCATTGTAAAGCATGAGATGCATGAAGCATGATGAAGTATGTTTACGTGTTATGTGAAATTGTTAGACTTGCTGAGCCATCGTGCTCACCCTTGCTTAAAATAAAATATTACAGAAAAGCTTGAAGAAGCTGATTACTCTGGTAGAGGCGAAGATGAAGATTGACTAACGAGTCATCAAGATCGAAGCGTAGGTACTTTTATAGTAAAACCCTGCGATAGAATAAATTATCTCTGTGGGTATTATTTGTGAAAAATTTTATGTCTTAAATGTGCTATAGATTAGCAAACCGAAATGTTAAGAGAACATATATAGATTATTTTAAATCATTTTCAGATGTTGTCCTTTATGTATAAGGGTGATAGGTTGGTATGCTAAATCATTATTCATATGATTAGAAAGTGTAGTAAAATTATTTAAAGATTGCGATTCTGGAATATTATGAAGTTGGATGTTGTATCCATTTAAGGTTTATATCTGGTGTATAGTAATAATTGTATTGCTTATTGTTTATAAGTTTAATATAATTAGTTTAAACTCAGGATTGAAGTTACTTTTAACAGACTAGATTTGGGGTTCAAGGAGACCGAATTTGGGGCCGTTACAATTCTTTTGCTCCCATTTTATAAGTTAGGTTAAGCATTAAACTAATTTACTCACATTATTTGGCTAAATAAATTTTCCACTTGGTCTCTTAAATAATTTAACCACCAAGCTAAATAAATAATAACTTAAGGTATTAATTCAATTGACTATAAATCAATTTAATTGATTAAATCCTTTTGGATTTTTTTTATTTCATATTTAGTCCACACTAATTAAATTAATTAATTTTCTTGACTAATCACGTAATTCACAAAATTCTTAATTGACTAAAAATCATTCCACACAAATATGTGTGCGTGTGTATGTGTATGTGTATGTGTGTGTAAATACACATTCAATTTAGATTTCATTAGTATAATTAACATTATAATTTTAAATGTATTACTCCAAAAATATAGATTTATCCATTTAATCAATTCAACCAATTAATCATGAATAAAAAAAATACCTTTAAATAATTTTTTTATTAATAAATGAATAAGATTACAAAGTATATGCTTATCACATCAACATGTGATTGGTTTGAGAGCATACTACTTTCATCAACACACTTTAAAGATCTTCAAGATTGTGGTATGTTGAGGAAGCTTTAGATCCCAGCGGTAACTTTTAAGTTTGCAGTCTACGATTATGTTAGTCTTGAACCATAGAGTCAAGCTTTAGAGAATTCATTTTATGATTCTTGGTAGCTATTCGTGTTTGTCTTTTATCTGGTGACTCTATGTTCTGGCTTTATCCTTCAGTCATTATGCGAACTTCCATTGCCTTTACATTTCACTTAACAATTCTGCCAGATTTGCTTAGTTCACTATGTGATCTAAGAGTAACTAAGTCTCAGCTCTGCAAACTTGGACTTCTTAGTCTATTACAAGTTCTTACTTAACTATTTGGATCAACCTAATATATTTGATCCCTAAGTCCTTTTACAATGATTATGTAAGGCCCTGACTTTTATGAAATAAAATTTAATTTTTCTTTATATAATTATTTTGAAACAGTAAGGTGTTATATCAAAAAGTTAAAAGTTAAAAATGTTATGTGCAAATTATATTATGTTGGGGATCATTCAATTTGTCGGGAAATATTTATTTTGTCAAGGAATATTCGATCCGTACGACGGCGTCAAAATAATCAATCATTGGTGGACCACACAGCGAAATATTGTCGGATATAGAAAATAACAGAAGTAATCTTTTTAAATAAAAATGGTTAACAGTACTATCACTTTTAGCTATTAAATTACTCAGTGATAAGAAAATAGTAGCATATGGTATTTCACGGTATTTTACTATAACACACGGTATTACACAGTAGCACGCGGTATTGCATAATGTCTCATATTATTGATCTGATAAAGTGGTTATTGCACAGTATTCATTAATAATTGTTGTTACACAATATGTTTGCATTATTGAACCAATAATTGCATTATACTATTGGGTCATTAATTGCTATTGCATTGTATTAAACTAATAATTATTATAGTAACGTATTCTTACATTATTTTTGAATTATTGTTATCACTATTATAACATTACTTTAATTATTGTATTTTGGTTATTATAAAAATGGGTTGGTGGGAACATGTGGGGATTATATGGTGGGGGATACAGGAAGAAAGAAACAAACAAACAAAAAGAAAAATTGTGCGTAAAAAGAAAAAGAAGGAAAAGAATAAAGTAAGGATGGTGGGAAGGTAAAAATGGCAAGTCAGGAAAAGTGGGAAGAAAATGAGCAAGCTAAGAGTTTTTTAAAATAAAATTTAGGCAAAACAGTGAGCATGGTAGGTGAGGAATAGGCTATAAAAAGGGAATCTGGTGAACGAGTTCCTCACACCCTTCTTTCTCCTACTGATACATTGTGAGTATACCTTGAGTGTAATGTTACTCTGAAGTTTTGGTAAAGCCAAAAGAAGTGCAAGAATTTCTCAAGTGAGTCTTTTCTTTAAAGACTAATATTTACACAAAAACTCACTTCACACGGTATTCACAAATCTTCTTTTATAAAACTCTTCCTTTAGAAAATTTATTTTAAAAAATTTCATTTGGAAGATTTTATTTTGAAATATTATTTTAAAACCTATTTTGAAGTTATTATAATTTACTTTGTATGCTACAAAGATTTATATTATATAAACATTATTGACAATTTCATAATATACGGGTTGTTATACACCATAAAATTTATATATGGTAGTTACTAATTATATTATAAATATATAGGTTGATCCACAATATTTAAAGCAGTCTATTTTCACGTGATAAGATAAGAAATATCATTTTCTTTCATACTCTCAAACTTACTATGATAAATGTTAGTAAAATTCCTAAAATGATTATATGTTCCTTAATAGTTTGCGTTTCATTTAATATCATTTTACGTGAACCTTCCTATTTACTTATCATTTCTATTGAACTTTAACAATTATTTTTGAATTATAAATCTTGAATATCATTCTTGAATTTAATTCCACATCATGTTGATAATTTAGATATTATTTGACTCTGGATAAAATAAAATTTATAAACTTCTAATACCTATTGTTTATCCTATTATCCTCATTTATATCATTGCTATTTGTTCTAATCTTCAAGAATCAAGTTATTGTGAATATCTTTGGTCTGGGTGCAAATATAATATAATTAATAAATATCTATGGTTCGGGGAATTGATAATGTGATTGGTGAATGTCTTTGGCCTGGAGTAAAGACGATATTATTGTTGAGTATTTTTTAGGGCACGTGGTGAAAGTTCTCTTTGGCCTGGGGAAAAAAAGAACTGTTGTTTGACATGATCATGACCAGTGGTGCTTCAAATGATAAAAGTTATTGATGATTTTTTTGAAAAAAAAAAAAGAAGTTAGTAGACATCATAGTCTACATGATTCTTCTAATGGATTGCGTATTCTACTACAAATATTTGTGGAAGACTTATTGTCTATTATATTATGTCATTCCGCTACAATTGTTGATCCAAAATTTATTGTCTATTGAAGAACTCATCACTGTTGAAGACTATTGATAATTTATTCATCATTGTTTTAGTCATGATATTCTTTACTGGGTTATTTGAGCTTTCTATTTCTGTTTTAGTCCATTATTCTTAAATAGGAGATAAGACAGTAGTTGGGTCTAGCCAGAGAATGGAATGAAGGCCTTGGTGATAGCTGTAGTAGTTTTCACATGTTGTAAAATATTGTGACAATAATAGTGAAGACTTAGTTATGTATTATTGAGATCTCTATTGTTGTATGTTGTACTATATTGTAATAGTTGTTGTGTATTTTGACGACTCAAATTTTTGCTTTGTAGGTCCGAATTTGGGGGCGTCACAACTTACCAAGATCATTTTTGCATTTCTGAGGATAGCTGGCGCGTGGTACATATTAACGCTTTGATGGCTTGTATTGTTTCTTTTCTTTACATGTCCGTAGATGTGGATCACACGGACATTGGTGTGATTATGGCGATTAGGGGACTTCGACGTGATTATACCATACTGCCCATGATTTTAGCTGAGACTTTCATCTCACTGTCTTACTGTCAGACTTGTTAAGGTTAAGATTTCTATGGGAGTCCAGTGTTGCTCTATATATGGTGCATGACTTATATGGCAGCATCAGGCATCGGGCTTATTGCCTTGGTCATGATATCCTTAGTGTGTGTGTGTGTGTGTGTGTGTGTGTGTGTGTGTGTGTGTGTGTGTGTGTGTGTGTGTGTGTGTGTGTGTGTGTGTATAGTGATATTTTGGTCATTTCATTCCATTCTCATACAATTTTTAAGTAATGTACTAAACTCATGAATAAAATATTCGATTTTAATTCTATTATGATCCAATTCTAATTCTGATCATCATTCCATTTCATCCCTAAAACTATTATGTCTATTCCACGCACCCTCAAGATTGATATTCGTAAGGCTTTTGAAAGTCTTTCTTGGGACTTCATTCTGGAAGCTTTAAGTTTTGTTATCCTTTTTGACCTTTTCTATTATATGTATTAATGTAGTCGTTGTTTTGGCGTTTCAATTTTGGGCTTAGCAGAATTGTGGATGGGATTTGATATATGTTACTAAAACATAGTGAAACTATGTTATAATATTACTAAAAATATATAATTTTAAAAATAAAAATATTTTTGTACAAAAAAAATTAAAAAATACTTTTATACTTGTTTAACTGGGTCAACTAATCGGTTTTACTGATTAAACCAGCGGTCGAACTAGTGGTCAACTAATTTTTGACCAAATTAGTTGAACCAGTCCAAACCAAATCGAAAAGTGAACCGGGTCCTGGTTTAATTGACCGGTCCGGGCTGGGTTTCAAAATAGTACATCTAATCATAAAATATAAGGGTTCTGGAAACTAAATCGTTGAGTAACCAAAAGATGAATTCTCAATCTACGAATGGCATTATTTTTGCTTAGTTTAAAATTTATAATTTTAAAGTTCAAATTCTCTAAAGAAATGGTCAAATCGATCAGTTCAGATAAGCAATGGTTGACATCAGAGAAAGTTGAATAGTCTCAATCGAAGGCTACAGTTACGCTGATTTATTCTGAGCATGGTAGATGAGGAATAGGCTATAAAAGAGGAATCCAATGAACGGATTTCTCACACACTTCTTTCTCCTACCGATATATTGTGAGTATACTTTGAGTGTAGTAAAGTTACTCTGAAGTTTTGATAAAGTCAAAAGGAGTGCAAGAATTTTTCAAGTGAGTCTTTTCTTTACAGAGTAATATTTGCACAAATACTCACTTCACACGGTATTCACAAATCTTCTTTTATAAGACTCTTTATTTAGAAAATTTATTTTGAAAATTTTTATTTGAAAGATTTTAGTTTGAAATATTATTTTAAAAACTATTTTGAAGTTATTATAATTTACTTTGTATATTACACAGATTTATATTATATATACACTTTTGATAATTTCATAATATAGGGGTTATTATACACCATGAAATTTATATATGGTAGTTACTAATTATATTATAAATATATAGGTTAATCCACTATATTTAAAGCAGTCTCTTTTCACGAGATAAGGTAAGAGATATCATTTTCTTTCATACGCTTAAACTTACTATGGTAAGTATTATTTGATAAAATTTCTGAAATGATTATATGTTCCTTAATAGTTTGCGTTTTATTTAATATCATTTCAAGTGAACATTCCTATTTACCTGATTCTTTCTATTGAACTTTAACAGTTATTTGTGAACTATAAATCTTGAATATCATTCTTGACTTTTACTCCGCATCATGTTGTAATTTGTACATTATTTGACTCCAGACAAAGTAAAATTTATAAACTTCTAATGCCTATTGTTTATCTTATTATCCTCTTTCTTTATCCTCATTTATATCATTGTTATTTGTTTTAATCTTCAAGAATTAAGTTATTGTGAATATCTTTGGTCTGGATGCAAAAATAATATAATTAATGAATATCTGTGGCATGTGGCACAGATGATATGATTGGTGAATGTCTTTTGGCCTGAGGCAAAGATGATATTATTGTTGAGTGTCTTTTAGGGCATGTGATGAAAGTTCTCTTTGGCCTGGGGCAAAGAAGAACTGTTGTTTAACATGATCATGACTAGTGATGTTTCAGATGATAAAAGTTGTTGATGATTTTTCTTAAAAGGAGAAGTTAGTAGACATCATAGGTTACATGATTCTTCTAATGGATTGCTTATTCCACTACAAATATTTGTTGAAGACTTATTGTCTATTATATTCTATCATTTCGCTACAGTTGTTGATCTAAAAGTTGTTGTCTATTGTATTTTATCAAGAACTTATCACTGTTGAAGACTATTGATAATTTATTCATCATTATCTTAGTCATGATATTCTTTACTAGGCTATTTGAGCCCACCCTTTTCTTTTTGTTCTATTGTTCTTCAACATGAGATGAGAGAGTAGTTGCTTCTAGAATGGAGTGAAGGTCCTAGTGATAGTTGTAATAGTCTTCACATGTTGTAAAATATTGTGACAATAATAGTGAAGACTTAGTTATGTATTATTGAGAACTCTATTGTTATACGTTGTACTATATTGTAATAGTTGTTGTGTATTTTGACGACTCAAGTTTTTGCTTTGTAGGTCCGAATTTGGGGGCGTCACAACTTACCAGGATCATTTTTGCATTTCTGAGGATAGTTGGCGCGTGGTACATATTAACGCTTTTATGGCTTGTATTATTTCTTTTCCTTACATGTCCGTAGATGTGGATCACACGGACATTGGTGTGATTATGGCGATTAGGGGACTTCGGCATGATTATACCATACTGCCCATGATTTTAGTTGAGACTTTCATCTCACTATCTTATTGCAAGACTTTTAAGGTGTTTGTCTAAATTTAAATAGGAATTTACACGTAAGTATACGTGGCCCACAAGTAATAAAGTGATTAAAGTCGAGTGTCGAACTCACAGGGAATTAAAAATAATTATTACCAAAAACTAATTTAATATCAAATTAATTCTATTAAAACAATCGCAATTTAATTATAAAATAAATTAATTAAAATTACTAACTAAATTAAACTAATGAAGATGATTAAATCAAATTAAAAATAGTTAATATCATAATTTCTCCAATGCTTCATTTAAATCTCTTCACTTCCTTTTTAATTAATTAACTATATAGAATTTTTTACTGAGATTTTTTAACTATTTATTAACTTTTTTCAAGAATTAATAAAAATATTTATTCCAATTAAGTTTTTATATTGCTATGCAAAATAACTTGAAATAAATTCATTAATATCTAACTCTCAACAAAGTTACATGTGGCATATAGGTATTTTCGCCCTATACACTATTATGATACTCTTCCTAGAAAGAATTAACAAATTCACATGTTATCATATCCAGATCTAAACCTATACTCCACTTTTAATTTCATATAGATTATCCCATTAATTATTGAGCAAATAATTATACATGAACGCACAAAATATGATAAACAACTCATGTATAATCATTAATAATTAATAATAATCTGCTCTAAAACTATATTAATCTATGTTAATGTATCATAATGTACTGAATATAAGAGTTACATAGTTTATTTATAGGAATACAATAATAATCCTAAGCAAAAGTGGAAAAGAAATCCAAAATAATTAACAATCCACGAACTGCTGAAAAATTGCGTGCCAAACAACTCCTTAAGCCAAGTCAAATGTGCCTGCCAGCTAGCTTCTGCTGACCAACCGCCTCAAAAAATTCCGCGCATGGCGCGCACATATAAGAACAATATCGGCCAGCGCATAGCGCGGGTGCTCTTCTTTCCTTCCATGGTCGCTCGATAAAACAGCACTGTTGAGGCTGTTAAGCCCGTGCATGTGCGCATTGCTTCTAATCTCCCGCTAAACCACAGCCAAACGACGTTGTTTGTCCCAACTTTTCGTGCATTTTAAATTCATTGCGTGCATTGCACGCCTTGCAATGTTCTAGTTAATTACGGATTTGCCACTAAACCTTTATTTCTCTTTTTTTCCTACAAAATTAAATAAAAATAATATAAAAATATAAAAAATAATAATAATGTATAAAATTAAATAAATTACCTAAAATCAATTAAAATGTTTAAAAACTAACAAATTATTAAGCCTAAAAATATATAATAAATATGTATAAATTCCCGTTATCATAAATGATGAGATTTCTGTGGGAGTCCAGTGTTGCTCTATATATAGTGCATGACCTATATGGCAACACTAGGCGACGGGCTTATTGCCTTGGTCATGATATCTCATAATATATATATATATATATATATATATATATATATATATATATATATATATATACAGTGATATTTTGTTCATTTCATTCCATTCTTGTACAATTTTTAAGTAATGTACTAAACACATAAATAAAATGTTCGATTTTAATTCTATTATGATTCAATTGTAATTTTAATTCCGATCATCATTTCATTTCATCCATAAAACGATTTTGTCTATTCCGCGAACCCTCAAGATTGATATTCATAAGGCTTTTGAAACTGTCTCTTGGGACTTCATTCTGGAAACTTTAAGTTTTGTTCTCCTTTTTGACATTTTCTATTATCTGTATTAATGTAGTCGTTGTTTTGGTGTTTCAATTCAGGGCTTGGTAGAACTGTGGACAGGATTTAATATATGTTACTAAAATATAGTAAAACTATGTTATAATATTACTAAAAATATATAATTTTAAAAATAAAAATATTTGTGAACAAAAAAAATATTAAAATATACTTTCAAACCAGTTCAATCAGGTCAACTAACCGGTTTTATTGGTTGAACCACCTGTCGAACTAATGGTCAACCGATTTTTTATCAAATTAGTTGAACCGGTTCAAACCGGACTAGAAAGTGAACCGGGTCCCGAATTAACCAACCGATCCAGGTTGGGTTTCAAAACATTGCATCTAATCATAAAATATAAGGGTTCTGGAAACTAAATCATAGAGTAACTAAAAGCTGAATTCTCACTCTACGAATGGCATTATTTTTCCTTGGTTCAAAATTTAAATTTTCAAAGTTCAAATTCTCTAAAGAAATGGTCAAATCAATCAGTTCAGATAAACAATGGTTGACGTCAGAGAAAGTTGAATAGTCTCAATAAAATGCTACAGTTACGCCGATTTATTATAAACTTCATTGCCATGCGTAACTGATGTCACCTGACAAGTAACTTGACTATTCACTGAATGCTCGACATCTGTCCAAATCTGTAATTAAAGATATAAAGAATCTGCTTGCAAATCGCAATCAATTAAATGATGTCAGTTACATATCTTTGACCAATCCTTACCTTTAGCTCTATAAATAAATACTAGTCTAAACAATAGCCATAATAAAAATTAATCTTTTTAGATCCAAAGTAGAAAACACGTTCTTTTTCCAAACTATCTGCAAAATGCTCTCGAACCTACCCCTCAAAACTAGCTCTCACCTTCATGTCACCTGAGCCAAGTTCTTAATCTATAAGGTTACTGAAGAATATGGTGAATCAGAAGATCGAGGGACAGAGATCAGAGGCTTCAAAGTGCTCATTGCAAATCGTAGAATAGTCGTATTTAAAGTTATTTAATGTAAAAGAAAAGAAAAGAAAAAGAGAAATCAAACAAATGTGAAGTTATAAACATTTGTTACAATCTTGTAAAGTACTTATAAAGAACAATAATTGTAAAAAGGATTTAGAGTATTAAAATTGCTAGGTTGATCCATAACTAAAAAGATAGACAGGGATTAGTGGATCAAAAAGATAAACTTTGTATTTTCGTCAAAAGTATGATATAATGTAGAGGAAAATAGGGATCAAATGTGATAAGATGAATCTAGAAACAGTGTATTATCAATTATGTAATGGATTAGGACTGAAACATCAAACTACTCGGAAGACCATAAGAAATTAAGATTGAAAGATACAATCTACGATGGGAGAATGAAGAGATCGTAGAATGTGCTTGAAGTTCATAAAGCCAAGTACAAAGTGTATAAAGACTGATCTCAGGACAAGATCGCATAATCATCACTAATCGTATTGAATCAAGATCGTATAGAAGCTGATGAATCGTATAGTGCAAACATATCATATTACAAGCAAAAGGAGAATCATACAAAAGTTCAGATCTTATAGCCAGAGTCTAAATCAAAGGACATGTAAAGTGTATAAAGTCTGCTTGATTTAAAGATGAAAACTCATAAAGGTTGAACAGATTAATGTACTCAAGATCGTAGAATGAAGCTAAATTGTATATCCTCAGATTGTTGAGTAACAACTTTCATAAAGCTACTTCAAGACGTAGAGCTACATTAAGGATGAGATGCAATAGTGCCTTAACTATCAGAGCTCATGAAGCACATGGCAGTGATAGATAGACCCACTACAACACATGATTGGGATGGTCCTACAGAAGAACTCTCCGGCAAAAAGCAAATGATGATAACCTAGTAAATGAAAATAGATACTAAATGCTAAAGTTGGTTCATAAAAAAAACGCGTGAAAATGAATAGCGTCCACAATCATTGAAGAACACTGAGCAGAGAAACAGTGCATGGATAACAGAAGATAGAAATGTTCAAGTAAGGGGGAGTTATTTAATTAAAAAGAATAGGAGAACAAACAAAGCAAGGGTCAACTAAAGGTTATAAGTAATGGAACAAAGAGACATTAAATTGAGGGGAAACTGAGAAAGAAATGAGTTTTGAAGCACTTAAGAAGAAAACTAAACTGACTCGGCATAACAAAGAATAGGTTTGAAGATGATGATCTGAAGAAGTCAATCTAGAATCTACAAAAAGAGAATAACTTAAAGTAAACTACAAAATCGTAGAGCAGTGTGAGATCATATAGTAAAGTTTAGTCAGTAAGGTGAAAATATAAATGTAAGGCTAATTCAAGAACACATAGCACCAAGAAGATCGTATTAAAAGCTTTAGCTCATATTGCAAGTTAAGTTCATATAGCATCAAGGAGTTCGTATTGCAAGTACTAAATCATATTACAAGATCAAATCATATTCATCTCGTTTGAAAAATTAGAATCGTATTGTGAAGGTTTGATCATATAAGGATGCAAACACTGATAGTATTGCAAAGCCTTTACTATACAATCAGTTCATCAGAAGATGTCAGGTGGTGTTTGATTATATCTTAATACATCTTAACTGTCCACCTCTTAATGCATCTTAACGGCCTATATTTTTTTATTAAGAGGCCATCTGAATAGTTAAGATACAAGTATAAGTCTGAACTATTCAGAGGATATCTTAATACAAAAATGTGGGCTGTTAAGATGTATTAAGAGGTGGACAGTTAACATGTATTAAGATATAATCAAACACCACCTAATTAGGTGTCTTGAGGAGTAAATTAGGTGCATCCCGTCTGATTCTTGAGTGAATCAACCCCTGTTAAGGGAAGGGGACTTATCTTGGAGATTATATAAGGACCTTGTGTCTATTTATCATTAGTGGAATATCCCTGCTCAACGGAGTAGAAGAGAGGATGCAAGAGTAGTTCAGGCTCTGAACCTCTTAAAAATCACTGCGTTATCATGTCTCTTTACCCCTTCTTTATATTTCATGTCTATGCCATGCATGTTGTGGTTACTGCTTTCCTTTGACAAAATTTATGAACAGAACTGTGTATTTGTATTTGAAATGATTAGAAAGGGGTTTACCAAATAGGCTCTCTTGTTCTTCAATCTTAATCTTCTGATGTTATTCAATTCACGTGAATGTTAATTTTATCTACGATGATGGTTTTCTATTTGGCTATGATGAACTAAACGTTCAATTAGGATTTCAATGGAACCTTTTGATTTATGATAATTAGTTCATGCTTATTTTCAGTTATTGGTTCTATTTGAGTTGTTTATTATGCCTCGTGCTTGATTTATTAATTGTGTGCGCAACAGTTAATCTGATATCTTAGATGGAATTGGGAAATTAATCTAAGATTTGATCTGGGTATAATAACATATGAACTTGTTGATTCTTTTTACAAGAATAGCATAATAGTGCATAGGATGAAAATATTTATGTGCCATGTGTAATGTGGTGGAGAGTTCGTTCTTAACGAGTCTAGTTCAAGTTTATATTGCATGAATAGTAGCAAGGTAATTGGATTAGATCTTTTTATTAATTATTGAACAAAGTTAATAAATAGATGAGCAATTTCTGTTAATAACTCATGAGAATCAATCAATTGGAAATAGGGTGAAGAGATTATTGTAATCAATTGGAGAAGTTATAATCCTAGTCTTTTAAATATCTGATAATCAGTTCTTAATAACTAGCTTCCAACTTACTATTTTCATAATTAAAATTGGTGACCGTTTAAATTAGATTAATTTGTTTTTGTGTAATAATCAGAATAATTGTTCTCCATTCCCTATGAGTTCGACATCTTTTTTACTTCTATATTACTTGATTGACCGTGTATACTTGCGCGAATTGACCATATATAAATCGGACAACAAGTTTTTGGCGTCATTATTTGATCAGTGGGTGTTATACCTATATATTAACTATCTTTTAGCTTAATAATTTATGAGTTCTTAAGTGTTTTATATTATTTTTAAGGGTGTTATGTTAGCTTAATGTGTTTTGACTTTATTTTGTAGGAATTGGAATAAAGGTTTGGTGGATCGAAGTTTGGAGTTGTTGTGGTTGCATTTTCAGCTTGCTAATTATACAACAGTCACTTCAAGCCTAATTTCAACCATGATATAATTGTAATTTGTCCAATCCTAAAACATAAAAGTTGTAGATCTACTTCTCATCTTTCCATAACATATTATATCATCTCAATCGGAGTTCGTATGAGAAAGTTATGGCTATTTGAACAGAGAACATCAATGTAGAAAATGGGTTAGCGCTGGAGGCGCTGAGACTAGTACTATTCCAGAGCTGGCAGCGCTGGTTACAGTGTGTTGAGCGCCGGCAGCGCTAGACAGCGCTGGGTGACGGGCCATACTTGGTTTTGACGCATTTTTGATGGTTTTTGACTCCGAATTGGATTGAGTTTCCTTCTAATGCTAGGGATTTGATATGTAACCTATAAATAGATGTTAAAATACATATTTTAAGATAGTCTAACATAGAATTAGGAGAATTAACATAGATCTATCATAGTTAGGAATATAATTAAAGAAGGATTAATTGAAGATCTGAAGAAAGATTCAACGTGAAGGAGCAAAAATTGAAGGCAGAGAATAAAGAACGTGCTACAAGAATAAGAACTTTTATCTCTTATTTTCTTTAATTTTTGTAACTTTACGATGTGGATTAATTATTATTTTATGGAATTGATTTCTTCTTCAGTGATGGTCTAAACTTTTATTTAGGATTTCAATGGAACCAATTGCGAAGCTTTAATTGATTCATATTATTTTCATTTAATTAATTTGTTTGGATTGTTTATTATATCTTGTATTTATAATTGTTTGATCAACAATTATCTGATATCTTAGATGGAATTGGAAAAGGATTCTAGGATTAGATTTGGGTATAATAACATATGAACTTGTTGATTCTTTTTAAAAGAATAGCATAATAGTGCATATGATGAAAATATCTATGTGCCATATGTAATTTGGTTGAGAGTTTGTTCTTAGTGAGTCTATGTCAAGTTTATATTGCACGAATTGTAGCAAGGTAATTGGCTTAGATCTTTTTATTAATTATTGAACAAAGTTAATAAATAGATAGACAATCTCCGTTAACAACTCATGAGAATTAATCACTTGGAAATAGTATGAAAAGATTATTGTGATCAAATGGGGAAGTTGTAATCCTAAGTTTTTAATATCTGATATTCAATTCTTAATAATTAGCTTCCAACTTAATATTCTCATAATTAAAATTGGTGATCGTTTAAATTAGATTAAATTGTTATTGGCGTGATGATCAGAATAATTGTTATTTGTTTCTTGTGGGTTCGACATCCTTTTTACTTCTATATTACTTGATTGACCGTGTATACTTACACGAATTGACCATATATAAATCGGACAACAAGTTTTTGGCGCCGTTGTTGGGGAACGGTTGTAATAATTATTTTGTTATTAGTTTTTGTCAATTTAGTTTTAATTTAAATTTTTTTAATTTCTTTCTTTTTCCTTTGTTTTTATAGGCTTTCATCTACTTGAGACTACTTTTGCAAGGAGTAATCTTAGTCACACGCGTGCACCAGGTCGTAGGTATCTCTAATCGGTGTAAGCGCACGCGATCTAAAGATTATGGCTGCATTCAACTATCAACGGGCTTCAGAGTGGATGGATCAACCAAGTGCGGTGGAAGCAATAGAGCAAATGCATGCTCAGTTGGCAGAGCTTGAAAGGAAGATTGACATGTTTGGGAATCAATGCATTCAGAATACCCACTACTATCAGCAACAGCCGAGTACCACCCCAAGCTACTATCATCCGAAGTGGCAAAATCATCAAGATTATTTATGGAGTTATGATGATCAATGCCAATTTTATGTTCCAAAATCATCATACATTCCAAAATACCCATCTCCACATCCACCAGCACAGAAATCAAATTTGGAAGAAATTTTTGACAGGTTTATGGAGCAAACTGAGATAAGAATGAATAATCAAGCCCAGTATTTTTCTCTAGAACCATCATACACTCTAGATTTCTCATTTCAACCTCCACCGCAATAAGAAAAAAAATCACATTTAGAGGAAATTCTTGCAAACTTTACGGAGAATAACAAGATGAGTATTAAACGCAATGAAGAATTAATACGAGATTGGGAAATTCAAAGGGAAGAGGATGAGATTCGAAGCGAACAACTAGTAACTCTAGTCAACAGTTGCATTCACAATATGTTACCGAGCAATACAGAGATAAATCTTGATGATGAAGGTAAAGAGCAGTGTGAGACAGTTATATTAGCAAATGACAAGGAGTTTCAAGAAGTTAAAAAAATTAATCTTAAAAGGTCTCGATCAGATGAAGAAGATGATGATGAGGTTGACAAGAAAAATAGCAAGGTTTGGGAAGATGAAGAGAATGATGAGGATGATCAAGTCTTGAATTCGAATGATATTAAGAAAAATACGATTGTGCCTTTCGTGCAACAAATTTAGAATTTTGAAGAGTATAATTGGGTTAACTTTGTTAAAGACTTTGATAGCTTGGATGAATTCAAGTTTGGGGGTGGTTCACAATTTTGGAAAAATGCCATGGAAATTAAAGAAAAAACAAAGAGGATGCATGAAAAGATAATTTTTGCGATTGAGCCTGGATTGAGAGCAAAGGGAGTAGTCAAGCTGAGAGTTTAAAACAATCGCTTATTGGAAGACAACCCAAGTTTCAGTTTTAGTTTTTAGTTTATTTTTATTTTTAGTAAAAAAAATTAGTAGTAAAATTTAGTTTTATTTATTTGTTTTAATATTTTATTTTTGTTTTGTTTCAGGTTTATTCTATGCAATCCAAATTTAGCAGATAATGAGAAAAACTACATATTCAGGGGAGTTTTCTGTGCTTAAATTCTTTATTTTATACATTGAGGACAATGTCTGTTTTAAGTTTAGGGGTGTGGGTAAATTTTAAAAAAATTTCAAAAAAATCTAGGTTTTATTTTAGTTTAAAATTTTAGGAATTTTGTAGGTAAATTCACTGCAAACCCTCACGAGACACAACTCGTCTACTTGGGGTAACCTTGGGGTTTAAAGGCTTGTTGCACATGCTAAGTGCAATCATGTTTCCTACGAAAATGGGGTAACTTAGTTTTTAGGTAGAGTCTCTTAGGCAATGAATTAATTGAATTTAAATTATGGTCGATGATAAAAAATTTAATTTTTATTTAATAACTTTTAACAAAGGGATAAATTTTTGTTAGATTGAATTTTGACTTTTTATTAGTTATTATTTTATTTAAGATCTTTTATTTTTATGCACTAATATCCATTTGTGTTGAGTTAATTTTAGCTTTGAGAAATTTTATCTAATTGAATGTTTATAATAGATATTTATGAACTCTATATCTTATTTGATTATGATTAAAAGCAAAATATTCGGTGAATTATAATTTAAGAGAGATGATTTAGGTGATTTTTTTAGGATTATTTAATACTGAGTTTTCCAAGTTAAATTGAAGAGGAAAAAATGTGATGAGTTAAGATGGAGCGTAAAACGCACTCACTCGTAAACACATGCAAAAATGAGATGGAGATTAAAACGCACTCATATTAGAAAAAATATGGGAGATGGAGCATAAAATGCACTCACCTACGAATAGAAAAGAAAAGAAAGAGAATGAAAAAAAAAACTAGAAAAAGATGGCCACCTATTTTAGTTAAATATTTAAAAAATTATGTAGTTAATGTAAATAATGATTCTAGTGTGTTTAAGGCGTTGAAACCTTTTGATCTTCTTGTTATATTTTACCTATTTATTAGCTGAAAGAGGTGAAAAAATAAGTTTATAGAGTTTTGCTTTTTAATTCTTTTATTGTGTAATATCTTTTATGAGGCATTTAATTGCATGAATTTATCTGAGTTTTAATTAGTTTGATATAATTTGGATTCACAAACACACGAAGGGTCTTGAGTAAAATACGATTAATAAATATGTTAAAAATTTGGGCTTGACATAATTTTGAAAATTTTCTTTGAGTTATTATTTATGAAATCTTTGAGGGCATTAATCTAATCTATGTTGGTATATTGCTTGAGTATTTATTTTGTAGTATTATTTTTTTTTTTTAGTGTTTTGCTTGAGGGCAAGCAAAGGGTTAAGTTTGGGGGTATTTGATAAGTGGGTGTTATACCTATATATTGACTATCTTTTAGCTTAATAATTTATGAGTTCTTAAGTGTTTTATATTATTTTTAAGGGTGTTATGTTAGCTTAATGTGTTTTGACTTTGTTTTGTAAGAATTGAAATAAAGGTTTGGTGGATCGAAGTTTGGAGTTGTTGTGGTTGCATTTTCAGCTTGCCAATTATACAGCAGTCACTTCAAGCCTAATTTCAACCATGATATAATTGGAATTTGTCAAATCATAAAACATAAAAGTTGTAGATCTACTTCTCATCTTTCCAGAACATATTAGATCATCTCAATCGGAGTTCGTATGAGAAAGTTATGGCTATTTAACCAGAGAATATCAATGCAAAAAATGGGTCAGCGCTGGAGGCGTTGGGACTAGTACTACTCCAGAGCTGGCAACGCTGGTTATAGTGTGTTGAGCGCTAGCAGCGCTCCAGACAGTGCTGGGTGACGGGTCATACTTGGTTTTGACGCGTTTTTGATAGTTTTTGACTCCGAATTGGATTGGGTTTCCTTCTAATGCTAGGGATTTGATATGTAACCTATAAATAGATGTTAAAATACATATTTTAAGAGAGTCTAACATAGAATTAGGAGAACTAACATAGATCTATCATAGTTAGGAATATAATTAAAAGAAGGATTAATTGAAGATCTGAAGAAGGATTCAACGTGAAGGAGCAAAAATTGAAGGCAGAGAATAAAGAACGTGCTACAAGAATAAAAACTTTTATCTCTTCTTTTCTTTAATTTTTGTAACTTTACGATGTGGATTAATTATTATTTTGTGGAATTGATTTCTTCTTCAGTGATGGTCTAAACTTTTATTTAAGATTTCAATGGAACCAATTGCGAAGCTTTAATTGATTCATATTATTTTCATTTAATTAATTTGTTTGGATTGTTTATTATATCTTGTATTTATAATTGTTTGATCAACAATTATCTGATATCTTAGATGGAATTGGAAAAGGATTCTAGGATTAGATTTGGGTATAATAACATATGAACTTGTTGATTCTTTTTAAAAGAATAGCATAATAGTGCATATGATGAAAATATCTATGTGCCATATGTAATTTGGTTGAGAGTTTGTTCTTAGTGAGTCTATGTCAAGTTTATATTGCACGAATTGTAGCAAGGTAATTGGCTTAGATCTTTTTATTAATTATTGAACAAAGTTAATAAATAGATAGGCAATCTCCGTTAACAACTCATGAGAATTAATCACTTGGAAATAGTATGAAAAGATTATTGTGATCAAATGGGGAAGTTGTAATCCTAAGTTTTTAATATCTGATATTCAATTCTTAATAATTAGCTTCCAACTTAATATTCTCATAATTAAAATTGGTGATCGTTTAAATTAGATTAAATTGTTATTGGCGTGATGATCAGAATAATTGTTATTTGTTTCTTGTGGGTTCGACATCCTTTTTACTTCTATATTACTTGATTGACCGTGTATACTTGTGCGAATTGACCATATATAAATTGGACAACACCAAATATGCTAATTTTCGCTGCGTATACGATCGTTCAATTATTTGGTAAAAATATTTTTAAAAGCAAACGTTATACATTATTGTATAATTATCTATTCAAACTCCGCCTCTCTAGATCATATTGATGTACTTCTGGGAACCAACACAATGTACATAGATTTATCTGGTAAAAAATATACAACCCGAGTATGTTGCTACGTCCAGTCTTAAGCTCCTCTTTAGGATTTGAGAGCCTATTACTGTTAGTAATAAACACTCATTCAAAAGGCAGATAAGCTTTTACAAAGTTTTTTATATCAACTTTCAACTATACATACAACTACTTATCTTGGACAGCAGCTCCCCGGTCCTTCCTAAAACGTAATTGTACCTATTTTCTAAGTCTAGTTATGCTTTACAATCTGGTCTTGAAACAAGAAGTCAGTTGTTCCTCACCTCACAAGTACATTAAAGATCCAACTACTCGTTGACCTCTCTAAGACTATGATCTTGATTAAAGAATCACTTTATTTTTCTCACAGCTTTAAAGACAATTAACTCACTTAACCTTTTGTTTTACAATCTGGTCTTGAAACAAGAAGTTTATCCCTCATCTCATAAGTAAACTAGAGATCCAACTACTCGTTGACCTTTCTAAGACTCTGGTCTTGGTCAAAAGATCACTTTTTTTTTTCTCACAGATATATAAAACCAAATATCTCAACCTTTTTAAATAAAAAGTTTGTTTTTGAAAAATGCTTCTTAAATAAGCAGATATATATTTTCAGTGCAGATTTATAAAGGTTAACTTTTCCTTTATAAATAAAGAGTATGCTTCTTGAATTAAGCATATACGAATTTAAGTCCGGATATAAAAATTTAAATAACTTTTATAGTGAGTGATGCACTTCTGTGTAAGCAGATACAACAATTATGTTCGTGTTATAAAAGTTTAAATAACTTTTATATTTTGTAACAAGTATTTATGAATAAAAGAATTTAAATTCAAATACTTGTGATGTCAGATATCAAGTATAATAAATAAAATAATTAAATAATACTTGATATAACAAATACATTTGTTTATCTAAAACATATATATAATAATATATTTGATCTATGAAGTGAATACTTTAGATATGATCATTTAGGACTTTGAGCACTTGTTCAGCTATTTCCCTCACTTAAGAGGAATATCTTCCCTCACTTAAGAGGAATATCTTTGCTACAGTCTCGGTGTTTAAGTACTGACCAAATTTATAGTTTTCACAATCTAATATTTATATAAATATTTTCGATATGTCATTTAGGACTTTGAGCGCTCATTCGGATAATTCCCTCACTTAAGAGAAATATATCTGTTATAGTCTCAATTTCTAAGTACTGATCTACTTTATGATATTTATATAAATAAACTATATTAATGAAAGATCACTTAGGATTTTGAGCACTCGTTCGGCTAATTCCCTCACTTAAGAGGGATATCTTCGCTATAGCCTCAATGACTAAGTACTAAGTTTTTATAGATATAAATAAATTATATATATATATGTGTGTGTGTGTGTGTGTAACAATTTATATTGGTATATTTATAAATATAAACAAGTATAAGATAATTCAAAAAATACAATTTAATAATTTATCTAAAATATTTTGATCAATTTTTCTCTTCGACAGAAGATAAGAACTTTGAGTAGAAGAGACCTTTTTGAAGGCTTGAGAGAGAAAATATAGGCAATAAATTAGCTTTCTTTCTTTTTGGAATCGATAACTTTGAAATGAATTGAAAGCCTCTTATTTATAGGGTTAGAGTTTTGAAGCTCAGGGTAATAAGGTAATTTGATAACTCATATAAAAATCGAGGGCTAGGATCTTGTTGATTTAAAATTCAAGGGCCATGATGGTTTTAATTGCAATCACACAGATTGTTTATTAAAAGGAAACACACTTCTCTTTAAAAAATTATCCAGTACATGTTTCGGATGAAGTTAGGCATTTAGCCTTTCTATTTTTCCTAACTTTCTTTTACAGCATATGCACACTTAATGGCCTAGGAAATGATAGCTCACTATTCCATTTATATTAAAATAATTTCCAAGCCATGTGCCTTATTATTTGGATGGTAGCTGGCAAAGATTTCAAAGTTACTTACCACATATTCATATTAAATGCTTTAAGCAAATAACAAGCATTTTTTGGATAAGGCCCAAACAATTTTCGGATAGAAAAAATAGTTTTGTTTTTTCCAAGCTTCTTTTAGTTATATAAAAATAAATTTAATATATATAATATTTTGAAAAATAATTTTAAAATAATAGAAAATTCCTTGCCTTAGAAAATGTTAATTTATGAACAAATATTTTTAACACTTGATATTAAGTTATCAAAGTTTAGGAAAATATTAATTTAATAAGTTCGAAAAGATTTTTGGTCAAAATAAATAAGATAATTAAAATAAGTAAATATAAGTTTTATAGAGAGGATTCTAATTTTTAATTAACATATTTATTAATTATTGTTATTATCAAAATAAATAAACTTAAAAGTTAGAAACTCATAAAAAAGATTAAGACCTGAAAATTAAGAATGTAATGTACAATATGTGACAGATTAGTCAGATTAATAATATAACTAATAGATAGTGTGAATAGTGTTAGATAGTGATTACCATATGGGACGTCAGATAATCACCACAAAAATCAAATAAATTTTATTCCCCTCCCCCTCTCCCTCCCAATAAGGTATAAACTCGTTAAATAATTGACCAACTCTCTAACCAAATTTGAGATGTCATTCCAGGTGGCAATTGATTTCTTTCTTTATTTATGATTCATTACTAACATTATATTAATTTATTTCAAATAAATTAAAAAACTAATTAAAAATATACCTAACCATTTTATTTACTTAAAAATGATTCTTGACATTTATTTAATTAAAAAAACAATTTAGTTGAATTAACATTAAAAGCAACCATATAATATCGAACCTCGATTAAATTGGCTTAAAAATGTAACTAGTCATTTTATTTAATTAAAAAATAACGTAAAAAACAAAACTAGTTTTTTAAGTCAACGTAAAAATATTTATTTTATTTTTTAATTAAATAAAATGACTAGTTTTATTTTAAAGTTTTTTTAGTTAAATAAAAAGATTAGTTATAGTTAGGTTGTTTAATTTAGTTTTTAAATTTGCTTAAAATAACTTAATATGATATTGACAGCAATCATAAAAAAATATACATTTGTCACATGTAAAAAACAACTCATCAATATTTTTTATAAAGGTTCATCAATAATTAATTATAGTTAGAGTCTCATTCAAATTTTAATTATTATCATTATATTTTAAAGACATTATTAGTTTAATTGAAAATAAAAATAAAATTGATAGGTTTTTCTGAAAATAAAGTTGAATTATTTTCTTGAAAAAAAAAAACTAAAATTTATTGATTTTTTTGGTTGATCAAGTCAAATCCGGCTCAAGACTTCTGTCACCCTTACAGACAGGCTTTCCAGCTTATATCCCTCATTTACTCCTCATTTACCGCTTGTATTGTACTTTGTCATGTTCTCTGTACCCTGTCCAGCTTTTTCCCTCATTTACCACTCTTAATGTATTTTGTCATGTTCTCTGTACCTTGTCCAGCTTTTTCCCTCATTTTGTACAGCTTTTTCTTCGATGCTTACGCATTTATATTTTCCCAAGGTGAAGCACGTGCCGTCTCTGTCACTATAAATGTACTCTCTGACCCTCTTATTTCTCAGGCTTAGGAAGAGAATTGAGAAGAAGATACTTGTCAATATCTCTCTTTCTGAAACTTTTGATTTTGAATATCTGGGAGATGGAAGTGGAAGGAGAAAGTAGTAAGGAAGGAGTCGGTCGAAAGATTGGTCGAGTTCTTCTCATCTCTGCTGGTGCTAGTCACTCTGTTGCCCTCCTCTGTAAGCAATGATTCCGAATGGAATATAAGTGTTTGTGATTTTGCTAAATTCTTACAGTATATGTGTGTGTATGTATATGTGGGTTTGTGTTCTATGGGGTCTATTATTTCCTAAGTTGGGTACAAAATCATGGGTCAATTTTGAAATCTTGATGCGGGAATGCCCAAGATTGTATTCTTGGGTAAGTAAATGTTTGTGATTTTGCTAAACTTATATATATGTGTGTGTTACGGGGCTATTATTTCCTAAATTGGATACAAAATCATGGGTCAATTTTGAAATTTGTTGTAGGGAAGGCCCAAGATTCTAATCTTGCATTACATTGTTTATCGAGTTCCTCTGTTTTGTGATTCAGTTACTTATGGTCAGAAATAGCATATTTTTTCTGTATTTTTAGTTGAGATAACTTTTAGTTCACGAATCACAAGTTATTTTAGTTGTGTTAGTTCCTGTGTAAACCAGATAAATACAAGGCAGATGCTGTAAAATGTTAATTTGAAAGTCATCGTTGCTAAGGTTGTTACTTTTACTGCGTTGTGTAAAATATAATCCTTTTTGTATGTCTGATGAGAGAGGGTTATGCTAATTCTGGTCTCCAGCGATTTATTTATATTTACTTGAGAATTTCATTTTATAGTTACGTATTGTATACTTGGGAGTCTTGAAATGCCTGATTTATTGGTGCTGTTTGGTTGAGATTTATGCTGTTGATGTTGTTGATTTAAATACTATTGAAAATATTGTAAGTGATGCCTCGGCTTTTGTGTCGTCAGCTGTGTTACCATCTCAAACATTTTCTTAATTTGTTCTTGATTATGACTATCGGATATTGTATGAACACCAATTTAGTGCTTATGACTATCGGATATTGTATGAACACCAATTTAGTCAGGGGACTGTGACAATGGGTTTCTAGTTTAACCTCTAACTACCTGAATGAAAGCATAAGCTCTAAGCAAAATTTCAAGTGAAAAGTAATACTCCTCATGGTGACCCTGAGGGTTAAATAGAAAATATGCTTGAATGCCTAAAGTCAAACCATTCATTTTTGACGAAAAATTATAATTGTGTAATCCAGAACATCTTAGAGTTTGTACCGTACACAAGAAAAAAGGACCACTTAAATGGGATGGATCGTACATCTATGTGTCTTAAACTATTTCAAATAATTTAAACCTTCTATTATTATTTCATCAATTAATAATTAAGTTGATGTTAATAATTTACTGTTATTGAAAAGAATTTCCACTATGACGAGAATGTGACTCCAATTGTACTTCGCAGCTGGAAATGTTGTATGCTCATGGGGACGAGGAGAGGATGGGCAGCTAGGTCATGGGGATGCTGAAGATCGATTTTCTCCTACTCAAGTGAGTTCCCTAGATGGCCAGGAAATAGTATCCGTTAGCTGTGGAGCTGATCATACTACTGCATATTCAGAGTTGAGTAGGCAAGTGTTCAGTTGGGGATGGTACGTTATGTCTATACAATAATTATGTAATAGCTATAGATTCTTTTTTGTTACCTTTATATATTATCACTTGTGGTGCCTTTGTCCCTCGAACCTGAATTTGGAACTTATTTTAGTCTAAAATTGACAAGTAAACATTTAAAATACCTATTTCATTAAGTTAGTATGATTTTTTTTTTGATTTGACATCTTAATGAAATTGTACCACAACCTATGTATAGATTTTGGAAAGACTTGTTGATTGTTTCCATAATTTTCTGTAGCTATGGTTGGCTTGGCTCAAAACTTAGCCAGCATTTACTACCAAAGTAGATGGTGAAACTTTCGAAAGGTCATTCTTTGACATAGCATTGGTTTTGGTATTGGTTTGGGACTACGTAAGTTAGTTAGTAGCTTCAAATTTTTTTTAAATAATAAGAAAACTAAGGTGGATCAATTAAGTACACAAAACACACTTTTTGGTATACATGGCATTGTCCAAATGATAAAACAGACACTGTTATGCTATGCTGATAGGCCGTAATTTTGCCAAAACATAGTCTTTACATGAATAATCGTTGATTTTCCAACTTGTATGAAGTTCGAAGTATGGCAAGGGCTGAAACCGCTCTGACATGCTGAAATTTCAGCCAATACGCTGAAACTTTGGACCATGGGAGTATGATTTGTTTTAAAAGCATGCCGATAGAACAAGAGTATTTAATATTTGGGAGGATAAGGATTCAAAATTATGAATCTGATCTTTCTAGTAACTTTGGTGCACCCTAGGCTATTTGATGTGGTGAAAAACTGTATGTTGATCAGTAGTGTTGATGAACACAAACGGTGGAGTAACCCGACTTGCATAGTTAGAAAAATACCTAAAAGGTACACCAGAGTTTGGATTCCGAGGGACCTTCTGATGCTTAAGTCAATACTCGATTGGAGAAAAGAGAGAAGTTGTATGAAAGCTAGATTGTGCGTACCTTGATCAATAATCATGGTGGAGTATTTATAGATATTCTCTGGTGGAGTCCAATATGGATTGTATCTCCTTAAGTGATAAAGATTTAGACGACCCCTAGTTAAATCATCTAGGATTGGGCTCCTTTGTGGTGATTTTGATAAGGAGATAATTATTAGGAGGGTTTGGCTAGGATTCATGGTGCTTTCAGAATCCCTTTTGGAGTACACTTGGTGTAAGGATTTATTCAACCTTGTATGAAGATAATAGTACTCCTTCTAGAAGTAGGGATGTGGAGATATACACATGAAAGAACACGTACCGGTTGAAACTTTTAAAATAGGCTTCTTTTAATAATAATAGAAATGAAAGTGTAGATGGTCGTACTTTTTAGTGGTACATTCAGATCAAAACAATGCCTAAAAAATTGTAAGATTAGATGATATATAGTATTCGGAGTATAGTACTATAAAAGTAGGACTAGAAACTAAGAGTATAAATCATTTGACAATTAATTTTTGATTATCAATAATTTTTTTGAATAGTGGCTGATGTGATAAAAAATATTAACTGCAAGTGCATAGCGTCAAATTGAAGAACAAACAAGTACAGGTCGAACCACAGAGATTAAATTAATTTCAATGTTCCCTTAATTTATATTCCAAATAAATTAGAAATAAGAAATGGTGGAGATGATTAATTAACTAAATAATGCAAATTAAAAATTAATAACGAAAACTAATAATGAGAAAAACTACTTAGGAATCTGAATCTACTAAATACTAACATAATAATTAAATTCTTCATTTCCTTAATTATTTTTCCTTCCCTTTAAAAAAATAGTGATTTATATAATTAATATGGGCAAGTATAGATTATGAAAATTTAAGGATTAATTATAACTTATCAAAACTTCATTGAGCAAACATGAATTATGAAAACTCATATCTTAACAATAATCTATCAAAATCTCACAATTAATATAGAACCAAAACGATTTATACGCGATGGTAAAATTGAAAAAATAAAAAATTCTACATTAATATCGAAACGGAAAGAAAATATTAATATGTAATATATAGCTTTATCATCATCCTAGGTATTAGAAATTTAGCTATCCATGTAAATGAAAAACTAATACTAATAATAATAATTGCATGAAATAAAATAAGAACAAAATAAAATAATAACTAAAAAGAAATTTTATTGAATCATCTAAGAACTTGGCAAACAATATATAAACTCCCTAACTCCTAAAACAAAGCTACTATCTCTTTCTTCCTTTTACAACTGAAGCAAAGAAAGAAAAAAATAAAAGAACTCCTACTCTGCTCCTTTTATCGAGAGTGAAAGAAGAAAAAGAAAATAAAATACTCATTTTCTCTAAAACAAGACTCCTATTTATAGAGAAAATAAATTGAACTCTAATTTAATTTGGAATAACTTGGACTCTTATTTGCTTTTTGACTTCAACTTTTACATGATAATCATCCAACTCTTTATTGGAGTTCAAATAAAAGTCAACTTGAAAGCTTATAGAACTCCTTTTCCAATTTAACTTTAATTATTTATCTATTTCCTGCAAAACAAAATAAAATGTATTAATTAAATAAATAAACATATAAAATAATAAAAATGAGAATATTAAAATGTATAATTATGCGCCCTATCAAATACTCCTATTCCTAGTTTTTACTCGTCCTTGAGTAAAACAAAAAGAAAACAAAATCAAAACAAAATCTAAACTATCCCATTTTCGTAGAAAACACGATTGCACTTAGCATGTGAAACATACCTTTATACCCCAAGGTTAACCCAAGTGGACGAGTTGTGTCTCGTGAGAGTTTGTAGTGAACATACCCACAAAATTCAAAATAAAATAAAAATCTTTTTGAGTTTAACCAATTATAAAATTGAAAGAAAACTTCCAAGTATTCATGGACATTACACATAAATAAGATCAAATTCAAAATCACACTTTCACCTTATCAAAAATACTCCATCTTCATTCTAAATACCATCTTTCATAAAATTAATTTCATGTGATGCATGCATGTGTATGTGATGTAACTCTTAGTAGGGATTTTTATCGTGAAAATCAAGCAAATTCAATTTTTTCGTTTTCTATTTTTTTTATTCTTGACTTGTGCAATGTTCATTTTTCTTAGACTTTTCAGAGTTACCCATTTAACGAGCGTTTGACCAATGACTCCCAAATCAGTTAGTTTTAGGGCACTAGGTGTAAAGACGCCCCCAAGGGCTTACTAACTCGGGTAACAAAGGCCACAAAAATTAGACTAGTCAAGCTACTTATATCTATCGTACTTTTCAGCGTGATTTTTCTTTTAGTCGATGAAAATTGAAGCAATATTTATTATTTTTCAACTCTCTTTTTTTCTTTTCTTACAACGAGTGCGTTTTACGCTCCATTTTGTTGCATTATTATTTTTTTCCTTCAAATTTTTTTTCTTCAAATTACTTGACTCATAGTTTATACCCCACAACTAAGAATTAATACAAACGTGAAGTACAAAAATGCATATGAATTTTAATGTTATTCAAGATGGCATTCCAAACTAGGAATTTGTATATTATCAAAGGTTTAAGAGTTCTAAATCTTTTAATCCTACTCAAAATTTTTTTACTCCACAACACTTATTAGAAATAATTCAACTCATAAAAAGTTCAAACAATTTTTCAATATTTTGTTTTTTTATTTTTAATGTAAAAAAAATTAGTTTCCTAAAAAATAAAATAAAATGCTTATCTTTAAAAAAAAATCAAATAATAAAAATGCATAACTCTCCCATACCTAAATCATGCATTGTCCTCAATGTATGCAAATGAAGAATAGAGAACAAAGAAATAAAAGAAATTGTACCTCGTATGGTGGGTAGGAACGGGATGAAAATACGTTAAAAAAGAAAAATATATATACAAAACTTACAATTACAAGTGCATTTTCAATCATTCATAATAGTGTGGGTCAACAAGGTCCACCACCTCCTCTGTTTTGTTCGACATTTCTAAAAAGGGTTTGAGTCGTTGACCATTAACTTTGAAAATTTCACCACTTTTTGGATTTTCAATATCAACTGCCCCATGAGGGTAAACTATCTTTACTACAAAAGGTCCATCCCATCTAGAACACAATTTGCCAGGAAATAGATGCAGCCTAGAGTTATACAAGAGAACTTTTTGAACAGGTAAAAATGATTTTCTCAAAATTGATTTATCATGAAACACTTCTGTTCTTTCCTTGTAAATTTAGCATTTTCATAAGCATCATTCCTAATCTCGTCCAACTCATTCAATTGCAATTGTCTATGACTCCCACGAGTGGACATATCAAAATTTAACTGTTTTATGACCCATAAAGCATGTTGTTCAAGTTCCACAGGTAAGTGACAAGCTTTTCCAAACACAAGCCTATATGGTGACATTTCTAAGTTAGTCTTAAAGGTAGTATGGTAAGCCCACAATGCATCTAACAATTTTAGGGACCAGTATTTCCTATTAGAACTTACCGTTTTTCCAGGTTTTATTTTATTTGCCTATTCAGGACTTCTACTTGACTGCGTGCCTGAGGGTGATATGGTGTGGCAAGCTTGTGGGTGATGGAATATTTTTTCAACAAGGATTCAAAAGGCTGATTGTGAAAATGTTTTCCTTGATCACTGATTATAGCCCTAAGGGTACCAAAGCGAGAAAAAATATTATCTTTCAGAAATTTGACAACAACCTTATTTTCATTGGTCTTGGTTGGTATAGCTTCTACCCACTTAGACACATAATCAACCGCAAGTAAAATGTACAGATTTTCAAAAGAATTTGGAAATGGACCTATGAAATCTATCCCCCACACATCAAACAACTCAATGACGAGAATGGGTTGCATTGGCATCATATTCTTCCTAGTGATCCTTCCTAAATGTTGACACCTAGTGTAATTGGCACAAAATTATGTGGCATCTTTGAATAGACTAGGTCAATAAAAACCACACTGGATAACTTTGGCAGCTGCCTTTTTACCTCTAAAATGTCCTCCACAAGCTTGGTCATGACAAAATTATAGGACACTCCTAAGCTCATGGTCGGGTACACACTTCCTAATGATTTGATTTGGGCAATATTTAAACAAATAAGGGTAGTCCCAATAAAAATGTTTGACTTGTGAAAGAAATTTTGACCGGTCTTGTTTGTACCAATGGGAAGGAATCTCACTAATAACAAGGTAGTTCACAATATCAGCAAATCAAGGTGTAGTGGATATGGAGAAAAGTCGCTCATTTGGGAAAGAATCATTTAAAGGCAGTTCAGAGTTAGTCTCCACAATTAAACGAGACAAATGATCAGCTACCACATTTTCAGACTCTTTTTTATCCTTTATTTCTAGGTCAAATTCTTGGAGCAATAAGACCCATCGAATTAAACGGGCTTTTGAGTCTTTTTTGGAGAGGTGTCTAAGGGCTGCATGGTCAGTGTAAACAATGATTTTAGACCCAATAAAATAAGATTGAAACTTGTCTAGGGCAAAAACTACAGCTATAAGTTTTTTTTTCCAGTAGTTGAATAATTCAATTGTGCATCATTCAAAGTCCTACTAGCATAGTATATGACATGGGGAATCTTATTAATTCGTTGCCCTAGAACAGAACCAATTGCATAGTCAGATGCATCACACATTAACTCAAATGGTTGATTCCAATCGGGTGATTTGATGATACGAGCCAAGGTCAACTCCTTTTTAAGTTGTTCAAAGGATTGGAAACATTTTTCATTAAATTCAAATTTTGCATCTTTACTTAGGAGATTGGTTAAGGGTCTTGCTTTCTTACTGAAATCTTTGATGAATCGCCTATAAAAGCCTGCATGATCTAGGAATGAACGAATTTCTTTGACTATTTGAAGTGGTAGGAGATTGGCAATGAGGTCAATTTTGGCTTTATCTACTTTAATTCCCTTTTCAGATATGATATGACCAAGAACAATTCCCTTTTTAACTATGAAATGACATTTTTTCCAATTTAAGATTAAGTTAGTTTCCTTACATCTCCTTGGAACTAAGTTGAGGTAGTGAAGACACTCGTGAAATGTAGACCCAAATATAGAAAAATCATCTATGAAAATCTCTAGGAATTTGTCTATCATGTTAGAAAAAATGCTCATCATGCATCTTTGAAAGGTGGAAGGGGCACTACACAGCCCAAAGGGTAGACTACGATATGCAAAAGTTCCATAAGAATAAGTGAATGTGGTTTTTTCTTGGTCTTCTGGGGCTATGGGAATTTGAAAGTAACCCGAGTATCCATCAAGGAAACAATAGTAAGCATGACCAACTAACCTTTATAGGATTTGGTCTAGGAAGGGTAAAGGAAAATGATCATTTCTTGTGGCCTCATTGAGTTTTCTATAGTTTATGCAAACCCTTCAACCAGATTGGACACAAGACTCATTATCTTCATTTTGAACCATAGTTAAGCCAGGCTTTTTAGGCACCACCTGAATAGGACTTACCCAAGAGCTATCAGAAATGGGGTAGATGATCCCATTATCTAGATATTTTTAAGAATTTCCTTCCTAACAACCTCTTTTAGAACTGGGTTCAACCGCCTCTGTGGGTTTCTCACGGGTTTAGCATCATCTAACAAATGGATCCTATGTTGGACAATGGCGGGTCTGATCCCCTTAATATTTGTTATGCTCCATCCTCTAGCTTCTTTTTTCTTTCTAAGGATGGTCAATAACTCTTCCTCTTGTAGGTTTGTTAAATCGGAAGCAATAATCACAGGAAGAGTTTTGGAAGGACCTAAATAGGCATATTTAAGATCATCAGGAAGAGGTTTGAGTTCTAACTCTAGTGGACTCTTTTTAAGAGGTTCTGAAAATTGTAAGATTGACTTGGTCAGAGGTTCCCATTTAGAATACATTGATGTAGAGGGCTCTAACATTTCATTCACCTCATGTACATATTCTGTTTCATCCCAATTTTGACCAAAGTGTTTTAAACAAAAGTTAAGAATTTCATCTTCTATATTAAGTTCATTTTCAGACATTTCCTGAATCATGTTTGTTTCAACGGGTTGGTCAGAAAAATCGCTAGGTTGCTTTTCCACATTAAACACATTTAAATCAAGTTCCCAAATGTTAATTTCATTAACACATTAGAGGTTGCTAGAAATGGTTTACCTAAAATAATAGGAATTTGATCGTTGGGATTGGCAACAGGCTGGGTTTCAAGAACAATAAAATCGACAGGGAACACAAAATCACCAACCTTAATGAGTACATCTTCAACTATTTCCTTTGGCACTTTGATGGAACGGTCAGCTAGTTGGAGGCTAGTTGGAGTGTGACTCTTCTTTTTCAACTCCCCTAAGCCCAATGTTTGATACACAGAAAATAGTAAAAGGTTAACAATCGCTCCTAAATCAAGCAAAACTTTTTCAATAAAGGTGTCTCCTATAATGCATGAAATAGTAGGACAACCGTAGTCTTTATACTTCACAAGGACTTGGCATGACATGATAGAACTAACATGAGTTGTTATAAAAGCTTTCTTAGGAACATGAGTGGTTTTTTTGTGTGCGCACAAATCTTTTAAACATTTAGCATATGAGGGGACTTGTTGAATGACATCTAAAAGAGGAATATTAATTTTCACTTGTTTGAACACTTCTAGAATTTTGTCTACTAACTAGACTGACTGCTTGTTTGAAATTAATCTTTGGGGAAATGGGGCTTTTGGTTTAAAGACTTTTTCATTTGATTCAGAAGATGTGGTTTGATCATTTTTTGACAATTGCTTAGTAGATGGGCCAATCGACTCAGAGTTTGTGGACTTTTCAGGCTGGGTTGGTTTTGAAGATGGATTATTAGATTCATCAATTAATATTTTTTTTTCTTCATTATCAATGCCAGCGTGATTGTTAAAATAATTTTCAGACCTTAAAGAGATTACATAATTCACATGGTTGATTTGGTTGTTTTCAACTTGGTTGTTTTCAAGTGAATTGGCATAATAAGATTTTTGATTAGGGACTGAAAATTTCGGATTAGTCTCCGGTTGGCTAAGGAACTTACCCTTCTCTCTTTCACTAACTATAGTGGCCAATTGACTCATTTGGATATCGAAATGAGATATAACTTGGTTAGTTTGGATCTGAGATTTTATTAAAGTTTTCATATTTTTCTCTAACGTGTTAAATCTATTCTCACTTTCATTAGAAAACCCTGGTGGACATTGAGTTGCTGAATTTGAATTTTGGTACGGACCAGGATTCGACTTTTGGTAAGGTTGAAATGATTGATTTAGAGACTAGTTGACCTGATTTGAAGAGTTATTCGGGTAGGGTCCTTGGTTCCATGCAAAATTAGGATGATTTTTTCAACTTGGATTATAAATGGGTGCAAATGGGTCATTTTTAGGTCTTTGAAATATTGCCTTGACTTGATCAAAATCTTCAAGTTGGTTTACATGTGATGACTCCCTTGTTTCTAAAGCCTTAAGTCTTTTAAGTACACCAGCCAACTTAGCTTCGGTGGTAGTTGAATTGTCAATTGTATGAATACCCCTAGATGAGCTATATCGGTCTCTCGGGTGGTTTTCGATTGCATGATTTTTTTCTGCTAAGTTTTCTAAAAACTCCTAAGCCTTTTCCTCATCATTTTAAGAAAAATCCCCTTGACACAATGACTCAAAAATTGTTTTAGTGGATAAGTCTAAACTTTCGTAGGCAATTTGACACAATCTCCATTTCTCAAATCCATGGTGTGGGCACTGGGATAACAAATTTTTAAATCTATTAAAATATTTTCAAAACAACTCATTTTCAAGTTGGCAAAATTGATGAATTGTAGCCCTAATTTTGGAAGTTTTGTGATTTGGAAAATATTTTTTTAGAAATGTAACAACAAATTCCTTTTAGGTTGTTATGGAATTATTCGTTAGGCTATATAACCACTTTTTAGCATTATCTTTTAAAGCGAATGTAATCAATTTTAACCTAATTGAGTCTTCTGATGCATGAAGGTTGGGCAGAGCGGGAAATATAACATCGATCCCTTAAAAAAACGGTTTGTGTTACCTCCATTTTTAAAGTGAGATCTTTTAAGGTGAATTTCGACACTAATCGGGATGTTTTGTTCTTAACCCACACTTTTTGCATGCACTAATAACAAATAAACAAATTAAGCACACAAAAACAAATACAAAAATATATAAATAAATAAAAATAAAACTACGTCTAAGGTCAACTTAAATAAAATTTAGACAGTTTCTAACTGTTCCAAGTTACTCTTTAAGGTCCACCAAATTTGAAATTAATTACACCACTAGCCAGATAAGTGTAAGAACGGGGGAGTCTCTCCGTAGGTACGGTGACTAATTAAGTAACCACGCATTCTTTAGGCATTTACCTTTTGAATCACTTGCCTAGACACCAGTAGTTTGATTAATTTAAAATTTAGACTTCTCTTAGAGTCCCTTGTCTTAATTGAGTTCGAGAGTCCTAGGGGTCAACGTCTATTTGATTTTATTTAGTCGGTTATGCAAAGTGTGGTTGTTTGTAAGCCAAGAAAGGGTGATGAAATCCCCACCTTATCTTGTTACGGGTTTTACTCTTAGTGTTAAATTAAAAATAAAAATGCACAAATAAAAAAAACTGTAAGCAAATAAAATGTTCTAAAACTATGTGAATTATGAAAGAATGAGAAATTTGACGTACCTCAATTCTCCAGTAATTACCACAGTTTATATTTAACAAAAATAAAATAAAATAAAAATCTAAGCAGGATGTGCTTTACGTGAGTGAATACATGAATGCGGCAATTAGTTTTTAAACTAAAAATAATAAACTAAACTACTATTTTTTTTGTTTTTTTCTATTTTATATAAAAAAATAATTAATAAATATGGAGATACGAATGATCAAGAAAGCGAAACAACAAAATATCTATGTTTTTGCTCCTTTGATCTGCTTCGATAATCTTGAAAAATAAAAATAAAAATATTAATGGTAAAAACTAATTCGAAGAAATAAAAAAAAATTAAATCTGGTCCCCGGCAACGGCGTCAAAAACTTGATGGTATAAAAAATAATAACTGCAAGTGCACAATGTCAAATTGAAGAACGGGCAAGTACAAGTCGAATCACAAAGACTAAATTAATTTCAATATTCCCTTAATTTATATTCCAAACAAATTAGAAATAAAAAATAGTGGAGATGATTAATTAATTAAATAATGCAAATTAAAAATTAGTAACGAAAACTAATAATGAGAAACTTCCTAGGAATCCGAATCCACTAAATACTAACATAATAATTAAATTCTTCATTTCCTTAATTATTTTTCCTTCCCTTTAAAAAAGTAGTGATTCATATAATTAATATGGGCAAGCATAGATTATGAAAATTTAAGGATTAATTATAACTCATCAAAACTTTATTGAGCAAACACGAATTATGAAAAACCCATATCTTAACAATAACTTATCAAAACCTCGCAATTAATATAGAACTAAAACAAATTATGCATGAAGGTAAAATTGAAGAAATAAATAATTAGACATGAATATCGAAATGGAAAGAAAATAGTAATATGTAATATATAGCTTTATCATCATCCTAGGTATTAGAAATTTAGCTATCCATGTAAATGAAAAACTAATACTAATAATAATAATTGCATGAAATAAAATAAGAACAAAATAAAATAATAACTAAAAAGAAATTTTATTGAATCATCAAAGAACTTGGCAAACAATATATAAACTCCCTAATTCCTGAAACGAAGCTACTGTCTCTTTCTTCCTTTTACCAAAGCTGAAGCAAAGAAAGAAAAAAATAAAAGAACTCCTACTTTGCTCCTTTTACCGAGAGTGAAAGAAGAAAAAAAAAATACTCATTTTATCTAAAACAAGACTCCTATTTATAGAGAGAATAAATTAAACCCTAATTCCATTTGGAGTAACTTGGATTCTTCTTTCATTTTTGACTTTAACTTCTACATGATAATCTTTCAACTCTTTATTAGAGTCTAAATAAAAATCAACTTGAAACCTTCTAGAACTCATTTTCCAATTCAACTTCAATTGTTTATCTATTTCCTGCAAAACAAAATAAAATGTATTAATTAAATAAAATAAACATATTAAATAATAAAAATGGGAATATTAAAATGTATAATTATGTGTCTATCAGTGGCTATGATTACTATATAAGGCCTTAGGCCTACCAGCAGGTTTTCTATTCTCAAGTCGGCTTATATGCCTCCTGTATAAATAATTTGGGTCGAAGGTTGGATTTGTGGAGATTCTGGACATGGATCTGCCTATGGCCCCATGTCCACCACAGAGCTAGAATTTCTTTGTAAGGGGGTCAAAACGTATAGCAGGTCTTACAGTTTTAATATTGGCGGGTCAAAGCACTGATTCCTTTCAAGTTTTAATGACGATTTGAGGTGAGCATAGAATCAAATTATTATACAATTTAAGCTCACTTTCCTCAACATTTCTTTTTTCATTAGTAAATTTTTCTTGTTTGAAAAGTCAAGGGATCAGTTTCCCCTTATTCACCATGTACACACTACTTATAGTTTAGCCAATCTTTTGCGGAAGCCTTTGGGCTTTGCATATGGACTTTGGAGCTCTCCCAGGCCCTTGAAGTAATATTTTCCTTCTTTTTCCTCTCCAATATATCATTTGAAACTATACCAGACTATGACAAATTCTCGAAATTAAATATAGTAAACGCAGCATTCTTAGTTGCCTTCGTATATCTGGTGCATGTCTTTGTGACTTTGGCTAATCATATACCAAACAACTTTTACTGTTTTACTTTCATTCTGTTCTTTTATTTTAGTCAAACATCATCGTATAAATAGTTTATGCTTAGGTAATACGTTACAGATCATCAAAAGTACTTTTTTAAACCCGGGCTGCATAAATAATATCTCTTACATATTTTGAGAATTATTATTATCAGTTTTGATGAATTTCCATGTGCAAGTCTTGTATGGTTTACATGTAACTTTCAATTATGTTCTCTTGCCAATTTCGTTGGGATGGTTGCATTTTCAATCTTATACAAATTGTCGTGTTTTGGACAGTTGTGTTATATCACATGTTACTGATTCTTAGCTAACTTGATAATATTTGCTCTTTTGGAAAATGTGTAGGGGAGATTTTGGGAGGCTAGGTCATGGAAACTCCAGTGATGTGTTTATTCCACGACCAATAAAAGCATTATATGGTCAACGTATAAAACAAATTGCTTGTGGGGACAGCCATTGTTTGGCAGTGTCCATGGAAGGCGAGGTGCAGAGGTTGGTTGCATTCATTGCTATTCAAATGAAATTCTTATTTATTATTGAACCTTGACCATTTGTATGTGCACTGCTGAATAATAGGTATTACTAGTTACAAATTTATTTTAATTAAAAGTTAAATAAACCGTATCATTTTAAATATGAAAATATCTCAAATTAATTTTAATTAATTAAAATTGATCTTATATTTTTAAATGGAAGAAATATTTTATAAAAAGTACTCCCTGTGTTCCGAATTATAAATCATTATTGACTTTTGAAAATCGATCAAAGACATTTTCAAACTCAAAATTGATATGATTCATCATAAATTCTGAAACACTTAATCTTATTTTAAGTAATACTTTTTATATAGTTTGCATTAATCATCATTGTATTAACTAAAACATCCATGTTAATTTTGAACTTGGAAATGTCTTGAGTTGACTTCAAAAAGTCAATGATTTTATATTTTGGAACGTAGGGAATATAATAGAATTTTGAGAAAGTTATAAAAAAATGTAGTAAAAGCTTAAGAATATAAGTAAAAAAAAATTAAAAATTGGGCCAGGCCATAGCCACCCCCCAGCCATGGCTTAGTTCTTCCATTGCATGTATGATTAACGTACATGTATGACTAACGCACATGTATGACTAGGTACATGTATATGTATTAGGTGAAGTAGTGACTTATAAAGAGACTTAGTAAATATTGCATGCATCTTTGAGGATAGTGGCATGACCAAACATCACCCCATAAATGAATCAGCTTATCATTTCCCAACCAAAGTCTAGCCTAAGGTTTGCCTAAAAGTCACTTCGTAAATAATAGATTTCTAGATGCAGGATAGCGGCATGGCTTTTTCTTTTCCTTTGTTTGGAAATATCCATAGGTATTTCATAAGAAGGTTCGACTTGATTGAAGTCTACCTCCTTCATATAAAGGTGATTGATCAAATCAAGACTATAAAGAAATATCTTTTTTTTGTATGGGATGTTGGTAAAAATGAACATGACGAGGTCTTAGTGCATTGATTTTTTTTTTTAAATCTTCAATTAAGCCTATCTCAATCTTGTGGTAATTTCCTTTTCAAATGATGAATTTTAAAGGAGTAAGGAAGGCTGCTCTGGGAATTCGAACTACGGTGGGGTAGTGCTGTCATGTGGAATTGAATAGATCTCCTCTAGGGATCAAAAGATGCAACCTTTGCAAAAGCAGAAACTCCCCTACATGGCAGTAGTTTATTCAATAGTAATAGTCTTGTGAGTCATTTGTTCAAGTGGGGTGTAAGCGGTATTATGTGGAATCAAAGTAATTTAAGAGTGTTCTTCGAATATATCCAATTCCCTATTTTGATAGACTCTTGTCAAATTTCTAACGAAGTGGTAGCAAAGCCAAGGTATCCAAGGTGACAAAGACGAGTGAGAATTGACGACCAAAAGATGTGATTTGGTGACTAATGGAATAGAAAGCCAATGCTCTAAGCTTTGCTCCTTAGACTGATTGTTCGCATCGGATCTCAGGTTCTCTATTGCACTCCCTAAATAGGGTTCTTTTCATCTTTCTCTCACGGTACTTTTATGCTATTGGTCATTGAGAAATACTTGAGGCTTAGAGGGTGGTCCCCTTTTCTCACGTAAAAGCGATCAGAATTCGAACACGTTGCGGTTTTTTTTTTTTTTTGTTGGTCGAGTTCAAAGTGTGCCTGTTAGAGCTTTAGAAGTGAAAAATGCAAATAAATACTGTTACTAGAAAATTAATGTTCACAAATTATAGGAGAATGTACTCACTTTGTACATGAAAGTGATTTGTGAGGAATGCTAATGGGCTACCATCGGTATGCGAATGTGTAAGAGCCAAGGACAAAAGGTTAGAAATTAAAGAATGCATTTGGGTCAAGAAAAGACGCGCTATTCGGATTCCCTCCTTTCATCCAATGTATTTAGACTTGGACCAATTATCGACCCGAAAATGTTAATTGGGTGAATGGGTCATCGATTCAACCAGTGGTCGAACCGTCGTTGAACTAGTGCCGTCATAAATATATAAAAATATATATTAATATTAATTAATAAAATAAAAAAATATCTTATTTTTAATAAACTAAAATATAATGAATTTGTATTACAATAGTACTAAAAGTGGTTAATTTTAATATTAAAAAAAATTTGGTATAAAAAAAAATTAAAAACCGGGTTACTCTGTCAATTTATCTGGTTTTACTAGTTGAACCATCGTTTTGACCGGTAGTCAACTTGTTCAATTCGGGGTTTGACAAAGTTAGTCCAACCGAGCCAAACTGAACTGAACATAGGACCGGTTCAACTAGTTGAACCTTCGGTGCCGGTCCGGTTTTCAAAACGTTGCTTTCCTCTGCTTCACCTCCCCTCAATATGGAAACAACTCAGAAAGATACGTAACTTATTAGATGTAGTTGATAAGGAGTCAAAAAGTGATATGTTAGATGAAGTACAGGAGAAAAAGGAAGAGTAGATGCTTAAAATTTTACAGATGGCTTCTTCTTGATATTTGGCAAAAGATTGGATATGTAAGTTCTCCATTTCAAGTAATAGAAGGCAGTTGAAATTATTGTTCTCAAACTTGGAAGGAAGTTTGTACCCACCAAGTATCAGATACAAAATTATAAGAGAGACTAGTTTGCACCATAAAGTATGATGAAGGCATCCAAAAGAAAAAGAATAATAGAATTTTGTTGATGAAATCACGAGAGTGATGAATACGTTGTAGGATGAAGAAGAAAAGCATGACAACAAAAGTGATGAACTTGAAAGACAACGATTGAAAAATATTTTGATGCAGAAGAAGAAAAAGAAAAACCGAGAGGAGGACAAGATACATATGAAGAACTGAAAGAAATTGAGAAAGTAGTTAATGAAAATGTCGATGTTGGTGAACTTGTCAAAATTGAGAAAGTAGGAGAAGAGATTGTTGACAAAGACTTGATATTCCCTCGTAAGAAATTAGTTTTTTTGATGGGACGATGAATTCCAAAATCCAAAGTTGAGAATTTGATTGATAATTTTGCTAGTAAGAATGTTGAGATAACTTCTGAAGATGTAACTTGGTATGATGAAATATTGGAGACACATGATTATTTACTATTTGGAAAGTCAAATTTATTGAAAGATATAGGATGGATTAGAGAATTTTTTTTGTATCACAAGAAGCAACAAAAAGGAAATTTGAAAAGTTTCGTATGAAGTTTAGAGGTGCAAGAAGTACATGAAATGAAAAGGTGAAATTAAGGAAAACAAGATCAAGTCAAAGCCGCTTTGAAAATGCAACAAACCAAGTTTTGGAAATTCAAATGTGAAATTTTCGTGCTCATGTAAGGATGAAAAGGAAAAGGATCCTCACATTCTTGGAAATATCAAAGAAAGAAGTTTTCAAAAGTACGAAGGGCTTGGGTGATCGTTACCACAAATGAAGATTCACGTCATGTAACACAATGTTAATGGAGATGGAATTATTATGTTTTTCAAATGGAGGCGTTGGAAGTTTGAAAGTTTTTTGAAGACTTGAGATTATGAATACTTTCAAGGTCCCTCCATTTTGGTGTTTTCAATCTTTTGTGACTAATCAAGTTTAAAAGAGAGGATGTTAGAAAGTAAACTTGATTATGTAATTTATGTTAGTTGGAAGGGTATGAATTCCTAAGATCTAAGTTCATGGTACGTGTATATACATTTATGTATTTAAAAAGTGTCTTGGGACATGTACGGTTAGGTACATCTATATGTGTTGTTTGGTCAAGTAGTGATTCATAGTGTGACTCTAGAAATGTGTCAAAAGTCCTATAAATATAGTCTTGTGATTCATTTGTTCAAGTGGAGTGTAAGTGGTATCAAGTGGAATCAAAGTAGTTTTGAGTGTTCTCCAAATATATCTACTTCCTCTCTATTTTGTTATTTGATATCCTCTCAAATTTCCAGCATGAATTTCTTAAGTTGCATTAAAAATGTATCCAAAAACATTCTTTTTACGATAGGGGAGTACTATTTCCTTACGATACACCTCAGTAAACTTTTTCCTATTGACATATCTATTGTAATCCCACATCTTTGTCTTGTGTCTCTGCTTGTGCATTTTCTTATAACTATAAATGATGACTGTCCAATATCTTCAGAACATTTAGAATATTGGCCACATTACAATTGAAAAACTACTATTAATTTGCCGCTAGAAGGACAACGTTTCTGATTTCTCACTTGGTTTCTGCCGGGCAATGGTACATCTAACAGTTTTACAATTGAAACATTAACAAAAGAGATGCATCATCCTGTTAGATACTTTCTCACTTTAATTTTTAAAATTGCATTTATTACTCACGCGTGTGTAAACTAGATCACTTACTGATAAGTTATTCTCTATACTCGTTCTAAGTTTTTTTTTCACTTTTAACTCGATTTTAGATTTAAGTTGTTCTTTTTTTGATCTGTTTTCATTTTTTCTTCTATTGTAGTTGGGGGCGGAATCAAAATGGTCAGCTAGGTCTAGGCACCATAGAGGACTCTCTTGTGCCACAAAAAATTGAAGCTTTCCAGGTACTTTCAGTTTACCATTTCCATATGTTTGTTGTGCTCTGACTTCATATATGTACCAGCTTTCATGAATTTGAGAATCTGACATTCCATTTTCTATTGTCTTGTCAAAATGGCTGTTGCTTTTAGCTCTGCATGGACATGGTAATATTTAAAAACAAAGTTGATATATTACGATTGCATAATATAGGTCCCTTCAATTGAACATATATGTGAGATGCTGATCATTTGATTTTGTAGCTTGTTCCATCTTCCAATCAAAGTTATTATATGATGCTCCAAGTCCAAGGAAAATATAAAGAAAAGTATATCCCTTGAAGTTCTAATAGATTTTATTCTTATTACATTTATTATATATTTATATGTTTGGATGATAATAAATATATTGACAGAAGAACACTGACGAACAAAAATAAGGTAGACTTAACACAAGTCTGACAAGGAACAGCCAAATTATTAGAAGGAACAACCACCATGTGCTAAAAATCTCCATTGTCATACACCTTCTGCTTTTGGATTATCCTTGGAAACTTTGCAGTGGGGCTGCCTACAATTTCTACAGTTAGCAATGCTACAATTCCGTTATAAAAACTTTTCATTTTAAGGTTTCATGCAAAGTTCGAAAAATTACAGTGTTTGGACTTTCAAAAATTAGTTAGAAAAAAAAAATATTGAGAAGAAAGAAAGCTTGGTTTTCAGTTTCTTTCAAGGTGAATGATTGCTAAAATTGGTGAGAACTGCTAACTGAAAATTCTAGACAACAACAAATTGAAGGTTGTGGATTTAACTCGGGGCCAATTATCACGAAGGGAGAAGGGTCTAGATGTATAGAAATTTACTTCTATTTTTATTTATTTTTCTTTATGAATTAGATTTTCAAAACACACACAAAAAGTAGTATGTAATTCACAGAATACCATATTTTAATAAGGAAATGAAGAAAACAAAATGCAACTTTGTAAAGGTACAAAATCCCCTATCATTGAGCAAGATCCCTGGATGTTCTTTGGTAATCCAAATACAGACTTTTAATACTTTTTTTTCTTTCTCTGGGATAAACAAAATTTTATTAAATAGAAGAGAGAGTTCACAAAAGGAGGCAGGGAGTCCTCCAAAGAAATAGAAGTGGGAAAATAATGAAAACTACTGAAGCACTACACCAATCTCGATGAACATTTGAAATGATAAATCTTCAAAAAGGTTCTGTAGCCAAAACCCACAACGATACTAGAACTGAAACCCTAATGTTTGTCATTGGAAATTGTAGCATTTCTTTCGGTCTATATACCCGTAAAAAAACTACAAAAGAACACTTTCATTGAATCTTGTCATCACTGTGACTCCCAATGCCAAAATCTTACTAGAATAAATACACGATCAGTCCATAACAAGGTTACAGTAAGAGTTGCGATTTTAAATGTGAGAATTGAGATCTTGATTACTGATTGTTTACATTCTAGATCGGTGATTATTTTTTTTATCAAAATCAAACTATAATTGCCTGAAAGAGAGAACATGGCATATATGAAGCAAACGAACATGATGAAGAAAAGGAGTGGTTATGAAAGAGGAGTCCTGAGCATGGTTCTAAGTATCGGCCTTTACGTCGAAATATCGGCGCATCGGATAATTATCAGGCGGTGCTGAACCACAATCTTGACACAAGTCGTACAATTAGTAATTATTCATGTAAACGGTAAATTTGCGCGAAATTTCGGCAACTCGGCATAACGTAACGGTTTTGGACCAAATAAAGGAGAAATCACGGGGTAAATGGTATAACCGAACATATTGAAAGCTATAAAGGAAGACGACAAAAGAGAACGAGCCTTTCTCCATAAATTATACTTAAATTGTACTTATAAAATACCTAATTAAGTTTAACTTACAAAACTTAAAAAAATGTTGTACTTAAAATATACTTAGGTAAGTTAATCAAACGTAAAATTGACTAAATATAGATGTCTGTTTATCATTCAGACAACACTATGTGCACTAGATAGTGTTTTTTGTGAGATTAATTGATCCATGTTGTTCTCTTGTTATTTTATTTTATTCAAATTTTTTGAAGCTCCTAAATAGCTAACGCCGCTCATCTCCCGAAATCGATGCCGAGTAAAATAAGACCTTCTGAAACATAGGCTGCTACCGTGACCTTGAACCACAGTTCTGAGTTGATGAAATAGAGAGAACTTTATTTTAGAGGGAACTGCAACTTTACAATACTTAAATCTCATTTTTATTAGGATAAAATCAAGGTGCGTAAGTTAAACAGCTATCAAATAAACAACAAATTTAACATTAAAAAAAGTCTCATCTAATTGCTAACAGTTGCAGAATTAAGCACTTCTTGATTAGATAATGACTCAAATCCCAAAAATAATTTTATTTTATGAGGAACAGTTGTTGGCTCATTGGTTATAAGAATCTAACTGTTATTATATTAATTTGTTTAACCTCTAGAATCTTGCAGCATCGAGGTTCGTTCTTGAGGAGTGTAGGAATATTAGGTGGGGGAAATTGTAATATCCCAAATCTGACATGTGTGAAACAATAGTGAACGCCTTATAATGGCCTATATCTACTAAGGCATCTTGTAATGAAGAAAGTGCGGGTCTATTTAGATTTTTGTTGGCACGTGTACAGCTATTTGAAAACTTGCTTTTACTTGATACTATTTAGAAAGTAAAAAAAATCTACTATTGTTCACAAAATGCAAACTATAGGTGTTAATATAAACACTTTTTTATGACTTATTCAGTACAAGATATACCCTCCTTATATCATTTTCTTTACTTGTATATTCCTTAATGTCATTTTTACAGCTATCCTTCAAGGTGATTAATAACCTATCTATCAATCTCTTTGAGCATGTTTGTCATTGAAATTTTGTGGAGATACTATCATATTTCCATTGTCTATGTGCTTACTTAACTTTTATGTGCCTTGTGTAGGGAGTAACTGTCAAAATGGTTGCCGCTGGTGCTGAACATACAGTTGCTATTACAGAAGATGGTGAGCTTTATGGTTGGGGATGGGGACGATACGGAAATTTGGGCTTAGGTGACAGAAATGATCGCTTAGTTCCTGAGAAAGTTGCAAGTGTTGATGTATGTAACACAATCGAATTAATCACTCATTTAGTTACAATTTTTAGTTGCAAATTCCAATTACTATTCACTATGTGAGTATTATTTTCCCTTAACTAGGCACTTACTGGGTAAAGATTCTTTATTTGTAAATTAATTTTTTTTGAGATTAATGATACTACCAAGTGCTGGACTGAGTCCACTACAAAAATTGTTTTTAGCCACTATTTCAAAAGACCAAGAGATTTCAACCTGGTAACGATCTTCAGTTTTTAGTTCTATAGAATCTTCAAATATAAAATCTTATGGTGATTTTGGGTAAAAGATGATGGTTGTAATGAAGAATCAAATTAGTTGTCTTGAGATTGAACATCAATTTTGGCACCTGTTTGTGATATATCCATGAGTTACCTACTTGAATTGGAGTAATTTATTCACTATGAAGCATAGGGCACAGAATTAGTAAGAACATATGACACAAGTAGGAGTTCCTTGGAATTTATTGGGTAATTAATAAGATTAAGATGATCACAGTATAGGTTCCTTGGAAACATTCCATGTTTATTTCTTGTCACCGCTAAAGCCTGAATCAGCAGGGACAATCATAGATGTAACGCTCTCTATCTATATATAACAATTGAATGAGATAAGTTCGAATGGAGTGGCTGCATATCTATGCTCTAAATCGGCGGAAACACAGTTTAGAAGGCATATGTTACAATCAGGTTGACCTGGCCACACTAAATACTTGAAACAGATCTATTAAATTAAAGACCTGTTTAAATGTGTCAGATAATATCACTGGATAGTGGAACATAAATTTATTAGATTGGTGCTCAAGTACATTCAGATATTATCATTGATTAATTATACAAAGATTGGGGCGGGGGGGGGGGGGGGGGGGGGGTGTCTAGAATTTGGAATTTGCTTGAATATGCTTTGGCTATATGTAATTAGTAGTGGTCAGAATTGGATATTTCTGATGCAATTTTAGGATTGTTTTGGACAATGTCTAGGTTTAGTAAATTATGTAGTTTGTGTTTCATTTTTTATTCTAGTTATAATTTGAGTTGCATGTCTATGTAGCTTTATTGTTTATTCTTATTTATTCATTTTGTGTGTGTGTAAAATTCATATAAGCAATAATCCCAAAGTTTAAACAGAGTTAATTGTTATTCGAAACTGGCATTGTGCTTTATTTCCTGATGGCATTAGCAATACCTTGTGAAGAGGTTCTGCCCATTTAGAGATGATGCTTTCGGTTCTGGTAGAGACTGTTTGACTTAACGTATTTTCACTTTTGACCCTTACTTGGTGCTTCTGACATGATCTGCGCTATTATATTTGAAAGAGAAGCTTCTGCTTTTGAGTTTTTTTCTTAATTCGTATCTACCTCTTATTTCTTATGTTTTGTTTAAATATTTAGTTCTGATAGTCTGAAGTTGCAGGAGGAGAAGATGGTTCTCGTTGCGTGTGGATGGCGGCATACAATATCTGTCTCGTCTACTGGTGGTTTATACACTTATGGATGGAGCAAATATGGTCAGCTAGGGCATGGGGATTTTGATGACCACCTCATTCCTCATAAGCTGGAAGCTTTGCGTGAAGAAAACATTTCCCAGGTAACCTCCTAGTGTTCAGTTTTATGTTTATGAATTGCTTATCAGTTCCTTCCGTTGTGGTTGATAATTATAACTATTAGAACTGACAAATGAGAAGAAAATAATTTCGAACATTTTGGGTGTCGAAATGATCAGAAATATCAACTACTCTGTTGGTGAAAAGTTTTATCTTGTTTATATTGTATTTGTCAAAGGTATTCAGTCTCTGTCATTAACTTCATAGTGCTGTTCGGTTGTGTCTGATTTATTTAAACTTCAGATGTTAAAACATGGAGAAGTATCGGCATAGCTAATACTAGGGATAACCCATGTCTGAAGGCACGGTACAATTAATATAACAGTTGAGGACTGTATCCAATATTTCTAGATCGAAAAATCTAAAACTGTTGTGGATTCTTAGAACCGAGAGTCCAAACATTAATACAAAAAGATTGATAGTCAATTCAGTCATAGTTTTTTTTTGAGACAAATATTAGTGTGTTACTCATTCCCAACTTAAAATTAGTTCTGGACAAGTTTGAGCAATTAATTGATTGATGATAGCGGGCTCAAATTTGTGTAATATAGTGTTTTCGGGTATCCCACGCACCTTTCTTTTATTGACAAAACATAATGAGAAGTTTGACAGCATTTATTTGCCTCCAGTATCTCTAACCATCGATCAATATGATCCATGAATAATATTTTCTGTGAAAAAAATGGTAGTACTGCAAGCCATTTGGTGGGATCCAACGAGAAGGAAAAAAAATGTAAAAATCCAAAAGAAAGGCTTTTGCATATATACTCAAAAGTATAAAATGAGCCCTCTAAGTCCAAACAAAAAAGTATTGTCATAACACTAACTAAATCGCATTACTATAACATTTTTTTCCTCTATATTTTTTCTTGAAATTGGACAAAAGATTCTCATACCCAATGTTCGAAAAAGCTAAAAGCGGTACGAGGCGTTTTTCCTCGGACAAGGCGAGGCGCAAGCCTCGAGGCGGAGCGAGGCGTAAGCCTCGATTTAGTTCAATTGTTCCACAAAAATTAATATCAGTTGACAAGAAATTTGTCTGATTATGGTTGCAATTGCAACGACAGTGATAAATGATTTCAGTTTTGAATTGGCTGCAATATTTGGGATGATGAATTGCACAATATTACAGTTGATTTTAGCCGATGCAAGTACAAATAGGATACCATTCAAAGTTAAAGATATATCATATATCCACATAACAAAATTTGTTTCTTTTTAATTTTAACTGCTGTTAGAAAATAAAAAGAGCAAGAAACTGAACAAAATTAGTTGGTTGTTTTCAAAACAGAAAATAATATTTACAAAACAGAAAATAATATTTTCCGAAAATAAAAAGAGCAAGAAACAATTAGTTGGTTGTTTTCAAAACAGAAAATAACATTTACAAAAAAAAAAATATTATTTTTTACAGAAAATAATATTTAAGTAACATATTTCATATTATTTGCTCTTATATGGTAAAATCGATTTCAGCTAAGCTTTTGTACCAGCCCTTTATCCTAGAAGTCAAAGAAGGTGGGCTGCTTTTGTACCAGTCCTTTATCCCAGAAGTCAAAGAAGGTGGGCTTTTGTAGCAGCAGTTAGAAGAAGCCAAGAAGGTGGTAACAGCAGTCAAATCTCCAGTAATATTCAGAAGATGGCAGCACAAATATAAAATATTAGTATCATAAATCTAAGACGCACAGAAAAGGAAAAGGAAACGCGGAAACGCAGTCCTCAAACGGAGAAGAAGAAACGCAGAAGAAGAACAGAGAAGAAGAAATACCTGCTGCTTCGAAAAACAGAACAGAAAAAGAAAAACAGAATACCTGCTGCTGCTGCTTCGAAAAACAGAACAGGGCAGGAAAAGAAAAGGAAACAGAACAGGAGGTGAAGAAGAAGAAGAAGAAGAAGAGAGAAGAAGTTCGTACCTGCTGCTTCGAATAGACGAGAGACACTTGCTTGCTGCTGGATGCTAGAGAACTGAGAAGAACCGAAGAAGTGGGCTGCTGCCTTTATTTTTTAGGTTTTTTTACCCACGAAAAGAGGCGTACGCCTCATCACGCCTTGAGGCGTTTCGCCTTGAGGCGACCGCTCCAGTCATTTGAGGCGCAATCTGCTCATGCCCATCCTAGTGCGCACGCTTCGCCCCAGCTTCTTCCCGCCTCGATTCGAGGCGCGCCTCAAGGCGTAAGCCTTGAACGCTTTTTCGAACCATGCTCATACCATGAGTTAGAGCCTACTACAACGTAATTGCCCGTGCTTGAAGGCACGACGTAGATTAAAATTCTAAAAATACTCTATTACTTAAAAATTCTTTGCAACCTAAAATAACTTACAAATCAATTAGAATGAATCTGAACCGTCCCTGTGATTTTGAAAACATAACCGCAATACCCGAAAAATAAGAAAAATGGCGTCAATGCTAAAAGGGTGACCCATGTTGTTTACGTGCAATTTTTTTTATTATAATAATAATAATAATAATAATTATTATTATTATTATTATAATAATTATTGTTATTATTGCTGCTACTGCTGCTACTACTACTACTACTATTATTATTATTGTTATTATTATTACTACCACTATTCTTACTATTACTACTACTACTATTATTATTACTACCACTACCACTACCACTACTAGTATTATTATTATTATTATTATTACTATCACTATTCACTACTACTACTACTACTACTACTACTACTACTAGTATTATTATTAATAATATTATTATTATTATTACTACCACTATTCACTAGTATTATTATTAACATTATTACTACTATTATTACTACTACTATTACTACGATTATTCTTATTACTACTACTATTATTATTACTATTATTACTACCACTATTCTTACTACTACTACTACTACTATTATTACTATTATTATTCTTACTACCACTACTACTACTAGTATTATTATTATTATTATTACTACCACTATTCACTAGTATTATTATTATTATTAACATTATTACTACTATTATTACTGCTACTACTACTATGATTATTCTTATTATTATTATTACTACCACTATTCTTACTACTACTACTATTATTATTCTTACTACCACTACCACTACTACTACTAGTATTATTATTATTATTATTATTACTACCACAATTCACTACTACTACTACTACTAGTATTATTATTATTAATAATATTATTATTATTACTATACCACTATTCACTAGTATTATTATTATTATTAACATTATTACTACTACTACTACTATTACTACTATTATTCTTATTATTACTATTATTATTATTATTATTATTACAGTGTAGTGGTGAATTTGATTTGGGCGAAAAATATGAGTAGATAGATTTTTGAAAAAAAAATGTTGAATTGGGGGGGAAAATGAGATATAGATTAGTGACCGTTGGATGTTGAAGCCCCAAATGATTTTAGACTGTTGGATGTTGAAGCCTAAATTGATTTGAGGCCGTTGGATGTTAAAGTCTTGGGATTTGAGCCGCTCTGTTTTATATTATAAATTGTTCATATATAAGTTAAAGTAAAATTTCTTTAGAAAATGGTTTTTGGTTGTACTTTGAAATGTTTGTTAAAGAAAAGGATAAATACTGAAGGTATATTACCCTACTTTAGAAGAAAACAGGCATGCCTTGCTTTACTAATTCTCTCAACAGTATTCCTGGGGAATTCTCAGACAACTGAAGTGAATATGCACATACATACTCGCACAAATAAAATTGCATAATTAAATTATAAATAATTTCTTATTTAATTAAAGAGGTACTTGAATTAAGAGTGTATACTGTTCCTAAATAGAAGTTTGATTACATGTAGCATAGGTACATCATTAATAAATTTTTATTACGTCAGGTAGACAAATTTAGATACTTATAATCTTCATCTTATAAATTTCTTATCCTATTGAGTAGAATAACCTGAAAATCTGCTTTGTTGGTCCATATGATAACTAGTAGAAATCAACACCTAAAGAAAAATATGTTTTTTTATTTGATTGACCAAGATTATAAGAGAGATCTAATAAATCAATTTTGAAATTTATGCTAAAATTCATGACAAGTTTTAATCTTTTATACAAAGTAATGAATTCATTAACATTATGTCTCTAAGTAACCCTAAATATCCTCCTATTAACTAAATAATTTCCTAAAGTAAGCGTGTAAGACCTCATAGATTAAAAATTAATAAAATATGTCATTGTTTAGGCACTCAGTTCGGTCAAGCTAGGGGGCTGGCTCATCACTTGGCTTTAATAATTGCTACTTTGTCTTTTAGAGTTGTTTGAGGTTCAAGCTTTAGTATATATAGTTCAAGTTCCTGATTTTTACTATGGATGAATAGAATGCATAGTCTTCTCCCTCAATTTTTCGATGCTAGACTGCTTTATTACCTTGCACTTACCAACCGCATGACATTCTTTAATTTCTATACTTCCTCCACCCAACTTTATGTGAAGACTTTGTTAGACTGTTTTCTTCATGTATTTTAAGACATGCTAAAAACCCATATTTAAAAAAAAAAATTAAATTTATTTGAAAATGTAATATAAGAAAATATTGTGAATTTAAAAATGTGTGAAAGAATATTGTGCAAGTGTGTTTTTGGGACGTCTTAAAACTAGTACCTTGAAAGTTTAAAGATAAGTGGCCACATAAACTTGGACAGAGGGTGTATGTTATATGCATTTTGCCGCTATGTATGTGAATAGAAGGAAGCATCACTTAGGCCATCTTTCAGACAAAGTTGACAAAGTTTCCTTGTGTGATTAGTGAAATAACGCCTTGCGGTGATACGGGGACCTCTACAATATCATAATGTTCCGCTATGAATAAGAAGTAGTTTTCTTCTTTACCAAAAAATTGTTTTCATTAATATGAAATTCCTTTTTGACTCTGGTTCAGATATCAGGCGGTTGGAGACATACCATGGCAGTGACATCTGATGGAAGACTCTATGGTTGGGGATGGAATAAGGTTTTTGAATATCTTATTTAAATTACTATTTACTTGCAATGTTTCCGAATGTGTGTTACTCTTCATAGTTGATACTGAAGTATTGTTTGTTGACCACTTTGTTCTCTAGGTAGAGTATTATAGTAAATCTTGGGTGACTCTTATGATATGTAAAGCGGGACTTTGTTTCGTTAACTTAATCTAAGTTGGGATCTTAATTGTTTAGGTTAGTTTCATCTTTTGATTGTTTTAAGGCACTGTGGTAGTAGTTAAGTTCTTAACCAAGTATGTTTTTGTTATGTTTATCTGTCCTATATAAATAAGATGAGTTATTTGCTGAAAAAAGTTGTGTGCTTTAGGCTGTGTCACTGCTGCCATTGCAGTTCGGAGATGAGCACCTATCTTTCCAATTTTCTTTCTTGAAGACCCTTCCCTACATCACGTGTACTTTGTGATGAATTACATAATCAACTCCTCTGCTCTTTAGTTGTCTGCTTTGCAGATCTTTGAATGGTTAATGGTAAAAAGAAGTTGCTTTTTGAATGTGACAAGTTTTTTTTTTCCCATAACCTTAAACTATATCGTATAGAGTTAGAGAATAATGATGGGTTCCTTTCAAACCTTCTTTTCAAGGTGAGGCTGTTGGGTTCAGAGTTAAGAGAAGCACCACGGGCTCCATATATTAGCCTTCTTTTCAAAGTTAGTCCGTCCTTAAGCTGGATTCAAGGATGATTGATTGGAATCTAGGTAACTTGAGGGTTTTGGGTTTTAGTTGTGCTATTGAATCCTTAGGGACCAATGACGTTCGAGTTTATTGGGAAGGAAATGTTTCTAGAAAAGCTGTCCCGGTTACATTTATATGCATATATTATGGATGATATCCTTTGGCCCTTTTCTACAATGGATACCCTCAAGATGTGAGCTCATGTTCTCACTCGATATATTTTGAATGCATAAGAAAGGGAAGGAAGAAAAAGGAAGGAACAATCTTCTTCTCGGTTAAGCAATTGCTATTAAGTTTTGCTATATCTATTTCTTGTACTATTTTGGCTACATGGGTGATGTCTAATGTTTCAATGTTTTTGTTTGGTCTTTGATTTTACAAAGGTTAAGTATTGATGAACTTTATTAAGATTGTAGAACTTACAAGGAACTTTTGCTAAAATTATATGTTTTGTGTAAGCAAAGCACCAATACGGTATCCCATATGTTTTGGGGGTTGTGGAACTTGATTTTTGAAGTGGTGAAGGAGCATTGGGTGTGCGCTGTTTCTATAGAAGATATGTTGTAAATTCAATTGTGTGGTTTGGATTAAACAAGGATTTTGGAACCGTGGCTACTTTTCTGTACTCTAGAGGATTTGGTATGAGCATAATGTTAGGATTATTTTTCTTGTCTCACAATGGGCTTAGGCTATGAGAGCCTTTAGGGGTATCCTTCAACCCTCCCCCCCTCCTTTCTTTTTGGTTTGAAATTTTTACTGTTACAATTCCATTATACAGATACTTTTCTTCCTAGGGGCCTAAGGAAGGGGCAAGAAGAGAACTAGGGGAAACTTACCTATTGATATTTTTTGTAGCGTTTGCTGAATTCTGACTTCTTGTTGTTGGGTAGACTTGAACATGTGACCTTGTACAATAATAGGAGAGGTTTTTACCACTAACTTTTGGTCTAAACTTGATGGGTGTACCTCTATTTGATCTTGGTAGGATTGGAGGGCTGCACTTTTTTAAGTGTTTTTTTTTTGTATTTGTTTCCACTTGTTAGGATTGGGTGGACTTCTTGTCCCCTTTATATTCTTATACTATTCTGTTGAGAAATCTTTTTTTTGTATTTCAAAAAACATGGGAGATTTGGGCTTTTGTTGTTGGCTCTAATGAAGAGGTGGGAAGATATTTTTGGAGGATAGAGAGTTGCATATATTTAGAAATGATAATGCTTTTGCTTGTGTGATTAGTTTGGAGAGGAAAATGTTGGAGCCTTGGAAGTTTTTGAAGGGCCTAAGCTTCTTAATATAAGATACCTAAGCCTCTTGATATAAGATTCAAGTGTTTGATTTTGATCATATGTTATATGTTGCGTGCTTTTGTGTGTGTTTGTTGTATGTTTAGAAGGGAATAATTCTGGTGTCTTATTCCCCCATTTGTGTATATTTTTGTCATCTTCATCCTTTTGACGAATGGTACAATTTTACAATTTTAATTAGTTTAATCAGGTAACCGCTGTATTTTTTTTTTATAAATTCAGTGGGCTATTGCATAAAAGGTGCCAACTATAGTGGGGGTAAATCTTAATTTTGCCAATACATATTAGTAGGTCAATTTCCTATAAATGGGTTGCACTTAATCTAAACTTCAAGCTCCGTTCCAGTCTTCCAGAACAATATCAAGTAGTACTGAGGATTTCTAGTATAATATACTCCATTGATTGACTACAGTTTCAATGGAAAGAACTTGTACTTCGGCATATGCTCCAATATATGATTCATTTCTTCATGAAGTATGTAAAATGGCATTGATGGCATTTAGATGTAATAAGTTCTCTTTACATGTTCAGTGGGTATGATAAGCAACCTCCTTAATTTTTAGGCACTATATCTTTCTGCCATGTTTTATCTTAAGGCTTCTCAATTATTTGTTTATGGTCTTACCTTTGCAACTTTGGTATCTAGGAAACTGGCCCCTTGTCAAGTTAATGGAATACATTGAAACTTGATACAATTTTATACTTGCATTCTTCCTGCTTGATTGGTTGAATACTTGAATTCACTTGTGCTTTATATCAATCATCAGTGTAACTGAAAATAAAAATGTACTTTCCTTGTGCAGTTCGGACAGGTTGGTGTTGGTGATAACATTGATCATTGCTCTCCAGCGCAAGTTAAATTACCACACGAGCAGGCATGTCCTTGTCCCTTAAACTGGTTAACACAACTGACTGGAAATGACAATACATTTTGGGAGAACAAATATCTTTTAGTGTTTGATTTGTAGGGTAGTATCCTATGCTAATTAAAACTATTCTTTCTAGTTTGATTTAATTTTTTTTTAATATGTTCTATTCCTCAATCTCTTAATGGCAGAAAGTAGTTCAGATATCGTGTGGGTGGAGGCACACACTCGCTGTCACTGAAAAGCAGAATGTATTTTCATGGGGAAGAGGTACAAATGGACAACTTGGGCACAGGGAATCTATTGACGGGTAATTACATTCTCAACTTTCCCAATGCTCTATAGTTGCAATTTTTCATCTGATGAAGATTTTGTGAGGCCTCAATTACTAGGAAGGCAGTAACATGATACCTGAGGCAATAGCATGCATAGTTTTTTCATCAGCCTCTTACTAGCACAAGTCTATACCTAACCTTTGGTTAAAGATCCTCTCCAATTTTGTTCTTTATTTCTGTCCAATTCAATCTTACATCATCCATCCATTCTAGTGGGGCCTATGATATTTGTATGAGTCCCTCGACGACATGTGGTTGGTGTTTATTGTAGTAGTAGTAACAATCCTTCATCCCAGCAGACAGATGATACTGATTTGAAATATTTCAGAACTAGGTTTTTTTGGTAGTTTTGTTTTCTAGATTGAATTTTATGGAGTGTGTTTCGGATCTCATATTGGATAGATATAAAGAAGTTAATAGAAGAAGTTTACCATGGTTTGTTTATGTTTTCAACTCCCAAATAATAATTTATAATTTGTTTCAATATGTACATTCAGATGAAATTCTGTTAGTCGAAAATGTAATAACACCAGATAGTTGACAGAGGGTTATTATTTTATTTTATTTTATGTTTTTGCTATCAGAATTGTCTTTTTTGGTTTTTGTCCACAAAGCGAAGCGTAATTGTTATTGGGGAGTGTTTAAGACCGAAAAAGTTCATATTCTGTTCCCCAATTGCTGGATACAATCAATTAATGACGTGTTTATATATGAAATAACAAATAATCAATACAATTTTCTTTACCGATGAGAGGATATGATAAAGGCAACTCCGTTTTAGTGGGATTCTGAATAGGGGGAAAATATGGTACTTTGTGACTTGCCATGTTTAGGGAGCATGATCAGCACATGGTACCCACTCACTAGGATCATCAAAAGGAAACCTTGTTCCGACTTTTGGGGACAACCTATTGCCCTCATTTATGGATGACCACATTTTGAGTCGTGGATGCTCTGAAACCTCCCTCGTCAGTGTGCGACGTAAGGTATATTTTCTAATCCTAACAAATTGCATCTCTACACACTTTTTCTGTTTATCCCGTTGCTGCTGGACCGTCAGTTTCCCGTTACTGTGTAGTTGGGTTTACGTCGAGTACTTCATTTGCGAAGCTTTGATTGATTGAAAAAGTGGATCTTGGAGTGAAGAGTGAGCTATGGGTGCAAATAGGGGATTCATTATTTAGGAAGAGAAGTGGTGATTTGTTATGTTTGCTTGAAGAGTAGGGTGATTGACACGAGTTAAGAAATAAAAAAATTTAAATGGGTTTATGTCCAGCATAGATTAGATGTCACTACATATACTTTAAATCCCTTATATCAGCATATTTACTAATGTCCGTTTGCACTCGTTAGATCTGGATTATAATAGCATGTGGAAGAATAAATAGTACTCCCTTCGTTCCAAATTATAAAATAAATATTAACTTTTTAAAAGTGATATTTTCAAATTTAAAATTTGATATAATTTATTTAATCATAAACTATCTAAAATGTACTACTAGTTATAAGATTTATTGTTTTCAAAATTTAAATAAATCATATAAATTTTAAATTTGAAAATATCACAAATTGACTTTTAAAAAATCAATATTGGTCATATAATTTGGAACATATGGAGTGTAACATAATTGAAAACAGAATTAAAGAGAATATACACGGTGAATTCATTTAGTTTATATAAATACAATTATGAATATTATAAACTATCTAAAAAGTACTCCTAGTTATAAGATTTATTGTTTTTAAAACTTAAATAAATCAAATCAATTTTAAGTTTAAAAATATTATAAATTGACTTTTAAAAAATCAATGTTGGTCATGTAATTTGGAACCGAGAGAGTATAACATAATTGAAAGCAGAATTAAAGAGAGAATATACTATATACTTGGTGACCTGTGTTCTAACACACAAATAAAGAAGAATTAAATCTTGTATTATTGATCGATTGCTGAATTTTGAACAGAACATCTCTATAAATAGGTTTGTGCTATGAGTCTCTCCAAGAAGTTAACTCAACTGGAATAATAAAATATCGTCTAATTAATAGTTCCTAATTATACTAGTAAACATATTATAAGGAAACATTTACTCCTAATTGCATTAGGAAACACAATATAAGACAAACAGGGGAACATGGTAGTATAATTTTAATACCACCTCAGCTGTAATTTTGATTGTAGTTATATCCGGTTAGAGACGGATAAAATGGGCCAAGCGTGTAACACAACCAATTCTGATTAGTGTGTCAAATGCAGGATATGGTCTGGATTGGATTATATATCCTATTTGCTTTTGCTCAAATGGAAAACGAACAAGGCTCAGTCTCTCATGTAAAATTTAAAGTCAATACCGAGTTCTTTTTCTCTCTTTCCCTCCCTCTCTCTTTAGGGTCTATAGCATATCGCAATTAAATGCTTGACATTTGAAATAAGCTACTTGGTAGTCCTTTGCTTCTCTTGGGTCTTTCTTCTAGACCAGTTCTCTGCATTTTTCTTCACTTAGTCCTATGTTATGTAGGTCGTAATTCCCTTCCTGTATTTTTCTGATTAATCAAATATTAGTTCTAGGTTCCACATCATTTGGATATGTTTTTACATTATAGTTAATTTAGTAGAGTCCCATTAATGTTTTCAAACAATAAATAAATGATTCAGTTTTGCTGTTTGCTATCTGGTTTCAATGTGGGAAAATGCATTATGATTTGAAAGTGAAAATTTTTTATTAATAAATTTGTCAAGTTTTATATTAATTTAAGTTCATTTTTGAGGTTTGTGCTAAACAGGGTAGCTCCAGTAAACTGAGCTACCCATGGATACAACAAGGGTTTAGAATGAGGGTTCCTTTGATGTATTGTGACAATTTTGTGCTGAATTACAACTGCGAATCAAACCAATAAATGGGATTGGATAGATTTATAAGAGGGGTCCACCTATTACATCTCTCTCCTAAAGGGTCACCGCTAACACTTATCCGCGTAACTTGCAATCAAAAAGTCGGGACAAACATTTGCAATATATATCATTTCCTAAAATGAGTTAAGCTTTTGAAGAATCATATCAAAATCAACTTCATTTTAATATTTGTCATCCAACAAATTTGGAATGTACGATTTGCCAACAGGTTTAACTCAATTCATATTTTGGGCTCAGCTTCCACCCCCCCCCCCCCCCCCCCCCCCCCCCTCCTCCCCCCCAAACCCCAATTCCTGTTCTAGTCTTGACTTTAAGCTTCATGTCCTTGTGTGTCTATTTCAACGCTGTTTCTGTTGTTTGTGAATATCCTTTCTTCCTATTTTAGGATGTTGCCATGAAAAGAGTGGTTTCTTTAATATTCATACTACAATAGTGTAAGCCATTGCAACATAAGTGTTGCTCTTTTAGTATTTACATCAAATGAGAGAGTTCGACAAGGTAAAAAATGCAAAGAGATGAATTCTTTATATGGTTATACAAATTTTTCTGTCTTTTTTACCAAGCAGCAATCGTTGTCAAATATATTATTTGTAAATATGAACTTCTGACTTTCCTTTTTTTTTCTTCTGAAATTTGTAATCATGAACTCACAACTTCTTTCCTTTTTTTCTTTGAAATCTGAAGAAATATTCCGAAGATGGTAGAGGCTTTGAGTGCGGATGGGTCGAACGGGCAACAGATAGAGTCCTCAAAAGTTGATACATCATTAGGTGCTGTATGCTTTTTTGTGATGGCCTTTCTTGTTATTTTTTTGCAACTTCAAGAATTTATCATTATGGAACTAATTGGTAGTCTAAAATACTTTCTTGAGCAGGGAAAACTTCAGTCTCACCATCTGATAGATATGCGGTTGTGCCTGATGATGATAAAGTATGTTTCTCTTCCTGAAAAGCTTCATTGATATGTTTTTTGAAGATTCAGTAATAACATTGTCTGAAGTACTATATCTTTCATTGATATGTTTTATGAGGATTCTTGCACTATGTCATTCTTAATGTGATAGAAAGTTGTGGTGTGGTCCTAACGCAATTAAGTAAATGAAGTTACTCGGTCGAAGATAAAATTTATAAATTGATGCTTAAAAGCCAGTTCAATCTGAGTATTATTTTGCAATAATGGAGCGGTTAGTATTGGCGGGTCTTGTTTAAGATGACAATTATTCCAATATGTTATTATGTGATAGTGTATTATCTTTGCTGCAATCCATGTCCGATTTTTGTGAAATGTTTTCTCTAAGTGAAGGATCATATACATACATCCTATATTGGATTTACACGTAAAAACGGAATAAAAAATTACATGCCTCTTGAAGCGTATGCCCTTTGTACCCACAAACTTTGTGCCTCGTACACGAACGCAGCAGTGACACTGAATCGTACGATGAGAACAGTGTTAAGTTTTCACCGTCCGAAGCAACTAAAATTCACTCTGTTTTGGGAGTTGTCTAATGGTAGTGCTATGTTCTCTTTTTTGGAATTGTTAAGCATATATCTCCAAAAACGTGGGTTTTTAAATAAATATTTAGTTATACTACTTCCCTTATTTTCCTCCAATAGAGTACTTAAACATATAAAAATCTTTTCAGTAAGGGATTTGTCCTAGTCAAAATGGATAGTCTATTAACAACCAAATGGGTCGGACCCTCTGTGGGTGCCCCCCATTTGGGTATCCAAAACCCAACATTTCCTACTTGCCCATGGCGGGGACGACATATCCATATTTGCCAAAACAGCTTTAACCAAGAATTTGAGCTCGCTATTCAAAGCGCTAAGGGTGATTGCTCGTGTGAGCGAACCAATCAACCTATTGACTTATATTTAGCGTGCATATCCAATATGCATAATATAACTGTGTGAACTATTATTATTTATCATGTCCCAAAAAATGGAAAGACATAAGTGGGAATAAATGAATATTGCATAAATGATAAATGTCTCAAAAAATAATATTAAATATCTCTAATACAACTCAAATAATGAGTCATACACTAGTGAACATGGAAAGTAAGTCGAACCTTACAAATCCCTAACAAATTAACATGCCTACAAAAGGCATATCTGGGAATCGGCTTCGTTAGGGGACCAGTTATCATAAGATCACTCGTCATGTACTTCAATATCATCTTATTATAGACTAAGTTCTGTGTAATGAAATTTATCCTCAAATCAATGTGTTTCGTCCTGTTATGGTTTTTGGGGTCCTTGGTGTAATCTAGGGCCCCGTCGTGCTATCACAATAAACAATCATAGAATCTGAAGCATGAGCTACGACTCCAAGATCCTCGAAGAATCTTAGTCACATGGCTTCTTGAACAGATGACATACATGGCACAAACTTAAAAGTTAAAACTCCATTGTTGAAAGAGCGATGCAAGTCTATTTCTTGCTACACCAAGTAATGACACCACCATGCAACAAGAATGCATATCCTGAGGTTGACTTGCGCATCCCACAATTACCTTTCCCAACTTGCATCAGAGTAACCGATCAATTGCAGGTTAGGTCCTCTAATGGGGAACTGTCTCACGAAGAGAATATTTCCGTCTCACGAAGAGAAATACACAATTCAATAATTCAATATTTCAATGTATATCAAATACTAAGTTTACAACCATATTTATAGTACTCCTAAACAAGTATTTTAATCTAATTTGGACTCTAAAAGATAATTACAACTTAAATAAGGTAACTACAATTAATTAAAATGACTCCTAACTAAAATACAATTCTAATTTATAGGCCTCATCCATGGGCTTCCAAAACCAAGTTTTTAGTCTTCTTCTCTGTCTTGCATCATTCTCCTCGCCTTTGAAAAAAACTCGACCTCGAGTTTTGAAATAACGAATAATAATAAACCATATCCCATGAGAGACATACCAAATGCATATCTGAACGTTTAATGTCATGAGCACAATTTTTGGGAACAACATTGACACAAGCACGAAAGTAGATACAACTTTGGACTCCAATACAGGATCTAGCAAAAGAAAGTCAACATGTTCTACCTTACTAGTATCCTTCTTGTTGTGTTTAATTTCTTGATCCTCGCGATTCACTGCTTGTACTACACTTTCTTCTTGATTCACTGCTTGTACTACACTTTCTTTTTGGCAAACCACCTTTGTATCTTCAATTACTTCAATAATCTCGTTAAGATCCTCACAACTCTCAGCATGTTGAGGTTCTTGTTCTATCTCACTGACTTCATATTTCTGTGGTACGCGTTCCGTGTGTACATCTACCTTTGCTACAATTATCTGAACATATACATTAAGTTTTGCAAGGTTTTCCTCAATTATTCTATGATGATCCCTCCAATTTTTCTCCATTATTCTATCACGATCCCTCCAATCATAATCCACCATAACTGCTTTAATAGTTCTATTTTTTTTTCTTTTTTTTTTTGAATAGGGACTAAACTGAAAAGTTTTGAAACTTCAGGGGCTGGAATGTAAAAACTGAAAGTACAGGGGCTAAGCTGAAATTAATGAAACTTCAGGTGCTAAAATGTAATAATATAAAAGTTCAGGGGTGAATATGTAAAAATTAAAAAGTTCAGGGGGTATTTTAAAATATTTACGAAACCTTGGGGTGCAACCTGTAATTTGCCAAGATATTAACTAAACAGATCAGCAGCACGTGAAGTATCCTATTTCTTTTTTCTTTCCTTGTTCGTTTCTGCTTCTTTCTTTTTCTTTCTTTCCTATTCTGTTTCTTCTTTCGTTGCTCCTTCGTCTAGCGCGTCATCGGATCGACTGAGAATGATGGCTGAGGCTACGGCTACTGTCGCGGCAAAGGGCAGGTGACTCGTCGGAAGCGGTGGCTCTTTCCAGGCAAGTTTCCTTGTCTTTACTGCTTCTTCTTCTCCGCTTCTCTTTTCTTTATTTTTTTTTTTGTTTTCGCCTGTGTTGACTGCGATTTGGGGCTGCGACTTAGGCTGTGTTTGGCTAGGGTTTTGGGCTTAAATTTAGGGCTATTATTGGTATATATATGTATATTGTACTGGGTTTTGACAGAAAATGGGTAAGGGTTTAGGATTTTGTTTGAGGTGATTGCAGAAAGTTAGGATGGTTTAGGGTTTGGGTGCAGCGACAGAAAATTAGGGCGGGTTAAGGTTTGGATGGCAGAGAAAATTTAGCACCAGGTTTTTAGCTCTGATACCAAATAATGGGGAACCGTCTTACGAAGATAATATTTCCGTCTCACGAAGAGAAATACACAATTCAATAATTCAATATTTCAATGTATATCAAATACTAAGTTTACAACCATATTTATAGTACTCCTAAACAAGTATCTTAATCTAATTTGGACTCTAAAAGATAATTACAACTTAAATAAGGTAACTATAATTAATTAAAATGACTTCTAACTAAAATACAATTCTAATTTATAGGCCTCATCCATGGGCTTCCAAAACCAAGTTTTTAGTCTTCTTCTCTGTCCTGCATCCTCCTCCATAGCACATGTAATCAAAAGTACCTTTCAAATATCACAAGATTCTCTTGATTGCCCTTTAGTGAGCAATCCTAGGGTTAAACTGATAGTGACCCAGATAACCAACTGCATATGCTATATCAAGCCAAGTACACATAACTGCATACATTAACTTTCCTGTAACACTAGCATATGGGTAATGAGACATTTTCTCAATCTTCTCGAGAGAAGTTGGACATTGTTTGGGTTTGTTTATGGGTTTGCAGTTGCTCATCTGGAATTGTTCTAGGACCTTCTTAAGGTGTCTTTTAAGACGAACCAAGAAGCCTCTTTAAATTATCTCTATAGATCTTTAACTTCGAGAATATAAGTTGCCTTCCCCCATGCCCTTCATTTCAAAGTTAGAGGACAACCACCTTTTGGTGGCGACAATCATCTCCCTATCATTCCCAACTAACATAATGTCATCAACATACATAGATAGGATATGGAATTTATCACTAGACCATTTAATATACACATAATGGTCCTCGATCGTAAACCCATCACTAATGATGGCTCGATGGAATATCGAATACCATTGTCTAGATGCCTATTTCAAACTATAGATAAAATGTGTGAGCTTGCATACTTTGTGCTCGTCTTTCTACGATGAAACCCTTTGACTGATCCTTGTATATTTCCTCAGCTAAGTTTCCATTGAGAAAAGCCATCTTGACGCCCATTTGATTCAATTTCAGATCCAAATGTGTGACAATCGTTAAGATGAAGCAAATTGAGGCAAACCTCACAACTGGTGAGAATGTTTTCTCGTAATCAATTCCCTCTTGCTGGGTGTAGTCCTTGGCTACTAGAAGAGCTTCGTACTTTGAGAAACCACATGTTCCCAATAACCTTTCACCATGGTGGAAGGTTAACCATGTCCAAGACTTGATTAGCTCTCTTGGAATCTGTCTCATCTTCCATTGCAATCATCCACTTATCGTTTGCAGTAAATGATAAAGCTTTTCGATAAGATCGAGGTTCTTCATCATTCTGCGCATCAACTACGAAGGCATTTCCCTCGATCTCATAGTGACGACGTGAAATGTTATCCATCAACTTCTCCGCACTCAAGGAACGGGAGACTTGTCATTCAATGGAAGAGAACTGCTCAAAAGCATGTCACTCCCCTATGTATAGGAGCTTGCGAAATGGCCTATTCAGTCTTACTACATGAATTGGGGCACCAAAGTGTAACTTTATCTCATAAATATTTATCTCCTCACTCACATTACCTCTGTTAGGAAAGTCCTTTTCAAGGAAATTCGTACGTGATTATCTGGGATATAGTCCCATCAGGATGCTCTCCAATAAACACACAGTCCTTGGGGTGTTCATAATATCTTATAAAGACGTACTTTTTACCCCTCGGGCTCAACTTTCTATGTTTATGAAAAATGTTGTGCACGTTAGCTACCGATTTCCATGGCAGCATATTTGCCCAAATCGGGCTTTCTGCTGATCCATATCTCATCTGGGGTGGATTGTATCGATTTCGAAGGCACGCGATAAAGTATATATGTCGCAGTCAACAATGCATTACCCTAATGAGAGATAGCCAAGTTGATTTGTTACAACTGTGGCGCAACAAAGTGCTTCACTCATGAATGCATCGTGCCGAAGTGCTCGCTTCTCTTGATCAAGCTATGTGTTTAGTATCTTCTACTGTATTCATTGCTAATTCTCTCTGTATGTGAATTGAAGACTGGTGGAGTAACGGAACACAGCGCACCATTGGATCGGGTAAGTGGAGTATTGTCGAGTTCTGGCTGGCAGAAGAGTATCAATGGGGGACCAACTCCAGTGTAGACATGTTGAGAATTGACACTTACAAATTGGAGATGCAAAAACGCTTTGCATTGATTCTTTACAATGTACTCCATGCATCAGATGTCTGGAGGGCCGTGCGTGGACCCCATGCGCCACCAGGGGTGAGTGGGCGTCCATTGCGCCATGTGTGTATGCCAATTTTGTTGATAGTTAACGTCGACTGCAGAAGACATTGTTGACTCGGCACGATGTCACATGTCCAATCCACCCCGACACATATCCACTACTTATCGGGCCACGTGTTAGGTTGTTATTCTCCCACGTCAGTGGGCTATTGGCACCATGTGTTTGACTGTAAATTGGCCACATCATCGTCTACTTTAACTAATTATAAATCCAAATCATGCAAATAATATGTCCACAGATTTGTATTGAAAAGTACTATCTAACCATGTAATAAAAACAAGGTTTTAAGTTGTGTAAAAATAGTTTTTCAATTTAAAAATCCGTGTCATATTTGTCCTATAATACAAATCTGATTCATGCAAAATTTAGCAGGTATGCTATATGACATGTGACCTACAACATATCCAAAAATTAGCCCTGAACATGTATGAAATCCTAAAATGTATTAAAGTGGGTTTGAAACTTGAAACATTCAAGCATGGCATATAGTGTAAAATAGTACATACACAGCACGTATATGATAAATTATGCACTATGTTCTGATACCAATGAAGGATTATATACATGCTATACCTGATTTACATGTAAACATGGAATAAAAAATTATATACCTATTGAAGCGTATGCTCTCTTTGATGTGGGAGACCTTCCAACACCGACAAACTTTGCTCCTCGTTCACGAATGCAACAGTGACACCGAACTACTATCTTTGTAAGACGAGAACGGTGTTAAATTTCCACCGTCCAAAGCAACTGAAATTCACTCTGTTTTGGGAGCTCTCTAATGGCAGTGTTATCTTTATCCCCGTTGGAATTGTTAAGTGTATTTCTCCAAAAACATGGGTTTCTAGATAACTATCGAGTTATACCCGCTTCCCTTATTTTCCTCCAATAGAGTAATTAAACGTATACAAATCTTATTAACAAGGGATTTGACACAATCAAAATGGGTAGGCTGTTTAACAACCAAATGGGTCGGACCCTCTATGGGCGTTTTATTTGGAAATCCAATATCCAACGCCAAGGAATCTAAGCACAGATTTTTGACATGCTAACAATAATTTACATGTTGCCCTAACATTAGTCTAAAATTACAGTTTAGATGCTGAAGAAAAAAAGCTACAGTTAAAACTATCTTATATATTTAGAAAACATTTATATAATAAACCTCTTTGGCTCCTTTAATGGTTATACAGATGTACTTCTGGATGGAATTTTTGAGGAAAAACATTGTAATTAATGAGAGTGGAATTTTATTTTCCCTTTAGTTTCAAAACTATATGAAAGTGAACCATATCATCTATAAATTTTTATATACCTGTGTTTGTTTTATTTTGGTTTTTATATATCTTAGTGAGAAAGCTTTTAAGATGATGGGAAATTGATGCAGGTACATGGGCAAACAGTGACTGCAGTGGAGGGGAATATAAATGATGCAAGCGTCCCTGAGGGTGATGTGAAAAGGATGCGGATATAGAATTTCTGACTTCCTGCCAGAATCATTAAAGGAAAAATCATGTTGTGCTATGGTATTCATATTTTACAAATGGAATTCTATTGTATAATGCTGCGCAAATGGTGAGAAGTTGGTATTAATTTATGGTATGCATTTATAACTTCTTTCTATGTTATCTATTTCAGAAAAAAGAGTATTATTGACTTTGATTTTAGTTAATTTATGAGATCTTATAATTTAAGTTGTGTGAACTTATTTTAGGAGTAATGTTATGAACATAAATTATACACAAAAAGTTCTGCACAAACAATATAAAAAAAAGAGCATAAAAAGGGATCTACTATTGAATGTTTTATAATTTTTTATCGGTATGCAATGTCTTTCTTTTGGTGCACAACTTTTTGTATCTAGTTTTTACATATAATATTATTCTTATTTTAATTTTTGAAATAATAATGTTGTTCTTAGTAATACTTATTTTTAAGTAATTTAAAATATTAAATATTATAGTATATAGAATCAAATAAATTTGTAATAGTTTTGAATGAAAGGATTTTCTAAATTGATTTAAAAAGAAAGTTAAATGAAACTGCCTTTTAATTATATAAGAAATTGCTTCTGGGAATTTGACCAGTATTGAATGTTTTATAAATTTTTATAGGTGTGCAATGTTTTTCTTTTGGTGCATAATTTTTTGTATTTAGTTTTTTCACAGTATTATTCTTATTTTAATTGTTGAAATAATAATTTTGTTCTTAGTAATACTTGTTTTAAAGTAATTTACAATATTAAGTATTACAGTATATAGAATCAAATAAATTTGTATCAGTTTTAAATGAAAGGATTTTATAAATTGATTAAAAATGAAAAATTAAATGAAACTCTGCCTTTTAATTATATAAGAAATTCCTTTTGGGCATTTGACCTCTAAATTTTTTTATATAGTTAAAAGACAATTATGCCATCATCAGAATGCACGTGATTAACACATGCATCACTCGAACTTGAAAAAGAATAAGTAGAAGTGTATAATATTAATGATAACATTAAACACAATATTTTAATCTCAATCATTGAAAGATGGGGCTTAACACAGAAATTCGAGTTAAATTTTACTTTTTAATGGTTGAGATGTATGTAATGTTTGGTTGTAGTATGTGTAAAATTGTCTTTTGAAAAATAATAGCGCAAGAACGATTTGAGCATAAGTGCCAACTAGGATGAAAATTTTCATTATGCTAATTGAGTGGTTTTGAAATTGGTCGACAATTTAAAGGGACAAATATGTAATTTATCTTAAAAGAATGATGTGTTTTAGAATTTTAATTAGAAGAGAGGAGAAAGAAAAGAAGACAAAAAAGGGGTTATCTTGGCCAAAATATTTTTCTTCTCGTTGAGAAGAAAGTGAGAGAATAGAACAAATTTTTTGTTTTCCTTTTCTTTCCCCTTTGTAGCGTTATCTTATTTTCTTATCTCTCTCATACAGAGCGACTGGAGACTATGTACTATAGTTCTACCAAGCCACCAAAACGATGACTACATTAATACAGATAATAGAAAAGGTCAAAAAGGAGAACAAAACTTAAAGCTTCCAGAATGAAGTCCTAAGAGATAGTATCAAAAGCTTTACGAATATCAATGTTGAGGGTGTGCGGAATGGACAAAATAGTTTTAGGGATGAAATGGAATGATGATCAGAATTAGAATTGAAATCAAACATTTTATTCATGCGTTTAGTACATTACTTATATATATATATATATATATATATATATATATATATATATATATATATATATTATGAGATATCATGACCAAGGCAATAAACCCAACGCCTAAAGCTGCCATATAAGTCGTGCACTATATATAGAGCAACATTGGACTCCCACAGAAATCTCAACCCTGAAAAGTCTGGCAGTAAGATAATGAGATGAAAATCTCAGCTAAAATCATGGGCAGTATGGTACAATCATGCCGAAGTCCCATAACCGCCATAATCACACCAATGTCCATGTGGTCCACATTTACGAACATGTAAAGAAAAGAAATAATACAAGTTATCAAAGAGTTAATATGTACCACGCGCTAGCTATCCTTAGAAATGCAAAAATGATCCTGGCAAGTAGTGAAACCCTCTAGCAAACCAAACCTGTCAATCATGAAGTCCAAAGAAATAACAAGTCCATCGAGCGCCTCTGTAAGTAAGGTAGCACGAGTTAGGCCCAAGTTAGAAATAAAGGGACAACGTATCTCACTAGTGAAAATAGTATGTCCTCAAACCTATCACATGTTAATGTGATAATCATATTGTCAATGCCGGGATTTTAGTCGTTTCGTTTTTTAATATTAAAAGCCCTTTTCCGATTTTAGCCTTTAGACTAATATGTGCTTTTTGAAAAGGGTCGGCTTAGTGTCGACGGGGTTTCAAAATGTCGATTTTTTATGAGCCAATTGACCAGAGTCGCCAGTTGGTATATTTAAAAATGGATGTACCAACTCATCCGAATTTTGTTTTTGTAATCGCTGGCTCATATGTGACTCCGAATTAATTGGTTCGCAAACCGAGATTCATAGAGTTCGGGGGTTTGCTTAAGCGAGGGGAAGGTGTTAGACACCCCCCGACTTCCGTGAAAACACGGTTACCGCAATCTTGATATTTTCCTATCCTTTTAAATCTTAAAATGTGTGCGTGCGCATGTGTGTGTGCGTGTGTGCTTATGAAAATCGTTGGAATGCTTTATTTTGAAAGTGCTTTAGAAATCTCGTTGACCCTATGCACGAAGGATTTGATTTAATCGAAAAGTTCATTGTTATTGTTTTTGTTTCGATAATAAAATCGATGATATTTTGTAAAACATATTTTTCAAACCCTTCGTCAAATAGGAATAGAGCTCATCTGACACTTACAATTTTATTTTAGCCTACGGATGATCTAATATCCTAGTTTGATTGATTTTATGAAAATCTTCATCTTTTCATTCCAAAATTCTTTTTCCGTGTCGAAAGGGAAAATCAAGCATTAAAATGGCGTTGGAGTTACTCATGGGCATGTGAGCCATCCAAATAACCCCAAGCATCCACAATCGCACACTTCACTATCACGGGGTCTTAAACCTGATTTTCGACTCGATGTCGTTTTAAGGCCCAAAATTTACATATTTACATACAGGCGCATTGCAATTGCTACATACGTAAAAGCTAAAAACAAACTAAAAGGATATCATCGGGAGGTTAGGAGGAGATTCCATCCACAATAAATCCTCCATAACCGTCCCTAATCCACAGATCTACAACATATATTGGCTACATTGGATCAAACTTTAACATACACAAAATCAAACTATTTAAGTAGCAATGCACCAAATATTTTCGGATCTACAGTAGATCCACCCAACAAACGTAATAAGAACGAAATAAAACTATATCTAAAAGATTTACTAGATAAAACACAACGAAGCTATGAAACTCGGATTTTTTCACATTCCAAACGATGAAATAGACGCTTTAACACTTGGAAATCAAAATAGGATACAAAGATTGTACAAAAGAGGAAGAAATCTCACTTTTTTTTCTCTCTTCTTCTCTCTTTTTTCTCTCCCGTCGTCTTTCTCTCTCTCCTTTTCTTTTTCCGTCCGCGTCTGTCTAAGAAATGAACTGGAAGTGGCGATTTAATCTTCAAATCTTGGCCACAGGTGCAGCTGCGGTCGGCTTCGGTGCTTCCTCGATTTTCGCGTCTGATGTCGGTCTTTCATTTTTTCGCTGGAAGGCTCGTATTTTGCAATCCGGAAATCCCTGGGAAATTTGCCATATTGTTCTAGGAGGCTAGTTCGGAGGGCTGCGACTTGATATAAAATTTGATAATCCGGAAATCCATGGGAAACGTGCCATATCGCTCGCTCACCGGGGAGCGAGACCCCCGAACATCGTAAGCGTAGTGGCCATTAATCGTCTTTTGTGATCAAATTAGGTTCTTCTGGATCAACTGTTTGTCTTGCCTCAAGTAACCTGATGCTCGTTGTTCGTTGTGACGGCTTTGACCGTAAGTCGTTGGGGTGGCTTCGTGTTGGGGTCCACCTTCCTTTTCGCATGTCGGGTCAAGTGACGACTTTGCCCTTCTACCAAGGTTAGTAGAGAAGTGCAAAATTTGGGTGTCTACACATATACTTTGTAATTTTGTTCATTTATTAATAAAAATTTTATTTAAAGACATTTCATTATTCATGAGTAATTGGTTGAATTAATTAAATGAATAAACTCATAGTTTTGGAGCAATGCTTTTAGAATCCTTGTACTTGCTACAACCGACCTTGTTGTGAATAGTACAACCTTATTCATAACATGCAATATAGTATAATTGCTAAAACTCAATTATTTAAATTTTTTAAAACTTACCTATTCCAGAATCGTAATCTTTATTACATTTTAATACAACTCAGATCATATATAGCATGATCTAGTTTATTACAATAATTGTGAGTACACAAAAGCTCACACTCTAACAGTAAGTCATTATGTCCATACATTGATAAGGACATGCTTGGCTTGGATGGGAATCAAGGAGTCAAAGCTTGAGGAGATCTAGTTCAAGTTCCAGTTGGACCAGTTATGCGAGCACGAGGTAAACGATTTAAGAAAGTGCTTGTTGGATTAATTCAAGAAGTATGGATTAGAGAAATTGCAAGAATATCAAACCATGAAGAACATTCAAAGAAGGTTCATATGTTGCAAGAAAGTACAAGCCAAATTCCAGAAAGTCAAAACTGAAATTCCAGTAGAGCGCCCCAATGCTGGTTTTATGAAGAGGAACAGCACCCCGACGCTAATTGACCGAGAAAACAGCTAACGCTTTCAGATAGTTCCCCGACGCATTATGACCTAGAGGACAGTGTCCAGGTGCTGCATTTGGCCTAGTGACCAGCGCCCCGACGCTGGGTCCCAATTTTAATTTTTATTTTTACGCGTTTTTTCGATTTCTATTCAAATTTGGCTTAGGATTTGTTACATTTTTATATTAGATTTCTTATGTAATGTTATTTCCTATTAGTTTGAGGATTGAGAATTATAGAATTAGTATAAGTAAACATCAAAGACACTTATAAACATAACAATTCATTATTATTCATTAAATATATTTTCTGAGAGGAATTATTCTTCATTTTTTGGTTGTTTGAGAATTTCTGAGCGTTTCTTAGTTATTCTTGAGATTTAATATTGTTTTATCATACAATAATTCATAGTTATGTGTGGTGTCTTCTACCGTATCAATCGTCAATTGTATTGAGGTTATTGTCTCTTTATAGACAACGGGTTTAGGTGTCGTAAGTGTCCATTTAACGAAATCATTTTACACAAAAAATTGTCCAAAGGTTCTTGCTTCAATATAAGCGACGGATTGAGGTATTATGCGTGTTCTACAATACAACTTGGCTAGAAAACGATCCGGGCAACGTTCACCTTGTGTAAGCGTACCGTAGACCTTATCATACATTGACTCCTCTTATCTATTCGAAGCCATTAATATTAGCACTCGTCTAACATAGATTCATCTTTTACTACAAATATAAGGTCTCTAACCATGAATATTACAAAAATATATTTATCCCAAAATGATATATCAAAGGGATTTAAAACAACTCTAACAACGAAGTTTTATAACTACTATAACTTCAATCATTTCCTTTGCTTTTACCAGGACCTCCGAATTTCTCTTACTTCATTGAAAATATTTGTTTTAAAAAAAGGGTGAGCACGACAGCTCATCAAGTTTAAGAGTTAACATGTTTCATGCGTCACTTTTCATATAAAATTTGCATTTTAAGCATGCATCATACTTCTCATACTTTACATTTTTATATATGCGTTATACTACTTATGCTTTGTATTTTATATATGCATTATACTACTCATGTTGTGCATTTTATCAAGTATAAAATCCACATAGAACAATCATCTTAGATCATCAACTGAATAACAACATTTATAATCACAAAGTTGCACAAAGTGCACATTTTAAACATGTTTACAAGAAATTTACATAACACTGAAGATCTTGCACATAAGTAAATAACTAGTTCACACACAACAATAATTTAACACATAGTACAAGTTCTGAAAAACTTGTTTGATTTGCTTAATCGGCTTACGCTAGTATCTCACTCCTTCGTACGAGCTACACAAATTTTATAGGATCAAACTACCAATTAGATACTATTGGACCATTCTTATTGGTTTAAAGTACTTAAGTATTCATTTTATTCATAATTGACTTTTAACTTTTGAAAAAACATACCCAAATGCAACCCGACTCGAAAAATTGAACATTAAAAATAGCATGGTCAAGTGCAATTACGCTCGACCCCCAGCGCAGGCGCACTCAATCCCAGCACAGGTACGCTCCTTCAGACTTTCGAAACCAGCTGGGTCTAGCGCAGCTGAGCTAAACCCTAGTGCAGATGCGCTCGGCTCAACATTTTGAAATCTTAGTTTTTCAACATCTGTTTTTTGAAATCGTTAGGCTCAATTGATTATACTTATCATTCATTAACCTTTTGGGTATTGAAAACCCCACGCCTGAACATACAAAACAACTTTTGTTCCTTTTTGCGTAACTTATTTTATTTGAAAACATTTACAATATAATACGTATTCATTTTCCCTCGATCATGCCACTAGGTTAAAATACATGAAACCAACATGTTTCTTTACACTTTAGTACACTTACACAATGATCTTTTACTAGTTTAACTACTAGAAATATCAAACTTTAGAAAAATCATTCTTTTAGGATTTTTATCAAACATGTACTATGCATGTACTTACCAACTTTTCTTGTTATACATACATATTATAACTACATCTCTCTATCATATACCTTCCTTATCTCTTCTTTGGATCCACCACAACCAACTCAACTCCCACAACAATACCCATTAGGTAACTAATATAACATTAACAAAAATAGAAGTTCTAAGTTTTGAAACACTTTTAATCTCTTAAAAGCTTTGAACCTTCTTGATTGCTCTTGCTAAGAACTTGGTTAAACTCCCTGTTGACTGCTATTTGCCCACCGAAATATTCCTCTCTATAACCTCTCTGTCTTCTCTCTTGCACACTTGTAAATAAAATAACCAAGAGCTTTTGAAGTTTACAAAGGGTGCTATATATATATATATATATACCTAAACCCATTCTTCACCAGCTATATCTATATGTATGTATGCATATATCTACAGCCTCTTAATAGCTTAGCTGTCCTTACAAGTTAGCCTACAATGTCACCTCATACCTGCCTCAAAATGGGCTGACGAACTGCTCCATAAGAACAACCAAAATGTCCCTTCCCAGCTGCTTTATATGGCTAATATTTACATATAGTATATTGCACATATCACCAGCAATAAAGGCTCACTCATTACACCTTTTTTCTGCTGAAAAGGTCACTTCTCACTTGCTCTATAGGCTGCTGAAATGAGTCCCACTTGGCTGATTAATATAACTTATATATAGTTATAAGCCCATAGGCAATTAATGCCGCTTTTAGTAGTACTCCATGCTGCCAACAAGGCACATCCCAACAGCCTACTTGCTTACCTCACTTAGCTTTTATATATATATATTAATCACTTAGGAACCCTACTTGACTATAAGTACAAATCACATATATATGTATATAATAGATATACATATAAGATTTTGGGTCTCCTCTTGTCATCATATTTGGGCTGCCGAATTGACTTCCCACTATCAACCTAGCTGCCGAAATGGTCACCCTTTCTGCCCACTTGGTTGCTTCATTACCTCATATGCTTATATGTAGACTTCATCCTTCATGACCCCACTTGGCTGCTTAACATACACCATATACTACACATATAGATCATTTTACACGTACCATTCATACTAGACCTTAATTATCTATTGCAACATGATTGTCTGCTACAATATTTACACAACAATACATATTCATATACATCGTACCTAATACATACACGCCATTTATGCCCAAATCACGTAACACCAAAAAGGGGCTGCCGGATGGGTGTTCATTTGTCACTTGGCTTGCTTCATGGGTTATAATGTAACATAGTTGTAACAATTATACAACACGGCTGGCACAAATTTCTTGTACCAGAGATCAAGAGGTTTGGGCTTCATTTTCATTCTAGTATTGAGCTTTCCATAAACATCTTTGGCTTGGCACAATTTAACAAATTGAGACACCATAATATCTACCATTTGGGCATGTAAGTTTAAATTTTCACACAAAATATACACCGTTCTTGTTAATTAATAACCTTACTTAAATCCTAACCCATGTCATTAATCAACTTAATCAAATTACATGGCTTCCCTTTTTGTTCCATAATTAGCTTAAACCAATTCAAATTCATTAGTTCAGTGACTGACCATTACCCTCCTTCTTATATATATATATATATATATCGTTTAATCTATCCATTGCTCACAATAGTTTTCCATTAAGCTTCATTTTACTCATACAAGTGTTACACAGTATTTTTGGTCATTACATTACAAGTCATGTACGACTTACAAATGTTACAAGGATTGGGCCGCTCAATCCTATCATACAAGACAAAAAATTTGGCTTGCTTGAATAATTGCTCGGGCTACATTAATTCCCCATACCAGGCTCATAATAATGAGATGCTAAATTAATAATTAATCCCACACCTAAGTTTCTGTACAACCCTTGGTTTATTTCTTATGCTACAAGGCTTACTAATTAACTTATTTGCATAATTAAATGAACTTTCTTTCATTCCCATACCAGGGCGTTCATTCAAGTTAGTTAATTAATAACTTAGGCTTCCATTTACGTGTAACCTGTGACACCCCCAAATTCTAGTACTCTTATCTCGAATTCAGTGCTTCACGATACCATTTGAGCATCATTTGTAGCTACCCATTAGATATATAAAAGCATACAAGAATACATTACATTAATAATAATCATCTCAGGTCTAAACAACCTTTAATACAATCATCATAAGTCTTGAGTTTAAAATACAATATTATAAGAATTTAATACAAATAATTAAAATATTATTAAACAAAAAATAATATTAGTAAAAGTATAAAATATTATTAAAATATTAATAATATTAGAAAATAAATAAAATATTATTAAATGATATTAATAAATGATTGAAATATTGTTAAATGATTAATAATATTAATAGGTGAATAAAATATTATTAAATAATTAATAATAATAGTAAGAGAATAAAATATTATTAAATAATTAATAATATTAATAAAAAAATAAAATATTATTAAATGATTACTAATATTAATAAGAGAATAAAATATTATTAAATAATTAATAATATTAATAAGAGAATAAAATATTATTAAATGATTAATGATATTAGTAAGAGAATAAAATATTATCAAATGATTAATAATATTAATAAATGATTAAAATATTATTAAATAATTAATAGTATTAATAAATTAATAAAATATTATTAAATAATTAAAAATATTAGTAAGAGAATAAAATATTATTAAATAATTACTAATATTAATAAATAATTAAAATATTATTAAATGGCTAAGAATATTAATAAGTGAATAAAATATTATTAATTGATTAATAATATTACTAAATGATGAATATATTATTAAATGATTAATAATATTAATAAGTGAATAAAATATTATTAAATGATTAATAATATTAACAAATGATTAAAATATTATTAAAGGAATAATAAGATTATTCAGAGGGTAAACTATTATTAAATTGTTAATAATATTTATAAAGGATTGAGATATTATTTAATAAATAATATTATTAGAAAGAGTATAAGAAATTATTAAATGATTAATAATATTGATGATTGAATAAAATATTATTAAAATGGTTAATAGTATTCGTAAACGGTTAAAATATTATTAAATGGTTAATAATATTTGTTTGTGGTTAATATATTATCAATGGTGATAATATTATGAAATAATTGATATGTTCTATCAGAATTTAATACAAATAATTAAAATATTAATAAGTAAAAAATAATATTAGTAAAGGTATAAAATATTATTAAAATATTAATAATATTAGAAAATAAATAAAATATAATTAAATGATATTAATAAATGATTGAAATATTGTTAAATGATTAATAATATTAATAAGTGAAAAAATATTATTAAATGACTTGAACAATGAAATAATATATCCTGCTCGAATATAAATTGAGTAAGGTTTAGGAAACTTGTCTGTCTGCTCAGCTACAATTAATGTCTAGCTTTAACTAACTGGCTTTGAAAGACCTAACATTAATAAAGTTGGTCTAATAATTAGTACAGCGTATTTGTACAACTATACGCTCACTAAGAAACTTATCTACCACATATAAGTACTAACACATAATTTACATCAGCCAAAACGATATTATTAACCTTATAGACCCTCAATCAAATTAGGTTAATAATTTAATAAGTTAGAAAATAATTTTCTCAAGTGTTAAACACTTATTAAACTATTAAACAATTTATTATAATTGTTTAAACAAAAGAGTTAAAAGACATATTCTTTATTTCATTTAATTACTATTTAACATTAATTAAATAGTAAGTAATTAACTACCTTTAGTTATTATTTAATAATAACTTACTAGATTTATTTATTATTTAAAATTAATCAAATAATAAATAATTATATTATATTAAAAATAATCAAATATCTTTAGTTATTATTTAATAATAAATAATAACTAATTAACAAGATTCATTTATTATTTAAAGTTAATTAAATAATAAATAATAAAATTACATAGTAAATACTCAACTATCATTAGTTATTATTTAATAATACATAATAACTAACTGAATTTATTTATTATTTAAAGTTAATCAAATAATAAATAATTAAATACTCAATCTTAGTTGTCTTTAATTATTATTTAATAGTAATTAAATAATAATTAATTAATTTATCATCCTTGTTTATTATTTAATATTAATTATATAATAAATAATTAATTTAATCATAAATTCAGAAGATATAATATTAAACTAACTAGATTAATATTTGAAACATTTAAATATTAATCCTAAATATTTATTATATTTGAAAAATATAATATTAAACTAACTAGATTAATATTTACAACATTTAAATATTAATCCTAAAGACTTATTATATTTGAAAAATATAATATTAAACTAACTAGATTAATATTTACAACATTTAAATATTAATCCTAAATACTTATTATATTTGGAAAATATAATATTAAATACCTAAATATCATTTTTGTATTATTATTATTTTTGTTATAATTTTAAATTAATTTTTAAACATTTAAATTAATTAAAAATATGCAGAATGACAAACTTGTAAATAAGCTGAAAAATCGGACCGATGGCAATTTCGTAATTAAACAGAAAACTGAACGGAGGGGCAGTATCGTAATTTCAGGCAAAAATCTGTTCCCGCGCATTGCGCGCGCCGACAAAATTATGGTCTCAAAACGGTGCCGTTTTAAGGGCACCGTAGCTGGCGTCCGCGCATAACGTGCGGATGAAATTTTAATCGCCTAAAACGACGCCGTTTTTCGTTCCGCGTCCGACAGTGAACAGGGTCGCGCGCATTGCGCGGCACTCCCTTTTTCCTTCACCTTAGTAGATTGTGAACAGTGCATATTTTAATCAAAATTATACCTTCAAGAAATCTTTAAGTCCTCGATAAAAATAAAAAAAAATTATCAATCACTTAATATCAATTTATAACATGAAAAATATAATTTTTCATGATTTCATATTAAAAATTTTTATAAAAAATTTTACATCACATAAACTACCACAAATAATAACTTTTTGTGTATAACTCCATTTTGAGTGATCCAAACTTTATTTTTCTCGTGATTTAATTTTCTATAATATTAGAACATTAAATCTAAATATTATAAAAATTATTTTTGGGCATTATTTTGATACTTGATTTAACACCACTAAACACATGTTTTTAGCATATAAATTATACCAAAATACAAACCAAGCATATTAAACTCAAGTATGGCATAAATATTACCACTACACATTATTAACTATATTAACATATTTATACTCACATGTTGGTTTATTTAATTTAAAAATAAACTACATTTAAAATAACCATTATCTCATTTTAATGGTTATCTTCATTTTTCTTCCAAAATGGGTTGTGCAACTTGAAGATATGAACCAAGAACTCCTTCTCTACCTTCTCCATTCTCTCTCTCAAAATACTTACTCTCCCAAGCTATTTCTCTCAAACTCTCTCTCTTTTGGAACTTGGAAAAAAAATAAATGAAATGTAATGTCTACAATTTCAAGTATACTTGTAAAATTCTTAGATACAAAATTATATCTATAATTCATGATGCTCCTAACTTGGATACTTGCACAAGAAAGTTTGCCCATGACTTAGTTGGTGAAAGAGGGATGGTCTAAGTACTTGAAAAGAAATAATACAAGTAACCATTTAATAAATAACAAAAAAAATCAAATCAAATAAAACCCTCTTGCACTCCATCCAACATCTATGCACGGCTGATTTGGGTTGTCCCAAAAAGATGGTCATGATGCCCACTTTTTATTAAATAAAAAGTTACACAATTAAATTCCAATTAAATTCCAAGTGGGCTCATGTTTTGGACTTCATTTAAAAATCCAATGGACTCCTAATAAGTCATTTGGGCTATTACCTAGTCAAGTCCATTTAATTCATCATTGGACTATTTAATTATAACCCAAATGATTAATTATTAATTTTGTTACACATTAATTATCCAATCCATAATTAAATAATAATTGAATTGATTAATTAATTAAATACTCTAACCCATTAATATTAAATTACTAAATTGACTAATAATATTATTAATAATATTTTACATTATTTACATTAATTAATTATTATATTAATTAATTTAAAAAAATTTAATTCACTCATTATATTCAATTTAATTGAATATTTAATTAATGACAACTTGTCAATTATTTTGATATTAAAACTTTAGAGAGTGTTCGCTAATAATAATATATATAATCTATATATATTATTTATACACATTACCTTACCTCGAAAACAATTTCACAATAAATTATGAAATTAAAATAAATACAATATATAATTTAATATATATTATTTAGGCCATAAATTAAATTATTTAATACATTTACATTAAATAATTCATTTCTCATCAATTATGGAAATAATTCCATTTACCCGAAAATACATTGAAATAATAATATATTTACTCAATTTCTTATTTAAATAATTTATTTAATTATTTAATTAATATTACACAAATAATTGTATAATTAAATTTCTCACTCTCATAAATCATTTACAATGATTTATTTAATTATAGAATATATTCATTTAATATATTCAATTACTATTTAAAATTACTTAATTAATTTAATCCCTTTATATATATGTACATATATATGAAATTAAATGTTGTACATATATACAATTACTAATCTCCCTTAATTAATTCAACTATTTTATATAATTTATAATTATATAATTTACATAATTATTCCTCACAAATAATTTATCAACAATTTGCATAATTGTTGATTAATGAATAAATTAATTCCACAATAAACCTTTTAATTCAATTCGGATTATTTTAATATTAATCTATCTATTTATCACAATTTAATTAACCGTTAAATTATGTTACTAAATATGCACGCATATATCTATATATATATATATATATATATATATATATATATATATATATATATATATATATATATATATATATATATATATATATTCATATAAATACATATTTAATTTACACGCAACCATGTCGCATAATTACATAACTCCACTAATTAATTCTCTTAATTTAATTAGACTTGCTGTTAGTCAAGTTTATTGAATTATCACTTTACTTGCTAACTTATCAAAAAATTTGATATCACCATATCTAAGTTAGTCCGTTAAATTTAATTTGGACCTCTATTTATCTATCACTACTAGGTTATCAAACTCCAACCTTTATTAAATATTAAATATTTTATTTCTAATTCATTTAAATATCCGGGATATTACAGTAAATAGTTAAAATATTATTAAATAGTTAATAATATTTGTTCGTGGTTAATGTCACTCCCCCAAATTCGGGTGTAACGCCCCTAAAATCCCCGCACTTTTACTATTTATCTATCACTACTAGGTTATCAAACTCCAACCTTTATTAAATATTAAATATTTTATTTCTAATTCATTTAAATATCCGGGATATTACAGTAAATAGTTAAAATATTATTAAATAGTTAATAATATTTGTTCGTGGTTAATGTCACTCCCCCAAATTCGGGTGTAACGCCCCTAAAATCCCCGCACTTTTACTTGCGGCGGACCTTGTGCGTTAATTTCGTACATCTATCGACTTGACCAATGATCTCATAATCATATTGGTTGAATTAGTCTTATTTTAGACTATACATTAAAAATTTTCTCTTAACTTTGTCCCTGGATCTTAACTTGATCTCAGTCTCATAAGTATACAAGTATCAACTTGTATTTCATCCGTATAAATGGATAAAATCATATATAACGGTCTAATTTTAACCTTAGGATTTAAATATTCTATAACTTTGCATGTTCCAACATTCACAGTATTAAATCATTAGGACGGCTCTTGGGAACAGAGAATCCCGCGGTGAATGTTTGTATCTTCACCCGTGATAAATGTTTGCATCTTTATCCGTGACAAATGGTTGTATCTTTGTCCGGTGCAAAATTCTCTTTCCGTATAGAACATTACCCAACTAGTTAAAACCCTCATTCGAAACATATTTGTTTATAGTGATATCTCTTCATATCAATAATCCTACTTATATGGTATTCAGAATAGTAATAACGAGTTATACCTGGGTCCGAGGAACCTTAACGATGGATTTGACCAGTCAACATCGCTTAGTCCTGTCTCGGATGTACAACACTCATAAATTATTTACCGATCATCATCTAGATAAGTAGATCATTATCAATACTATGTTAAGTCTTAACAATTCTAGGTTATATCAAAATAAAGACATAACAACATTTTGATGATAATAATTTATATCATTCATTCAATATTCGGTTACATGTTTATTTGTTCGTATTACAACAGTCGTTATGACTTATACAAATACAAGTAATAAACATGAAAACATAATCTACGCTTCATCTTTACGTTCATGATCTTCTTAACGTTCATCTTTAATCTGCAAATAAGGTTTTATTCGCAAGAGTGAGCACGACGGCTCAGCAAGTCTAACATATAGCACATACGCAGTTTATGCTTTCATATAAACTTTTAACATGCCTTGACTGAATATAATTCTCCATTTAATATCACATATAACTCGCATTCCAACAATTTATATCACATTGACACACAAAGTGTATAAATCATGTTCATAAATCGTAAACATAACACATAACATTTAGAAGGCTTGCAACTATTAGTTAAAGACTTCACATAACATCTATTACATAACAAATAACACATAAGGGTTTAGAACTTGTCTTGAAATTGTTTTAGGGTTTCCCGGGAAATCGTTAAACGCCTACAAAAAGGGTTACGCGACCCTGAACGTTAGTTTATCAAAATTTTCTTTTGAATAAGTCTTAGAATAAATTAACTAGACTATTTTCATTGGTGGAATTAATTGGAAAATTGTCCAAATCAAAAACTCACTTTTAAGTCACTTTAAAAAAAAAATAGGCAGCATGTATGGATGCTAGACCCCGACTCGATCAAATGGCCACAACTTCTTCGTTTTAAAACTTTTTTGAGTTGTTCAAAATTTCACGCGTTCATAACTTCCGTATCTACAACTTTCATTCAGACCAAAGTTCGAGATTCCTTACTGATTTACACATATTTCGCCAGGAATAAGACTGATCTAAAACTGATTCATATTTCTGACCTCTTTTATAATAATAGCCATAACTTTGTCATACGAAAACATTTTTGAGTGATTGTTGAGTCTAAATTGCTTATAATTTCATGATCTACAACTTTTATTTAGGTTGCTAAGGCAGATTCAGACTTTAAATTTTCGAAAATTTGCAAAAATATTCTGCAAGTAGATTAAACTTAACTTCCTTTGATCCGATTGGTAAAACATGATACATCAAGCATTAATTTGCTAAGATAACATGTTCTAATACTCAATATGACTTCATAACATAAAAATAACAAAATCATAAACCTACTTATATAAGATTTCATGATTTTTTCTCAAGAACACAAAGAACGAATCGAAGAACACGAAGAATAAAGTTTCATCGTTCTTCGTTTCGACTACTAAAACTTGATGCCACAAGCATTATTTAGCAAGGCCAAAATGTTTCATCATCCCATAACACTAAATTACCAAATCATAAACCTACTTATGTAGAACACGAAGAACGAAAAATCGTACATGGTAACGACTTATATTCTTGAGCTTTTGGATTTCATACATGAAATAATTTGAGCATTATAACTGCTTACATATGTGATTATAACACTTTATAATTGACAAAATTTGGTCATTATAATGACTTGTTTACTTAATTATAATAATTTATAATAATGTTCCAGAACATACGAAGAACACGGAGAACGGATAAACCGTACATGGCTACGACGTATGTTCTTGAGCTTTAAACTATGAAATGAAATTTGACATAACAACGACTTGCTCAAGTCATAAGGAACACGAAGAACGAAAAATCGTACATGGCTACGACTTATGTTCTTGAGCCTCATCGATAAAATAAAACTTTAAGCATAATAACGATTAAGAATTGTACCTTTTATTATTGCAAGCTTTAACTATTTCTTTGCAATCTCTTGATTATAGGAATTTTGCTTTGAAAATTATTGAGAATAATGAAGAGTTTAGCTCTCTATTTATAGGAAAACTAAGGGTCAGGGTAGTTTGGTCATTAGTTTAAAAGCCAAGGGCATTTTAGTCTTTTCGCACATTATTTAATTAATAAAACTAAAATAATATCTAGATATTTTCCAAGCCAAAACCGCCCACTAACTATTTAATAATATTTTATTCACATTCTAATATTATTAACCATTTAATAATATTTTATTAACTTACTAATATTATTAATCATTAGATAATATTTTATTCATTTGTTAATATTATTAACCATTTAATAACATTTTAATCTCTTAATAATATTATTAATTATTTAATAATATTTTATTCATTATCTAATATTATTAATCATTTAATAATATTTTATTATCCTAGTAATATTATTAATCATTTAATAATATTTTAACTAGGATTGAGATGTAAAGATTTTAAATGCCAAAACATTTTAATAGAATGATGGAAAAAAAAATTTATACCGAAAAATTTGGTTATTGATGATGTAAAGTCAATTAACGGATTAAATAACGTGATTAAAGGTTTATTAACGAATCGAAATTAGGGATAAGTTTATGTAAATTTCGGGGTCGTTACATCAGCTGTCAGCGTCAACAACAGTGGCAGGCAGCAGCAGCAGCAGAAGCCAACGTCTAGCAGCACGCCATGCATAATAATGCTAGCCAGTTGGCATAGCCCAGACCTACACGCGTATCATAACCCAGCAGGTCCAACAGCACGCCATCAACAGAATATATATATATATATATATATATATATATATATATATATATATATATATATTAGACCATTAGTACAATAGCTGCTGACTTATTGTTACCGTTGCTGACTTGCTGCGTTGAAGGCCGAGCTGGGCTATGGTTCAGGCCAAAGGCTGATGCAGGCCGGACCAGGCCTTGGGTCGTAGGCCGGGCCAGATTTTCGAGAAGGCCGGTGTTGGGTATTTTCTATATGAATATATGCGTGCAAGTATACATGGTCAACAAGTAATATACTAGTAAGTAGAGTATCATCCTCACAGAAAATTAAATAATAACAATTATCAAATACTAATTTTATATCAAATACTAATTTTATATCAAATTAACTTTATTTAAACAATCATAATTAAGTTATTAAGTAAAATCTAATTAAAATTAACAACTAACTTAATAACAAGGATTAAACCAGATTTTAAATACTTAAGATTACAATTTCACCCAATTCTTCATTCAAATCTCTTCAATTCCTTTTTAATTAATTAATTATATAGAATTGTTAACCGAGAATTCTTTATAGTATTTATACGCATCTTCTAATGACATATAAACAAATCTATCTAAATCTGACTCTAAGGTAACATAACTAGAGAGGAACATTTTAATGAATTAAATCATTATATTCCTATGTAAAATATATTAATTAGAATATTAAGCTCAGATTCTCTTTATGGCTGCAAAAGATATATAGGTATATTCCTATCCTATATATCAATTATATAAACCATTTCGGATTCTATGAACATATGCTATTATATTCAAATCTAAATATATACTCAATCTTCCAATTTTAAATAGATTATCCCAATAATTATATGTAATTAATTAATAAATAAACACTCATAAATATTTAGTACAAAAATATTTCAATCCAATCTATAATCCATTCGCCAACTTCATAAAGACTAATCATATTAATTGTTGCAATTAATTAATTTACGTGCAAAATATGATAAACAATTAATTTATAATCATATATAATAAAAAAAAGAAAGAGAATTAATATAAACTAGACATTGGGTTCCATTGCAATCTTAATGTAAAATTAGCCCATAACTAAAGAAAAAAATATGTTCATAATATTATATATCATCCCAAGAATAACAATAATTAAAAGAAAGATTTAGAGAGAAAAGATCTTAGTCTTGAAGTGTGATCTCCAATTCTTCCTTCAATCTTGAATCCTTGCGTGAATCCTCCTTTAGATCTTAATAGAAACCTTTATTTTCTATGCTAATCTGCTCCTAACTATGTTAATCTCTCTTCTAATCTCCTAAAAATAAGAGTCTTATAGTGTATTTATAAGTTACAAAGTCCAAATCCTAACATAGAAGGACACACAAATCCAATTCGGAGTCAAAAACATACAAAAACGAGTTAAAAACAAGTCTAAACGCGTCTAGGGCATAGCTGCGAAGCCTTAGAGTGTAGCTGTGCTCAATTTATGAAATTAGCAGATTGCTCGGGTGCAACTATGCTCAACCAGGCGCAGCTGCGCTCACCATTCTAGAATTTTGGCTGCTTTAGCATTAGTTGAAAAAATGGCCATAACTTTCTCATACAAACTCTGATTGAGATGATTCAAGATGTTTTGGAAATTTGAGAAGTAGGTCTACAACTTTCATGTTTTAGGATTTGATAAATTCCTCCTAGATAAAGGTCAAAATCAGGCCTGAAGTGACTATTGCGTAATTGGCGAGCTAAAAATGTAAATATAACAACTCCAAACTTTGATCTACCAAGCCTTTACTCCAATTCCTACCAAATAATATCAAAATACATAAAAGCAACATAAAACATCTAAAACTAATATGAAATACTTAAGAACTCGCAAAATATTACAGTAAAAGATAGTCAATACATAGGTATAAAATTCACTTATCAGCTGGTCCAAGCCAGATCGTTGAGGGAAAAAAACGGTTTGCGAGTGGCCTGCAAGGCCGGGCCAGGCCGGTCCAGGCTTTGACCAGACTGGTCGTTGACCAGATCGGGTCAAAGCCAGACTAGGGCCGAGTCTTGGGCCTCGGGCCGGATATGCATATATACCCATCATAGAAGAGAATAGGCTTTTTTGATGCTAGTGTAGTCACAAAAGGGCTTTGACATATTTACCACGTGCCAAACTACAACTATATATGGCATAATAAAAGAAACTGGGACTAGCATTGACGTGCGGAACAAAATTATTGTTATTATTGTGGCTACATAGCAGCAACGTATGAAACAGATGACTCAGGTTGGATTGAGAAACATAAACGCTGGAGATAAATTAAGTCCATACTTTAATTGGCAACAAATAGAATATGAACTTAATATTACTAATTCCAGTTAGGAGAGAAATTTTCTTTTGCAGTAATCAACCATGAAATGGAAAAGAGACAAGCAATCGATAAATAACTACTGCGATGAACGCAATTTCTAAAGAATAATATATATTAATGTTTTCTCACCAGAAGCACTCGTAAATGCACACACTCTAACTAGAAAACTTCGGAAAGTGTTTCCTCACTTCTGTGCTATTAGTGGGTGAACCTTCAGTTCACTTGGTTTCTGAAAATGATGATAACAAACCACATGGATAAAATAATTGCACATTGTGTTATGGAATATCTTTAGTGAATTCAATAAACAAATATAGGAGTTCTAAGTGAAACTCTTCACATATTATCACTTTTAAAGTGAAAACTAGAAAAAAATAAAGTAGTGAATTTAACTTCAATTCACTCAACAAACGTTAAGGAAAGATGCGATTGTACACCTCCATCATCCCAGTGTGAACAACTGAAACCATCAGAGGCCAGATTGGTAGGACCAAAGCAGATGCTGCCATGGTTTAGCTTTGAGTTTTCATCCCGAATTGCCCTCGATAGACGCTACAAAAAGATCTTCAGTTAGTTTACCCGTGAATTATATAGACTCCTTTTGAACTTTACAGTTTGTTCCCATCTTTTGGGTTATTCTTTGAGTTCCTGCATACTTAGTTGACATTGCTATCATCGGTACTTGCCAGTTTTTATGGTACTATAATCTTTAATGATATACCAAATCTTGATTTAAATCCAGCAAAAAATAATAATTTTGGTTAGGCAATGGGCTTAAATCGTTGTCAAGTACCAAAAGCACTGAAACCTTCTTTTCCATATTAATATATGAAGCCACGCATCAAAAACTAAAACAATCCCTATATTCCATAACTCAATCCACTCAACATAAATCACGTGGGTAATATAAAAGATAAGAAAACAAAAGAATTTTTACCTACCTTGATGGTGTAAACAAATCCCCATTATTTTCATTTGAAATTCATCCCAGGCGTAAACACTAAATTTCATAACAAAATAACGAATTTAGATAAATTCTGGTACTCAGAACCATACAATTAGCAAAAATTGTATAGAAAAATGAAAGCAATTTAATTTATTCTAAAAATCAAACACCATACAAATACAAACCCCCATTTTCTTCGATTGAAATTATAAGACCCCGAGTGTCAAAAACTAGTTCAATTTCCATGATTCAATCCATTCAACTAAAATCTAAAGGGGAACCCATTTTTTAGCTTCTCTTATTTATTTATTTATTTATTTATTTATTATTTCCTCGGCTAATAATAGGAACCATTACAATGTAGGCACAAAATCAACAAATTAAGGTAATAAAAACCATAAAGATTGTACCTTTTTCCCGAAATTATCAAGTAAGAAGACTATGTAATCAAGAGTTTCGGGCTGGCCTTCTTCTTTAGTCTGAACATCGGGTTTGTAAAGTGCTCTGCAATTGAAAAATCTCTTCTTGTCGGACGATAATAATAATCTCCCATTTTTGTAATTGCAGGAAAGGTTGAGACTTTGTTAAAGTCTGAACAATGGCCCTCTAAATAAGAAAGAGGATGTGGTAGTGCTGCTTGCTGATACTATCACTCTAGTGGCTGCCATTTTTTGATTTCTTGCTTTGTTGGTTTGTGGGTAAAAACCCTACTCGGATGGATTAACCCCAAATTGGTTAGACAGTAAATATGGGAGTTTTGGTTAGGGCAGAGAGCGAGAGAGAGGCAAAGAGTGAGATCCTATAGCGTAAACTAGAGACTGAATTTGGCATTGAATTAGATTGTGTTTTAGTTATGTTTTTTGGATCCTATAGCGACGGTAATACGGTCGCCTTATATTTTTAGTCCCAAATAATTTTTTTTCACTTAATCTATACCGACAGAGTATGATTACCCGTCGGCTTATAGGTCCTATGGCGATGGTATTACGATCACCTTATGTTTTTTAGTAGCAAATAATTGGCGCCAATATTCTCGCCTAATTCATATCGACGAGTCAAAAAACTCGTCGGCTTATAAGTCCTATAGTGACGGTATTACGGTCGCTTTATGTTTTTTAGTAGCAGACAAATGGCGTTGGTGTTCCCGCGTAATCTATACCGACTATGATGACTCCGAATCCGAGTCCCTTGAATCTCGGATCCGGTTCGCTATAGTACAACATTCTTCTTATCGTTTATGACTTACAACAATATTATAATTGCTAAATAATCATTTTTTTAAAACTTTACACCATCTCTTTCTATTCCAGAATCGTAATCTTTACAAATTCCTAGTATGTCTCAATATCATACATGATACGACATTCTATTACAATCAATTTGAGTATTTAAACCCGCACAATAAATATTAACCATTTCTTTAATTACATAATCAGTTTACTTGTCCCATTCGAACTCATAATTACTATAATCGTATAGACTTTCGGTGAAAGTAATACACATTCCTGATCCTTGATTCTTTAATGAAATCATCGAATATCTCGCACTTATCTAAAAGTGTTAATTTTATAGCAAGAGTGAACACGACAGCTCAACAAGTCTAACAGTTACACATAACACATTGCATGCTTCACATATTAAACATATTTTGCATTTTATACGTACATCATGTTTTTCATTTTATTAATACTTCATACTTCTCATGTATCTCATATAATAAACAACTAGCATCTATCAAGTCATACTTTATATTATGTACATATTTCACATATAATCATACTTCATGCTTTCCACATATCACAAAATATCATAAATATATCTTCATATCTGTCGACGCCGGGATTTTCGTCGTTTCGTTTTTTAATAATTAAATAAAGCCCTTTCCAATTTTAACCTTTAGATTAAGATGTGATTTTTAAAAAGGGTTGGCTTAGTGTCGACGGAGTTTCGAAATGTCGATTTTTTATGAGCCAATTGACCAGAGCCGTCAGTTGGTATATTTGAAATGGATGTACCAACTCATCCAAATTTTGTTTTCGTAATCGCTGCCTCATGTGTGACTCCGAGTTAATTGGTCCGCAAACCGAGATTCATAGAGTTCGGGGGCTTGCTTAAGCGAAAAGAAGGTGTTAGGCACCCCCCGACTTCCGTGAAACACGGTTATCGCAATCTCGATGTTTTCCTATCCTTTTAAATCCTAAAATGTGTGTGCGCGCGTGTGTGTGTGCGTGTGTGCCTAAATGAATGTTTGTGGCGAATTTTTTGCATAAATGTTGCTTTGATTTTCTATGACAAATGTGTTTTATCGAGAAAGTGTTTAGACGTCTTTTGACCCAAATGACAAAGCTTCGTTTTTTATAATAAAGATTGATTTTAATTTCGAAAATGATGAGGGTTTTTTATTAGATGTCATTTTCAGAAAACCATAGTTTTTAAACTTTTGTCAAATAGGAATCGAGACTATACATTGCCTTCTAACAGTAAATTTAAATAAAATGAAGGTAACTTCTAGAACTCTTTAACCCTATGCACAAAGTTTAATGAAAACGTTTATTTATTTTTTACGAAAACATCTTTTATGACATTTCAAAACCAAATGGAGCCTTTTTGTCAAACAAGGATCAAAGTTTCGCCAAAACTCTTAATTTTTAAGACCTCGTGAATCTAATATCCTAAATTGATCATTTTTAGAAAATCTTCATCGTTTGCCTTATTTTGGAAAATCGTTTTTTGTGTCGTAAATCAAAACAAGCATTCAAAATGTGTCGGGGCTATCCATGGGCATGTGAGCCATCTAAATAACCCCAAACACCCGCAATCACATAATTTATTATTACTGGGCCTTAACCCGACCACGATTTGGTATTGCTTTAAGGCCCGATATTACATATACACAACCATGAATCCTATCTAATGATTACATACACCAACAAATGTCCATCATCGGGATTTGATTACGAGGATCTCCTCCCTAGGCTCACACTTACCCAAATCGTTGCACAACCAATATTACGGCAAATCTAACAATACTAAACTCGTTACGGTACTATATGAATCAAAAAATCCCAATGCCAACACTACAACTATCCATGAACACAACGAACGATATATCACCGTACGGATGTCATCGGGGCATTAGGAGGAAGTTACGTTCCGATGGAACCCTCGCTAACAACCCCTAACCCACGGATCATCATTATCATGACAATATACTACATCAAGTAATCCAAACTCGAAATTATACTAACAATACAAACAATAAAAAACCAAGAAAACACCCTTTTCACCTTGCAAAATGCCGATTAAAGCTTCTTATTTCATGAATCGGACAACACCACAATAACACTCGACTAATTAGCAAGAGAAGATGAATTTTTCACTCAAATCTAACCAAGAACAAAGCTTTTCTCTCTCCTCCCGCGCACTCTCTCTCTCTAAAACTCTATTTCTTTTTCTTCCTCCTCTTCCTTCTCGGGTGGAAATGGCCGCTGTATAGTGTTCAGCAGGCAGCCGCAGGTGCATCTGCGGTTGACCGCAGGTGCATCTGCGGTTGGGCTGCTAGCCTCCCGCGCCGAATCCTCGGCTGCCGGGTTGTCTCCTCGAGCCGCGCACTGTCCCATTTGTCGGTGGCCGCAGGTGCATCCGCGGCTGTCCGGCTTGCTTTTCTCGATTTCCGTGCCACGCGGTCTTAATTCGCCAATTTCTGCGGTATTATTTTGGAAGACTGTTACTTGATGTAGAAATTGCTATTTGTGCTTGGCTTCCAGGGGGCGCTGCCCCCTTCCACCCCCGCCAGCTCACCGGCGAGCTGGGCAGCCGCTCGTTCACCGGGGAGCGAGACCCCCGAACATCGTAAGTGTAAGACCCCGAATTTTATGAAATACAAAATTTAATTTTTCTTCATATATATATTTTTTTTGAAACAGTAAGTGGTTAAATTAACAAAATTGAAAGTTAAGGATGTTATGTGCAAATTTTATTTTGTCGGACAATATTCGCTTTGTCGGGGAATATTCGTTTGGTCGGGGAATATTCGTGCCGTACGACGGCGCCGAAATAATAAATTATTGGTGGACCCCACAACGGAATATTTGTCGGATATAGAAAACGACAGAAGTAACCTTTTTAAATAAAAATAGTCAACGGAACTGTTAAAATACCGGTGATAAAAGAATAGTAGCATACGGTAATTTATGGTATTTTCTGTAGCACACGGTACTCTACAGTAACACACGGTATTGCATAGTGTCTCATATTATTGGTCTGATAATTGACACCGTAACTGTTACGCATCATTTCATCGATAATTGTCACTGTATAATATTTTATATTATCAATTCAATAATTGTTGTTACACAGTATTTTGCATTATTGATTTAATAATTGTCATTACACTGTATTTTATATCATTAAGTCAATAATTGTTGTTGCACTGTTTTTTAAAATTATTGAACCTAATAATTGTCACAGTAACATATGCACAGTAATTCACATTATTGAATCAATAATTGTCATTACACAGTAACGTATGCTTTATTTTACATTATTGTTATCTCTATTATGATGTTATTTAAACAGTTGTATTTCATTAATTTATTGACTTGATATCTAAGAGCTAACTATACTGTATTTATAACAATTAGTCATAATAATTGAATTGATAAAGTTATTTGTTTATAATATAAAGTTAGGTGATTATTAGGTGATATGAAATGAATGGTGTAGATTAAAGTGTGAATTATTGTTGAATAATTGAATTGATTTGTTTATAATATAAAGTTAGGTGATTATTAGGTGATATGAAATGAATGGTGTAGATTAAAGATAATATAATATTTGAAATGGATGGTGTAGATTAAAAGATGATCTTTAAATGAATGGTTTAGATTAAATGAATGATAAGATTTTTGGCTATAAATAGAAGCCTTAACTTAAGGATTTTTCATAAACTTCCTGACTTGTTCTTTCTTTCTCTCTCTAAATACTTCTTGTGAAAGTTCTCTCTAAGTGTGCTTAAGTCATCTTGAGTATTTGTGAAGATCTATAAGTATACGTGTACTGTTCAAGTTAATCAACCTCATTTAAATCAATATACAGTCACGTGTTGAGGTAAGGGATACCATCTTTTTCATCTTCCATTATTCAAACATACTATGGTAAGGGATTATCATTATTTGATTCTCGATAATAATATTGTTTCTTCCTTACTCATAAGACGTGCCTTTTATTTCCATGTATTAAATTGTGGGAATAACCTTACGGAGCGGATTGCCGCCTGTTGGTGAATAACCTTTCGTATTCATTCATTATTAATCTCTGAGAATAACCTTACGGAGCGATTTCCGTCTGTTTGGTGAATAACTCTTTGTACTCAAATTCTATTAAATTGTGGGAATAACCTTACGGAGCGGATTGCCGCCTGTTGGTGAATAACCTTTCGTATTCATTCATTATTAATCTCTGAGAATAACCTTACGGAGCGGATTGCCGCCTGTTTGGTGAATAACTCTTTGTACTCAAATTCTATTAAATTGTGGGAATAACCTTACGGAGCGGATTGCCGCCTGTTGGTGAATAACCCTTTGTATTAATTTCCTTCACCTTTTGTTAATCAAACCTGCTACGGTAAGGGATATTATTTTCTTTCATACTCCTAAATCGAAATTTATTATGGAACTATTGCTTCTATAATTCCTGAAAATATTATATGTTCCATAATAGTTGAACTTCATTATTTCAACTGAACCTTCCTATTTACGTGAACCTTTCTATTGAATTGTAACAGTTATTCTGAACTGTGGATCTTGAATTTCACTCCACATCATGTTGACAATTTGGACATTATTTGAATCTGTACAAAGTAAACTTCCGATACTTATTGTTATCCTATTTCTTCTGTTCATCATTTATATCATTCTATTCATCCAAAAATCAAGCTGTTGTGAATATCTGTGGCCGGGGGCACAGATGTGATATATTTGTTGAACAGATGATAGGTTAAAGGCGATATAATAGGTTAAAGGCGATACATCTGTTCGGTGTCTTTTATGGCACGTGGTGAATGTTCTCTTTGGCCCGTAGTGCAAAGATGAACTGTTGTTTGGTATGATTATGACCAAAGGCTGAATCTGGTATAATCATGACCGTTGGTGCTATATTGAATATCTTTGGCCCGTAGTACAAAGATGAACTGTTGATGTGCATGATTATGATCAGGAACTGTGAATTTGTATTATCTTGACTAATGATATTTCAGATGATAAAAGTTGATGATGTTTTTCCTAAAAAGAGAACCGAGTGGACATTATAGTCTGCATTATTCTTCTAATAGATTACTCATTCCGCTGCTATTATTGATCTGAACGTTGTTTAAGAATTTAACTGCAGTTTTTGATATAAACCTTGTAGTCTATTGTATTCTATCAAGAACTCAACTGTTGAAGACTAATGATAATTTATTCGTCATTATCTTAGTCATGATATTCTTTACTGGGCTATTTGAGCTCACCCTTTCTTTTGTTCCATTGTTTTTCAACAGGAGATGAAAACATAACAGGGTCTAGCCGGGGAATGGAGTGAGGGTCCGAGGAATAGTTATCATAGTCTTCACGTTTTGTAAAAATAGTGTGGCAATAATAGTGAAGACTTAGTTGTGTATTATTATACACTGTATTGTAGTACGTTGTGCTTTGTTGTAATAATTTTGTTGTAGTATTTTGACGACTCAAGTTTGGGCTGTGTGGGCTCAGATTTGGGGGCGTCACAGTAAGCGTAGTGGTCATTAGTCGTCTTTTGTGATCAAATCAGGTTCTTCTGGATCAACTGTTTGCCTTGCCTCAAGTAACCTGATGCTAGTTGTTCGTTGTGGCGGCTTTGACCGTAAGTCGTTGGGGTGGCTTCGTGTTGGGGTCCACCTTCCTTTTCGCATGTCGGGTCAAGTCACGATTTTGCCCTCCTGCCAGGGTTAGTAGAGAAGTGCAAAATTTGGGTGTCTACAATACCAATAATTTAATATAACATTGTTGCATAACAATGAACATAGGAGCAAGTTCTGAAAAACTTGTCTGGTTCGCTTCTACCATTTACGCTTATTTTGCGTCTTTCATTCAACCTACAATTTATATATGAAATTGACATCATCATTAGTTAAAATGATTATTACTTAGTCTTTATATAAGACTCTAACTTCAAATTATTAACTCTTAAGATGTCTAACAAACGAACCCTTAAGTTCCGGACAAAAACCCTAGCCCAAAATATAATTCGGACATGTCGGGTACGCTTAACCAACTTATGCCTTCACTACACTTTATCGTACGACCCATTCTTAATAAGTTGTTTAAATTAGTCACAAATGGACTATTTACATTGGTTTAATTCAATTAAACTTTTTTTTTTACATAACTTAATGATTTAGACATTTAATAATGTACCAAATACCTCAAAATATTATCTACCTTTGATAACATACAACTACATTTAAATATTATTAACCATTTAATAATATTTTAATTACTTATTAATATTATTAGCCATTTAATAATATTTTAATCTCTTATTAATATTATTAACCATTTAATAATATTTTAATCACTTATTAATTTTATTAATCATTTAATAATATTTTAATCTCTTACTAATATTATTAACTATTTAATAATATTTTAATCACTTATTAATATTATTAATAATTTAATAATATTTCAATCTCTTACTAATATTATTAACCATTTAATAATATTTCAATCACTTATTAATATTATTAACCATGTAATAATATTTTAATCTCCTATTAATATTATTTACCTTTTAATAATATTTTAATCACTTATTAATATTATTAACCATTTAATAATATTTTAATCTCTTATTAATATTATTAACCATTTAATAATATTTTAATCACTTCTTAATATTATTAATTATTTAATAATATTTTAATCACTTATTAATATTATTAACCATTTAATAATATTTTAATCATTTACTAATGTCATTAATTATTTAATAACATTTTCATCATTTACTAATGTTACTAATCATTTAATAACTTTTTAGTTACCTACTAATATTATTAATCATTTAACAATATTTTAATAATCTTCAAACCATACAAATAGTTAACTTTTCAATTATGTTAACTTTAAATTTTATTTTAAACATTTAGCTACCATTTAATCACTAATAGACTCCATAAATATTGGTTTAGTATTCAAACACATTCATTTTACACTTATTTCAACTTAAATTTCCACTAAAAACTTGACCCGGACCGACCCGACCTAACCCGGATAGTAAAAACAGATTCTAGGCAATGTGTTTGACCGTTACAGCGGTGGTACAAAAATCTGAAACCCTAATTTGGGGACTGCACGACCCTCCTTTACTAAAACTGTCATAACTTCTTCATTTTAAAATATTTTGGGGTGATTATTGAGTTCATTCTCATCATAATTTCCCCCTCTACAACTTCTCTTTAGATCACAAATTCAAATTCCAAATGAAACTAGAATAAAAATTGCTCACAATGACAAAATAAAAACTAGCTTCATAGATCATTGATTCGATTGGTTCAAACATGATGTTACAAGCATTAGTTGCTAGACCATCATGTTTTACGACTCTACATACATTATATACATATCTTACATCATATATAATCTATCTAGTTCAAACATTTAACAACATAAAATAAAAATATCAAGGTTAAGAAAACTTTTAACCTTCTAAGTTCATTCTATGGAGATCTTCTTTTTGCTAGGTCTCTTCCTCCTTCTTGAGTGAACCATTAGAACACTAGCTCATATTTATTAACACTCAAAGTGTTTTTGCTCTCTAGAACTCTTACAAAGTTCTCAAAGAAGCTCTCTTTCTATAAATGCTCTCAACTCTCCTATAGTAAAATATAAACGACTAACAAATTTTTCTAAGTCTTCCACCCTCCTCTATTTATAGCACTCTAGGATTGCATCATTAACTCTCTTAATCAACTAACATAGGTGAAATTAAGCTCTAATCTTGCTTATTATTACCATAAATGACCACTTGATAGACTTGGTGATTGACCAAGTGATTGACCACCAAGAATGATAACCATCAAGATAACTTTCAAGCAATCAATTGAGTAAAACAAAAGCAACATTTTTCCAACACTTAACTAATGTGTGATTAAGACTCTTACTCTTGTAACTTATGTTAACTTAACTATCAACCATGGTCTAAGCTCATCAATTAAACATACACACATCTTCCACCAAATAACCTAAGTAAGGTTAATTTTCTACAATCAAGTATACATATATATTCAATATATTTATATATTTACTAACACTTAACTCCAGCATTGGTTAATATTTTATTTTTATTACCACTTAGGGTTAACAACTAACCCAACAATAGTTAGTTCTATACAAACATGAATTTAAGGAATTGACTATTTTAATTGACTAGGGTTGGTGAACCACCCCTTGGTTGAGTGTAACAACAATTCTCCACCATTTAACTAATATGTGGTTAAGTACAAGCTTTCATATTATCCATACTTAATTCATTTAACCAACATTGGTTAACTCTCTACCAACCCATATACTTACAACATATATATCTCCACATATTCACTAATAACATTTTATTTAAATTACATCCTAGCATGAACTAAAGGAATTGACTAAGTGAATGACCAATTTAAATGGAATACAAGCAACATACAAGTTATACTCAATCACCAAGTGGGGCCCCATATTTGGTCAACACTCCATCATTTTTCCTTTATTTTTATTATATATACATACATACATACATACATACATCCATATATGTGTGTGTGTGTGTGACGCCCTCAAATCTAGGCCTACACAGCCCAATTTGAGAAGCCATAAGACTACAAAAAAATTATTACAATCTAGTGCAAAGCACAAAAATACAGAATTTAATAATACACAACTAAGTTTTCACTATTATTGCCACATTATATACAACATGTGAAGACTACAATAGCCATCTCTCGGACCGTCACTTCATTCCCCTGCTAGACCCTGCTATTCTCTCATTTTCTGAAAAATAATGGAACAAAAGAAAAGGTGAGCTCAAATAGCCCAGTAAGAAAATATCATAACTAAGATAATGACAAATAAATTATCATTAGCCTTCAACAGTTGAGTTCTTAATTGAATATAATAGACAATAAGCTTTATATCAAGAACTGCAGTTAAATGCTTGAACAAAATTCAGATCAATGATAGTAGCAAAATGAGCAATCCATTAGAAGAATAATATAGAATATGATGTCCACTCGTTTCTCTTTTTCAGAAAAATGTCATCAATTTTTATCACCTGAAACACCACTGGTCATGTTAATATAATTTCATAGTTCCAGGTCTTAATCATGCAAGTCAACAGTTCATCTTTGCACTACGGGCCAAAGATATTCAATATATCACCAACGATCATGATTATACCAGTATTCAGTCATTGGTCATAATCATACCAAATAACAGTTCATCTTTGCACTACGGACCAAAGATATTCAAAATATCACCAACGGTCATGATTATACCAGTATTCAGCCTTTGGTCATAATCATACTAAACAACAGTTCTTCTTTGCCCTCGGCCAAAGAGAACATTCACCACGTGCCCTAAAAGATACAACAATTATATCGCCTTTATCCTATCATCTGTGCCCCAGGCCACAAATATTCACAACAACATGGTTCTTAATGATTAGAATGACAATAGTGATATAAATGATGAATTAGAAGAAACAGTATGATCAATAAATATAAAAAAATTATGATCTTTCTTTGTGCAAATTCAAATAATGTCTAAATTGTCAACATGATGTGGACTCAAATTCAAGAATGATATTCAGGATCCACAGTTCAGAATAACGGTTAAGGTTCAATAGAAAGATTTAGAAAAATATGAAGGCTCAATTGAAATGATATTCGATGAAGCGCAAACTATTAAAGAATATATAATCATTTCAGGAAACTTTACCAGTAAGAGACAAATATGAAGAGTAATTCACCAAACATGCAGTAGTCCGCGTAGTCAAGTTATTCTCAGAAATTAATAAGAAATGAATATGAAAGGTTATTCACCAAACATGCGGTAGTCCGCGTAGTCATGTTATTCCCACAAATTAATAAGGAATGAATACGACCATAAAGATAATCCTGTTTTATTAAAATTTTAAAACTACTTTTTGGATAATTTTCCCAACAATTGGTATCAAGAGCCATCTTTATGCTTTTATATGAATAACATGAATATATACATGTATGGTGACTTGTGAAATCTGTTTCTTTAGGGTTTTATTATTGTAATCTATCTGTTTTATGGAATTAAAGTATGCATGAGATGTATTAAAGTATTCTTTATGGTTAATAGGGGGATAGATTATTGTTCTAACTTTTGTTTTGCAGAATTGATAGTTACATACTCTCATGGCTGATTTGAATGTATGTTTTAATTAAATAATTTATGATTTTAATTATGGGTTATAAAACTCTTGCTGTGAGTTATTTAATCTTTCTTGCAGTTTAGATAACATATAAATTCATTATGAGTATAGGTGTAATTGATGTAATTATAAATAGATTGGATGTACACTTTGTTTGAAGTATAGGATCTATATGTATTCTGTAAGTTGTTGAAGAAGATGGACATGGAGTCATGAATAATCAAGTATTCGTGTTGAACAAGGATGTTCAAAGAGACTCCTGATAGATCTATTATTGCAATTAGTCCTGAGAGTATATTATTATCGTGTTATGTGTTTCTTGATAATTTGATTATCTATTTGTTATTAAAACCTAGATTAAAGTAGCATAATTAAATTTTAGTTAATTTGAAAATTCACTATCTGAAGCCTATTTTTTTTAAATTGAATATCGCGATCTCTGGCAGCGTCTTTTGAAGCAGATGCTTGGAGCAGTGACGCAATTGCTTGGGTCACTGACGCAGCTACATAGAGTAGTGACGATGTTGTGTGACTGCTCATTGTTTTGAACAATTTGCGAAGCAGCTGTGTGAAGACTGAAGCAGCTACGTGGGTCTCTGACGCAGCTGTGTAAGACATGAAGCAGCTGCGTATGAGAACACTGAATTGTTCAGTTTTTCCAGATTTTTTGAAAACGGTTTTTACGGATTGTAAAAAAAAAATTAAAATGGAATATAATGAACTTTGGAATTATTTAATTTTCAATATTTATCTTATGTGGAATAAATTATTTCATGAATGATATGTGAATAAAATTATTAAATATTCAAGTGGGAGAGGGATATAATCCCACAGCCTCCATTATATATCTATAGTTATAATAACTAATATATTTCCTATAAAAATATTAGTAATCAAGATAACAAGTATAGATACCCTCTGGAATATGAGTTTATTAAAATATTAGTATAAATATACTTTCCATACGGAGATATATTTTGAGCTATAAATATTTTATAAAATCTAAAATAATAGTATACACTTGATAGAGAGATTAATAAATTTTTTCCTACGCAAAGTATTTTATCCTACGGAAATGTATTTTATTAATACTCTTGAAGGTTTAAAAATAATATATAGGTATGTTATTTTCTTTGTTAAAGAGTTAATTAGAAAAGAAAATAATGGTATTTTAAAATAATTGTTTTTCCATACGGATGGACATCATTTTGTAAAAATAAGATACCTATATTATTGGATTGTTTAAATAATATGTGTTATTTTACTTGATGATGACCGTATGAATGATAAATGTATGTTTTTTATTTTTAGATAAAATGTCTACATTCAACTCAATCTCAATCATTCAAAAAGAAAACCAATTGACTGACACAAATTATGTTGATTGGAAAAGGAACTTGGACATTGTTCTTACTGCTCAAGACTATAAATTTGTGCTTATTGAACCCTACCCCGAGACATCTGCAGCTAATGCTCTACGTGTTGTTAAAGAAGCACACGCAAGATGGGTAAAGGCTGATGAGATGGCTAAATGTTACATCTTGGGCTCTTTGTTTAACATTTTACAGCATCAGCTTATGGTTGTTCCAACTGCTAAGACCATTATAAAATCTTTGCATAGTATATTTGGTGAGCATACTCGCGCCGTAAGGCAGAGTATAATGAAGTCTCTCATGAAAGAAAGAATGACTGAGGGAACTCCAGTGGGTGAGCATTGTCTCGAGTTTATATCTCGCTTTAGCTAACTGGAGGTCCTCGGAGCAAAAGTCAATGCGGATACGCAGGTTGACATGTTGCTACAGCCATTACCGGTTACCTTTCAAAATTTTAGGGTTAACTACAGTATAGGCCAGTTTTATTTTACCATACCTGAGTTAATGAAATAGCTTCAATCGACCCAAGGTATTCTAGTACCCAAACCAGTTGTCCATGTAGCAGAGACTAATATTGCTAAGGCTAAGGCTGGCAAGAAAAAGAAACCAAACAAGAAGAAAAAGAATGCAAAGTTTAATGGAACTGGGGGAGTTAGAAAGAAATAGGGTCATGGTGAGGTCAAGCCCAAATGGAAGTATTTTCACTGTGGTGAAAAGGGACACAGGAAGCGTAATTGCTCAGTATACGTTGAGAAAATTAAAAACAAGGGTAAGTTTTAAACTTTACTAGTTGAATCATGTTTATTGGCGATTTCTACGAGATCCTGGTGCGTAGATTTCGGAGTCACTAATCATGTTTGCATTAATTTGCAGGGGTTCTAGGAGATCAAAAGGCTAAGTGAAGGAGAAATTTATCTGCAATTAGCATCGGATGCAACAGTTACTGCAGTAGCAGTGGGAATTGTTCATTTACAGTTTTCTAGTGATAGGAGTTTATATTTGGATAATGTGCTTTACGTACCAAACGCTCGTAGGAATTTGATTTCGGTTTCTTGTTTATTTAAAAAAGGGTACTCCGTGGTATTTAATAATAAAGTTGTTATTAAAAAAATTCTACTTTTGTTTGTGATGGTACATTATTGGATAACTTATATATTCTCACTCCTATTACAAGAACATTGCAAATTACTGAAAATAATAATGACATATCTAAGAAAAGAAATGTTTCTTCAACAAATAAAATTTATTTATGTCATTTACGATTAGGTCATATTAATCTAAATAGGATCCAAAGACTGGTAAATGATGGACCTTTAAGTTCTCTTGAAATTAATTCTTATCCAGTTTGTGAATCCTGTATAGAAGGTAAAATGACTAAAACACCTATTAAATCAAAGGGTAATAGAGCCATAGATAAGTTAGATTTGATTCATACTGATGTATATGGTCCATTGACAGTGAAAGCTAAAGGAGGATATGAGTTATTTATCACATTTACTGATGATTACTCAAGATTTGGTTATATATACCTGATGCATCATAAGTCTAAAACTTGTGATAAATTCAAAGTGTTTCGGACGGAAGTTGAAAAGCAAACGGATAAATACATAAGGACCCTTCAATCTGATCGAGATGGTGGTGAATACCTTCTTACTAATTTCAAGAATTATCTGTCTGAAAATGAAATGGTATCACAGTTGCCTGCACCTGGGACTCCTCAACAAAATGGTGTAGTAGAAAGAAGAAATGGGACTCTTTTAGATATGGTTAGATCTATGATGAGTTATTCTACACTACCTATATCCTTTTTGGGATATGCTTTATGTAGACACGCAAATATTGCACTTGTCTACTAACCTGGACAGGAGGGCAAAATCGTCATTTCGCATGGCTTGCGAGAGGGAATGGTGAATTTCAACACAGTCATGACAAGCAAACACGACAACGAATTGATATCAAATTGCGCGATACAGGGATACGAATTAATCCAGACGAACCGAAACAGTCAATACATCCTACTAACAGTCCCCAGATTGTGAGATACAAATAATACAGCAAAAAATGATGATTTATCTGCGGCCGCAGATGTATCTGCAGCCAAAGACTTTTGGGTGTTCTCGTGGCTCGAGAAAACACAAGGCAGCCGAGGCGGTAGGTGAGATGGAGACAACAGGCAGCCACAGATGAATCTGCGACCAGCAGTAGATGCACCTGCGGCTGCCTCCAAACGTCTATACAGCGTCCATTTTTTCATCCGGGAGAAAAAAAAAAGGAGAGGCGAGAAGAAATGGAGAAAGAGAGAGATAGAATATAGAGAGAGAAAGCCTACGGTTTTGATAAAAAAAAGGGAGGTTTTGTCTCTTTTTAACTTCAATATTTGTCCAATCTTGTGTTCTATATTTGGTTGTGAAGTATAAAGTGATTCTTGAAGTATTACAAGGTAAAAAAGGGCATTTCTTGAAGTTTTTATCTTGTTTTCTCCTTATGATTTCTTGTTGTTGGGTTATTTGAATGTAGTATTTTTGTTGTATTAGTAAAGATCCAAAGATTAGGGATAATTAGTGAGGGTTCCGCCGGAGCAAAATTTTCTCCTAATGTCCCGATGATATCCATATGGTGATATATAGTTTATTATGATAATATATAGTTCATAGTGTTTTACCTTGCTATTTTAGGTTATTGTGGTGTAGTAGTAAATCTAGTGTTATTAAGTTTTCCATTGTATCCATATTATTGTTGTGTGGTGATTTTGGGATTGTGAGCCTAGGAATGAGATCATTGTGATCAAATTCCAAAGATGGACAATTTTTGGTATATGTAGTTACGGCGATGTGCCATTTATTGTACATATGTAAATTTCGGGCCTTAAAACGATATCACGCCCAAATTGGGTTTAAGGCCTCGTAATAGTGAAATATGTGATTGTGGGTGTTTGGGGTTATTTAGATGGCTCACATGCCCATGAATAGCCCCGACACATTTTTTTAATGCTTGATTTGATTTGCGACATGAAAAGCGATTTCAAAAAAAAAAAACGATAAAGACTTTCTAAAAGTAATCAAATTAGGGTATTAGAATCACGAGACTTAAAATCGAGAGTTTTAATGAACATCGATTCCTATTTAACGAAAAGGCTACAATCGTTTTTTAAACATCATTAAAAATGATTTTCTAAAAATAGATAAACGTTTTTCATTAAACTTTGGTACATAGGGTTAAAGAGCTCATAGAAGCTACCTTCATTTTATTTTACTTTACTGTCAAAAGGCAATGTATAGTCTCGATTCCTATTTGACGAAATTTTAAAAACCCTTGTTTTTCTAAAAAGACACCTAATAAAAACCTCATCACTTTTGCAATTAAAATCAATATCTATTATACAGTAAAGCATTTTCGTATGGGTCAAAAGACGTTCTAAAATGCTTTCCAGATAAAACACGTTTTCTACAAAAAAAAATCAAAGCGGCTTTTCATGCAAAATTAACCACAACATTCATTTAGGCACACACACACACATACATACATGTTTTAGGATTTTAAAAGGATAGGAAAGCATCAAGATTGCGGTAACCGTGTTTTCACGGAAGTCGGGGTGCCTAACACCTTCTCCTCGCTTAAGCAAGCCTCGAACTCTGTGAATCTCAGTTTGCAAGCCAATTAATTCAGAGTCATATATGAGCCAGCACGATTACGAAAACTAAAACTCGGATGAGTTGGTACATCCATTTCAAACATACCAACTGCCGACTCTGGTCAATTGGCTCATCATAAAATCAACCTTTCAAACCTCGTTGACACTTGTGCCGATCTTTTCCAAAAATCACCTCTCATAATTAAAAGGCTAAAATTGGAAAGGGTAATTATTAATAGGAGACGATTTTCCCGGCGTCGAAACTTTACAAACGGCTATGTATTTGTTGAATATTATTCCATCTAAATCAATTCTAAAAATACCATTAGAATTGTGGTTAAGGCGCAAGCCCAGCTTGAAACACATTCATTTATAGGGTTGCCCTGCACATGTGCGGAAAGAAAAAATAGATTTACATAGGTTAAGAACAAGATCAGAAGTATGTTTATTTGTAGGGTATCCAAAAGAGACAAGGGGTACACTATTTTATAGTCCAAAAAATCAAAAGATATTTGTGAGTGCAAATGCAATTTTTTTCTGGAAGAGGATTATATGATGGAACACAAGTCAAGTAGTAGAATTGTCTTAAAAGAAATGTCTGAAGATCCTACTCCACAAACAACACAAAATTCTGATAAACAAGTAATTACACCACAAGACGTAATACATGAATCTTCTAATCAAGGAGAGTCTCGTCATAGTGGGAGAATTTCTAGACCCACACAAAGGTTTACTCTTTTGGGTGAGTCTACTGAGATTGTCTCAGATGGTCAAGATTTAGATCCCTGTAACTATAATGAGGCAATTGCTGATAAAGATGTTAATGTATGACTAGAAGCAATGAAACAAGAAAGGGACTCTAAGTATTCCAATAAAGTCTGAGAACTTGTAGATGTGCCTAATGGAGTAAAATCTATTAGGTGCAAGTGGATCTACAAGAGGAATAAATGGATGAATGGGAAGGTTCATACCTATAAAGTTAGGCTTATAGCGAAAGGGTATAATCAAAAAGAAGGCATTGACTTCGAAGATACTTTTTCGCCAGTAGCAAAGCTTAAGTCCATCAGCATTCTCTTATCCATTGTTGCATATCTTAACTACGAGATATGGCAAATGGATGTCAAGACAAATTTTCTTAATGGTTATCTTGAAAAAGACATTTACATGTCTCAGCCAGATGATTTCATAGCTGAAGACCAAGAAGGAATGGTTTGTAAGCTACATAAATCTATTTATAGGCTTAAATAAACATCGAGATCATGGAATGTCAGGTTTGATCAAGTAATCCGATCACTTGGATTTGAACAAAATTCTGAAGAGCCATGTTTTTATAAAAAAAAAAGTGAAGGTAAACGAGTGGTATTCTTGGTTTTATATGTAGATGACATCCTATTTATTGGAAATTACATAGTAATGTTATCTCAGGTTAAAGTCTGGCTTTCCAATCATTTTGACATGAAAGATTTGGGTGAGGCTAAATACATTCTTGGACTCTAAGTTATCAGGGACTGCTAGAAAAGAATATTGTGTCTTTCTCAAGCAGTATATATAGATAAAATATTGGTTAAGTATATTATGCAGGATTCTAAAAAGGGACTACTTCCTTTTAGAAATGGAATCCCTCTTTCTTCTAATCGTTGTCCTATGACAAAATTTGAGAAAAAGCACATGAAATCAGTTCATTATGCATCAGCTGTAGGAAGCTTAATGTATGCTATGTTGTGTACTAGACCAAATATCAGTCTAATTCAGGACCTAAGCACTGGACAACAGTCAAGCATATACTCAAGTATCTTTGGAGAACGAGAGATTATATGTTTGTTTATTGCAGTGATGATCTAGTTCCTATTGGATATTTTGATTCAGACTTTATAGGTGACAAAGATTTCAGAAAGTCAATTTCTGAGAATGTGTTCACTTTAGGTTATGGGGCTATTAGTTGGAGGAGTGTTAAGTAAGGTTACATTGTCGATTCCACTATGGAAGCAAAATATGTAGCAGCTTCAAAATCTTCAAAGGAAGCTATATGGTTTCGAAAGTTTTTAATGAAACTTAGCGTAGCACCATCAGCTGTTAGTCCCATAGTAATATATTGTGATAATACTGGGGCAGTGGCATAATTAAAGGATCCAAGAGATCATAAGAAATCGAAGCATATCGAATGCAAGTACCATATCATTCGAGAGTATGTGAACAAAGGAGATCTAAAAGTGTGCGAGATTCCAGGGGCTGAAAATCTGGCAGATCCATTCACAAAAACATTACCAGCAAAAGTTTTTAAGTCACATATTGATGCGATTGGGATTAAATGCATGGAAAATATGATTTAATAGCAAGTGGGAGATTGTTGGATTTTTTCTATAAAAATCCTATTTATTTATTTATTTAATGCTTATTAATGTTTGACATTTATTATTAATAAAAGTACTTCATTCGTCATTCATTAAATGGTCATTTATTATGTTTAATATAAATATCCAAATTTATATATATTATGATTTATATATATAAATAAGTATTATACACAGAAGATATAAATCATATGTAATATATATAAATAAAGATATAATAGTTTATAACTTATGATAATTTGAATATATTATCATGTAGATTATAGTGCTTTAATATAGATGATTTATCTTGATCATAGAAGTTGGATTTCTAATTAAAGTACTAGTGCATTAACAGTGTGCATTAAATGGATCATGTGATAATATTTTATTTATAAAATATTTTCACATAAATACTAATTTGTTAATGTTTCTTAATTTTAAAATAATAATGGACTTAATATTGTTAAATATATTAGTTTAATATTCCAACGAGTGAATTACATTGTGTTAATTAATACCTCAGAATGTTAATTAATATATTTAATTAATACTAGGAACATTATTATTGTCAAAACATCTATAAGATTTTTCATAAGATAATTTATTATTGATCATAGAATCTTGACCAAATCTTTAAATATTTATTATTAAAAGGATTGATTTAATTGTTAAATCAATTTATGATCAAATGAAAATAAATTATGGATTTATGAAATTAGTTTAAATATATTGGGATTATATTTAATTCTGAAATATTTATGTATATCTATAAAGAAAATATTTATAGTTAATTAGTAAAGGGTTTATTTTATTTAATTTCTTGACTGAAGTGTAATTACAATTATTTAGTGAAATTAATTGTAATTAATATTTATTTAGTATTAGATAATAATATATGAATAAGTATTTGAGTCAGAATAGGAATCCCTTAGGATCCTCATCCTAGCCTAATATGAATCAGTTTCATTAGAGAGATAATGATCAATAAGGATATAAATATATCATTGATCAGATACGTAAAGAATGTTATTATTCCAAATCAGAGAAAAGACCAAATAACGTATACTCTCTCTCTTCTCCTAGGAAAAACACGTAAAGTATTTTTCCAGAATGGTGTTTTGAAGGCCACACTCTAAATTCAGCATAAGATCATAGCAGGGAAGATCTTGAGGATACTCGAAGATTGAAACATGCTAATCTAACCAAACACTAGGTAACAATTCATACTATAGATACATGGTTTATATATAATTGTTATTTTGTATAAAACCATAAAGATAATCCTATTTTATTAAATTTTTAAAACTATTTTTCAGAGAATTTTCTCAACATAAACTATTTTGAATATGTATGTTATGTATTATAATGTTATAGAGGCATAAAACTTGATGGTCTAGAAAAATAATGATTGTGGCATCAAGTTTGATGTAATCGAATCAAGGATTTGTGAAACTAATTTTTACTTTGTCCTTGTGAGCGATTTTAAGTTAATTTCCATTTCGAATTTAAAGGTTTGATCTAAAGAGAAGTCGTAGAGAAAGAAGTTACGGACGCGTGAACGCTTGAATCACTCAAAATGATTAAGAAATGAAAAAATTATGGCTATCGATGTGGTGACATCCCAAATTTTAACAAAATTTTTAAATAAGGATCTTGGCTAATTAAGTAAATGTTAGAAGTTAAAACCTAGTTTGGAGGGATTTGGAGGGACATAAAGTATTAATAAGTTATTAAATATAACTTATTATTTAATTAATATGCTAAGAATGACCTATGTAATTGAATTTGTAAAAAATGACTCTTGATGTAAATAAGGGTCTATATAACTTATAAAAAAATTAGTCATTAATAAAAGAGTACATTAGTGGCTCGATATATGATGAAATTATATTTAATATAATTTACTATAGTTGAATGAAAATAAAATGGATTAAAGGCAAAAGATAGAATGAAATACCTAGGATTATGTAATTAGAAAGAAATTATTGTAAGATACTGTGTTGTGTCAGAATGTGGTGGATTGAATGTGTGTGTGTGTGTGTGTGTGTGTGAGTGAGTGAGTGTATATTTGATCTAATAGAAGAAAATTTTAGAATTTGAAAATAAAAGTAAAATGATGAAAGAATATATAAATTAAGTTTTAGTTACAAATAAAAATAACTAGCTTGACGAATAGTGTGACGACCCCAAATCTGGGCACAAACTTGAGTTGTCAAAATACACAACAACTATTACAATATAGTAAATCGTACAATAATACACAACTAAGTCTTCACTATTATTGTCACATTATTTTACAATATGGTGAAGACTACTATAGCGACTATCTCAGACCATCACTCCATTCTCCTCCTTTCCCCACTAGTCCCAGCTATATTCTCATTTTCTGAATAATTGAACAAAAAGGAAAAAGGGTGAGTTCAAATAGTTCAGTAAAGAATATCATGACTAAGATAATGACGAATAAATTATTATTAGCCTTCAACAGTTAAGTTCTTGATAGAATAATTTAAACAACAAGTTTTAATTCAACAACTGCAGTTAAATTCTTAAACAAAGTTCATATCAACAACTGCTGCAAAATAACAACCATTAGAAAAATCATATGGACCATGATGTCCACTCGCTTCACTTTTTAAGAAAAATATCAACTTTTATCATCTAAAACACCACTGGTCATGATAATACCAATTTAAAGTTCCTGGTGATAATTATGCAAGTCAACATTTCATCTTTGCACTACGGGCCAAAGATAACATTCACCACGTGCCCTAAAAGACACACCATCAAATATATTGCCTTTAACCTATCAACACATTTATCCAATATATGCCCCAGGCTACAGATATTAGTAACAACTGATTCTTGATGATTAGAATAACAACATGATATAAATGATGAACAGAAGAAACATGATAAATAATAAATGTCGAAAGTTTACAATTTTACTTTGTGCAGATTCAGATAATGTCCAAATTGTCAACATGATGTGGAATGAAATTCAAAAATGATATTCAAGATCTATAGTTCATAATAATGGTTACAGTTCAATAGAAAGGTTCAGAAAAATAGGAAGGTTCAATTGAAATGATATTAGATGAAACGCAAGCTATTAAGGAACATATAATCATTTCAGGAAGTTTTACCAAATAGTACTTACCATAGCAAGTTTAAGAGTATGAAAGAAATGATACCCCTTACCATAGTAGGTTTAAATAATAGAAGATGAAAGAAGATGATATTCCTTACCTTATCACGTGAAAAGAGTCTGCTTAAATGTAGTGGATCAACCTATATATTTATAATATAATTAGTAATTACCACATATAAATTTTATGGTGTATGATAACTCATATATTATGAATTATCAAAAGTATTTATATATTATAAATTCCTGTGGTGTAATAAAATATAACAACTTCAAAAAATAGTTTTTGAAATAATATTTTAAAATAAATCTTCTCAAAGAAAAGTCTTCTAAAAGAAGATTTGTGAATACCATGTGAAATAGGTATTTGTGCAATTACTACTATTTAAATAAAATACTTACTTGAGGAATTTATGTAACGACCCCGAAATTCGACCCACTTTATTCTCTTAAATCTTGTATTTATTAAACATCGATTGCCTTATGTCCAAATTTCGGTCCGTTAATAAATCTTTCATCACTTTCTTTAATCCTTTGATTGATTTGATAAATCATCAATTACCAAAATTTCGGTATAAATTTTTCTTTTTTTCTCAATTTAATCGTTTTATTAAAATATTTGGATATTTAAAATCCTTACCTTTTGATCCTAGTCCTTGGATCGCAACCTTAACTTTTTCTTTCTTTTACACGTATCATAAAACTCAGCATTCAAATTTTAATACCATTCATATTCATACAAAAATTCCTTGTATTTATCATTCATAGATTAAACATATAATAATTTCTCACTTAACAATTAATTTGAACATTCCCGGTTCACAATTTAATACAACTCGTCCTATCTGGATCCACCTTATATGTATATACAAAATATTCATGTAATCTTGACAAATTATTCACATTGAATCATATTATAAACATATAACGTTCACAACCTTTTAGGAAAATTCGTCTCTACATAATCTGATATTCTTGAAATTCTTTCTTTCCTGCAAAACGTTTATTAAGCAAGTAATGAGCACAACGGCTCAGCAAGTTCAACAGTTATACTTCACGTAGCACATACCTTATCATGTTTGGTGTGTGTCATACATCATGTGCTTGTGCTTCTACTATAGCAATATATCTCATATATATTCATATCGTTGCACAGAATACACATTGTGGTCATATTAATCACGTATCACATAACACATAATTTGTATGCAGTTAAAACAAGAATTACATATCTTAACATTCCAACATTTATCATAAAAGGGACTGAAGAACTTGCTTGGATCATAGCATTAAATAATAAATACCCTCTTTATACCGCTTCTCGTACAACCTATGATCATAAAATAATCAAATAATAATTATTCATCTCTTTATGATATTAATTTATTTAATTAATATCATCTCCGGACTAATTTTTAATTTATATGGTTAATTATTTTAACCTCGTCCTATAAAATATTAACATAACTTACTATTTAATGCTTTCACTACGGACAACCCGACTCATCGGATAAAATTAAATATATTTGTCCGAAAATTTTATTTAAACATTTTCTAAATTATAACCTTATTAGATTAATATTTAAACATTTAAATATTAATCTCCAATATTTAATATTTTTGCAAAAATCTTAAATTTAATGTCCAAATATCATTTCTATATTTCTAGTATTTTTCTATAATTTTCTATAATTTTTAAACAAATTTTAAACATTTATTTCAATTAAAATCAATTTCTGGGGGCAATATGGTAATTTCCGCGCCCTTAAGGACCCATCCGGCATTAACAGAAAAGGTCCGGGGCATTTTCGTAATTTCCGCAACTCTAGGGGCATATCCGGAATTTCCCGAAAAGTTTGAGGGCATAATAGTAATTTTCATTGCTTCCAGGACACGGACGGTATTTCTAGAAAAGCCGAAGGGCACGGCTGTAATTTTACAGGGCCAGGGGACACGATCGGTATTAACTGAAAAGAGCAGGTGCACGCTGGTAATTTCCAGCGTGTCGTCGGCCTCGCATTGCGCGCGGCCCTTCGCTTCAGGCGCCAAAACGGCGTCGTTTCCAGAAGCCTCCGCGCATGGCGCGGCTGCTTCGTCCGTGCGGCCCCAAAACGGCGCCGTTTCACCCCCGCGTTTGCAAAAAAAAATGGCTGCCGCGCAATGCGCGGCAGCCCCCTTTTTTTTCTTCCCAGTTTTCTTCTGACAGTAGCTTCCAAGCAACAAAATCATCCATTTTATTCCAATTTTTTTACAACAAAATCATTCCAAAAATTACATAATTCATTCATAAATATCCAAAAATTATTTGGAATCATTATTCTAATTATTTACAAAAAATTTTCCACAATAATAATTTATCATCATAAATCATAAATAAACCACATAAATATTTCTTATACCTTCTTTAAGCCAAAGAGAACTTCCTCATGATGGCTCCAATTTCTCTCTCTTTCTGGGCAGCCATGGTGGTCAGGTGGTGGAAGGTGGCGGTAGGAGGTGGTGTTCGGTTGGGAGGAAGGAGAAAGAGAGAATTGTGTGTGTTTGATTTTTTTTTCTTTCTTTTTGTTTCCTTTGCATGTTTCTTTTCTTTTTCCTTTTCTTCTTTATTTCTTTCCCTTTTTATAATATCAAACACTTAATCAAATTTTAACAATCCCATAATTCCACCGCCTTAGCCACTTCGGATAGCATCCATGCAAAAATGAATAATTTTTATACATTACATAATTATTACGTGTAATAAATATTTTATATAATATATACAAAATATTTATTTTAATTCACCAAAAATTATAGCATGATTTATGAATAATATTAATACCTTTTTCGGTATTTTACTTGACAAATTTTTGCACACGCATAATGACATGCATGTAATTAAATGAGGTAATTTATACCTCCAAAAATCATAAAATAATTCATATAACATATAAAAATTGTTTTTCATAATTTTTCACTTCGTTACTTGGACAACATGTTACACTAACCTGTTCCCGTTTCTGAAATATTATTCTTCATAAACATCATAAAAATTCCATTATAAATAAATATAATTTTCAATAACTTAAAACATTTCTTTTTCTTATTTATTATTCAATTTCTTTAATATTCACATTAATTTCTTTATATATAAATTATATAATTTAATATTATATAATTTATATAATTACATTCTCCTTTTAAATAATTTCTTAATTTCCTCCAACTTTATTCCATTTAATCACCTTATATAAATTACATAATTATTCTTATATAATTTATATAATTATTATTTTCTTCATACTTTATTTTAATTTCCTTATATAAATTATATAATTTATTATTATATAATTTATATAGTTACATTTCTTCTCAATTAATTTCTAAACTTCCTCCATAAATCCTAATAAATTTAAAATCAATAAGTACAATTTTTACTAACTTCCTCATTAACTTTTCGTAATTTTCGGATTAACTTAAATATTAATCCCTTAATTTTCATAATTAATGAAATTTATAATTTTTATCAATTAAACATAACACACATATATAAATGTATATATATATATAAATATACATATCTAATTCTTGTATTTCACATTACCACATAGCCTTAATTAAATTATAATTTCTGCATTTTCATAACAATTTAATTGTACAATTTATTGTACAATTACCTAAAATTCTTTCATTTCTCATAAATTGTTTTTAAACAATTTATTTACTTTTCAATTATTTTAAATCCACACAAATCATCACCATCTTGATACATATTTAACTTAACAATTAAATTCCTTCACACACTTTAAATTACTTGTATCATTAACAATTCAAACAATTTTGATAATTTTATCAATTAAATTCTCATTTAATATTATTAAAGAATTTCTGGAAATTCGGATCCTCACAATTTATATACTCCTTTTGGTTTACTAACTGTAAGACCCCGAATTTTATGAAATATAAAATTTAATTTTTCTTCATATATATTTTTCATGAAACAGTAAGTGGTTAAATTGACGAAATTGAAAGTTAAGGATGTTATGTGCAAATTTTATTTTGACGGACAATATTCGTTTTGTCGGGGAATATTCGTTTTGTCGGGGAATATTCGTGCCGTACGACGGCGCCGAAATAACAAATTATTTGTGGACCCCACAACGGAATATTTGTCGGATATAGAAAACGACAGAAGTAACCTTTTTAAATGAAAATAGTCAACGGTGTTAACTGTTAAAATACCGGTGATAAAAGAATAGTAACATACGGTAATTTATGGTATTTTCTGTAGCACACGGTACTCTACAGTAGCACACGGTATTGCACAGTGTCTCATATTATTGGTCTGATAATTGACACCGTAACTGTTGCGCATCATTTCATCAATAATTGTCACTGCATAATATTTTATATTATCAATTCAATAATTGTCGTTACACAGTATTTTGCATTATTGATTCAATAATTGTCATTACACTGTATTTCATATAATCGACTCAATAATTGTTGTTGCACTATTTTTAAAATTATTGAACCTAATAATTGTCACGGTTGCAAATATACTATAATTTATATTACTAAATTAATAATAATATGTAACGTGTTTCTTACATTATTGTGGTAACATTATTTTATATGTTGGACTCACAGGAAGAATAAATAAATAAATAAATAAATAAATAAAAAATAAAATAATTAATTTTACTATTTGAAATAGTAACGTGAATAGTGACGTGAATAGTAAGAAACATGTGGGACCCATTGTGGGGCCCACATGAAATGTGAGAAATGTGAGAATTTGCTGAAGAGTTGGTGGAGGCTGCGCAGCAGCCTCTGTTGAATTTTTTTCTGTTCACCTACCTCGCATAGTGCCTTATTTTCTCCTATAAATAGCTTGTTCAGCTGAATAGAAAAATCACATCTAAAACATAAAATTTTTCTATAAGAATTTTATAAGTTTTCTCTGAGAATAGTAAGGTTATTTTGAGAGTTTGAAAGCCAAAAGGAGTGCAAGAATTTTTCAAGTAAGTCTTTTATTAAAGAGTAGTAATTTCATAAATTCCTATTTTTTACGGTATTCACAAATCTTCCCTTAGAAGACTCTTCTTTGAGAAGATTCATTTATAAAAGCTTTCTTTGGAAGATTTATTTTGAAATATTATTTTAAAAACTATTTTAAAGTTGTTATATTATACTACAAAAATTATGTTAAATATATATAATTTTGATAGTTCATAATATATGAATTATCATACACCTTGAAATTTATATGTGGTAATTACTAATTTTATTAAAAATATATAGGTTGATCAACCTCATTTAAATCAATATCCAGTCACGTGTTAAGGTAAGGGGTATCACTCTTTTCATCATCATAAATGGATATTATTTTCTTTCTTACTTGAAGGGATTATCATTCTTTGATTCTCGAAAATAATATCGTTTCTTTCTTGTGCCATTTACTTCCATGTATTAAATTGTGGGAATAACCTTACGGCGCGGTTTACCGCCTGTTGGTGAATAACCTTTTGTATTCATTCCTTATTAATCTTTGAGAATAACCTTACGGTGCGGATTATCGCCTGTTTGGTGAATAACTCTTCGTATTCAAATTGATGGGGATAACCTTACGGCGCGGATTATCGCCTGTTTGGTGAATAACTATTCGTATTCAAATTGATGGGAATAACCTTACGGCGCGGATTATCGTCTGTTGGTGAATAACCCTTTTTATTTGTCTCATGTGGAAATAATTTGTCTACACGAATTATCACATGACACTTTTTCGTAAGTGATATCATTCTCCTTTATACTCATAAGGGATACCATCTTTTTCATCTTCCCTTATTCAAACTTACTATGGTAAGGGATATTAATTCCCTTCACCTTTTGTTAATCAAAACTGCTACGGTAAGGGATATTATTTTCTTTCATACACCTAAATCGAAACTTATCATGAAACTATTGCTTCTATAATTCCTGAAAATATTATATGTTCCATAATAGTTGAATTTCATTATTTCAAGTGAACCTTCCTATTTTCTGAACATTTCTATTGGACTGTAATCGTTATTCTGAACTGTGGATCTTGAATATCATTTGTAAATTTCACTCCACATCATGTTGGCAATTTGGACATTATTTGAATCTGCACAAAGTAAACTCCCGATACTTATTGTTTATCCTGTTCTTCTGTTCATCATTTGTATCACTGTTATTTGTATTAATCATCAAGAATCAAGCTGTTGTGAATATCTGTGGCCGGGGGCACAGATGTGATATAATTGTTGAACAGATGATAGGTTAAAGGCGATATACTAGGTTAAAGGCGATACATCTGTTCGGTGTCTTTTATGGCACGTTGTTAATGTTCTCTTTGGCCCGTAGTGCAAAGATGAACTGTTGATTGGTATGATTATGACCAAAGGCTGAATCTGGTATAATTATGACCGTTGGTGTTATATTGAATGTCTTTGGCCCATAGTGCAAAGATGAACTGTTGATCTGCATGATTATGACCAGGAACTGTGAAGTTGTATTATCTTGACTAATGGTATTTCAGATGATAAAAGTTGATGATATTTTTACTAAAAAGAGAAGCGAGTGGACATTATAGTCTGCATTATTCTTCTAATAGATTGCTCATTCCGCTGCTATTATTGATCTGAACATTGTTTAAGAATTTAACTACAGTTTTTGATATAAACCTTGTAGTCTATTGTATTCTATCAAGAACTCAACTGTTGAAGGCTAATGATAATTTATTCGTCATTATCTTAGTCATGATATTTCTTACTGGGCTATTTGAGCTCACCCTTTCTTTTGTTCCATTGTTTTTCAACAGGAGATGAAAACGTAACAGGGTCTAGCCGGGGGATGGAGTGAGAGTCTGAGGAATAGCTGTCGTAGTCTTCACGTGTTGTAAAATAGTGTGGCAATAATAGTGAAGACTTAGTTGTGTATTATTATACACTGTATTGTTGTACGTTGTGTTTTGTTGTAATAATTTTGTTGTAGTCTTTTGACGACTCAAGTTTGGGCTGTGTGGGCCTAGATTTGGGGGCGCACATTTGGTATCAGAGCTTAGGGATATGGTCTTTAATGGAGATCTGGGGTAGAACTAGGAGGGGAGAGACGAATATAATCAGTCACTAGTGTGTCCCACCTAAATTAGATTTTATTATCTAATGAGTTGATTTGAATATAGGGACATGAAGTGATGAGTCAGTTTGTTTGAACTAACAATTATTTTGTGACCACAGTTAAGTATGGCATCTGGAAATCAAGAGGTTAACTATGGAATACCCGAAGCAAATGTAGCCGAGAATCAGGAGGCCCCAAACAATCCTCCTGCCAACTCAGGAAATAATGTTCCTGATAACATGATGAACGATGGATTCTTTAGGAATTTCATGCAGTTCATACAGAATCAAGCAAGAGGAAATCCAGTCAATAATAACGGTAGAAACGCTGGTAATTTGAGGATGGTCACTGTCAAGCAATTTAAAGAATTGGGACCACCTGAATTCCACGGGAAGCCTGACCCACTCAAAGCGGAGGCATGGCTGAAGCAGACGACAAAAATACTTGATGTATTACAATGCGCTGATGATCAAAAGGTGACATTTGCCACTTTTATGTTACGAGGTGAGGCGGACCATTGGTGGGAAGCGGTAAAATGTATTCAACCTTTAGCACTCAAAATGTCTTGGACAGAATGCGAAGAACTGTTTAACGAGAAGTATTTCCCAGAAAGCATCCGCCATATGAAAGAGGTGGAATTCATTAAGCTGGAGCAGGGAAACATGACAGTCTCCCAATATGAAGCTAAGTTCGCCGAGTTATCTCGTTTTGCCACCCATCTAGTGGATGACGAAGCACGAATGAGTCGGATGTTCCTAAGAGGTTTGAGACTCAAAATTCGTCAACAACTTGGCTCTCATAAATTCAGTTTGTATTCAGATGTTGTGGATAGGGCTCAAAGGGTGGAGCAAACAGATGAAACATTGCAGCCAAGACTTAATGATCAGCATAGAGAAAGGAATGACAACAACCACAGGAACGAGAACCATCGAGGAGGTAACCAACACTTCGGTGGTAATTCCACATCAAATAACAGAAGAGGAGAATCCAGTGGGAACAATTTCAAAAGAAAGAGATTCCATAATAATTATGGAAGGGCACCAGCACCAGTACCAGCACCAGCACCGACCCCAGTTTCAAGGGGAGAAGATCGACCACCAGTGAGATGTTATAGGTGTGGTCAGGAAGGTCACATCAGCCCAAACTGTACACAGCAGTCAAAAAGTGTTACAGTTGTGGGAAAGAGGGTCATCTTGCGCAGTTTTGTCCTGCCACAAAATTGAGTCCAGCTGCAATGATGATACTAAAAGCTAGCGCGGATAAGGAAAAATCTGTAGTTCAAGGGAGAGCTTTTGTTGTGACATCCCAAATGGCACGAAACTCGAACGAGGTGATAACCGGTAAGCTATTCATAAATTCTCGTGAAGTCTACGCTTTGTTAGATACTGGCTCTACCCATTCTTTTATCTCACCTGCATGTGCTCAGCGTTTAAACTTAACTCCTGAAAATTTGGACTTTGACTTATCAGTTGAAACCCCATTAGGAGAAATGACCATTACATCTATTGTCTATAAATCTTGCCTAGTTCAAATCAACAACCTCACATTACCTGTTGACCTTATTTCTTTGGAAATGCATGAATTTGATGTGATTTTAGGAATTGATTGGTTGACTACCCATCATGCTAAAATTGATTGTTTTCATAAGATTATTAGCTTTCATATTCCTAATCAACATGTCATGCAAATTCAAGCAACTAAACCATTGAAATCTATAACTGTTATTTCTAGCCATAAAGCCATTCGTTTATTGAAAAACGGATGTCAAGCCTTTTTAGCTCATGTCACTGATTTGAACAAAAATACATCAAACTTGAATGATATTCCCATTGTTAATGAGTTTCCTGACGTTTTTCCTGAAGAACTTCCTGGTTTACCCCCAAACCGTGAAATTGAATTTTGTATTGATCTTGAACTCAGTACCAAGCCCATTTCCAAAGCCCCATACCGAATGGCTCCCATTGAACTTCAAGAGTTAAAAGTCCAACTACAGGAATTGTTGGATACCGATTTCATTCGTCCGAGTGCATCACCTTGGGGTGCTCCTGTTCTATTTGTGAAGAAGAAAGACGGGAGTATGAGATTGTGCATTGACTACCGAGAATTGAACCATGCCACCATCAAAAACAGGTACCCGTTGCCTCGGATCGATGACATGTTTGATCAATTACAAGGTGCTCAACATTTCTCAAAGATTGATCTCCGTTCTGGATATCATCAGTTAAAGGTTAAAGCTGAGGACATTCCAAATACTGCTTTCAGAACTCGTTATGGGCATTATGAGTTTTTAGTCATGCCTTTTTGACTAACCAATGCTCCTGCAGCTTTCATGGACATGATGAACCGAATATTCAAGGAATATTTGGATCATTTTGTGGTTGTCTTTATTGATGACATCCTCATATACTCCAAGAATCGCGAGGATCATGAACAACACCTGAGATTGATACTCCAAAAGCTCCGTGAAAACAAATTATATGCCAAGTTGAAGAAATGTGAGTTCTGGCTTGAGGAGGTCACGTTTCTTGGGCATGTGATTTCTAGTCAAGGAATATCAGTCGATCCTGCGAAGATTGAAACGGTACTAAATTGGGAACAACCCAAGATAGTAACCGAAGTCCGAAGTTTTCTGGGCCTAGCTGGTTATTATCGGAGATTCGTAGAAGGATTTCCTCGAATCGCCACTCCATTAACTCAGCTTACTCGAAAAAGCATAAAATTCATATGGAGCGAGGAATGCGAGAAAAGTTTCCAAGAACTCAAGAGGAGGCTGGTTTCAGCTCCTGTTCTGACCATTCCATCAGGATCAGGAGAATTCGTCATATATAGCGATGCTTCAGGCAAAGGTCTAGGCTGTGTCCTTATGCAACATGGAAAGGTTATAGCCTATGCCTCTCGACAACTCAAAGATTATGAGAAAAATTATCCTACTCATGATCTAGAGTTGGCAGCAGTCGTTTTCGCATTGAAGATCTGGAGACACTACTTGTACGGAGAAAAGGTGGATATCTATACGGATCATAAAAGTCTCAAGTATTTCTTCACCCAGAAGGAACTCAACATGCGACAACGACGTTGGCTTGAGCTGTTGAAGGATTACGACCACACAATCCAGTATCACCCGGGAAAGGCGAACGTTGTAGCTGACGCTTTGAGCAGAAGATCTTATGCGAGTACAAGTGCATTGCTGACAACACAAAAGTGTATTTTGTACGACTTGCAAAAATGGAGATAGAGCTAAAGACACCAGGGACCCACTCGAAGATTGCTCACGTGCGAGTAGAACCAGCTTTAATGGATAAAATTAAAGCTGCTCAAGCTACCGATCCGGAACTGATGAACATGATGAAGAAAGTACAAGAAGGTGCCATCCCCGAAGCAAGAATCGACGAGACAGGAATACTTCGAGTTAACTCTCGACTCTGTGTTCCTAACGATCCTGATTTGAAGCATAAAATCATGATGGAGGCACACAACACGCCATTTGCAATACACCCAAGAGGTACCAAGATGTATCGAGATCTTCGACATACATTTTGGTGGAACAATATGAAAAGGGAGATTGCAGAGTTTATCTCAAGGTGCCTAACTTGTCAACGTGTCAAGGCAGAGCATCAAGTACCTAAGGGTCCATTACAACCACTTGAGGTTCCCGAATGGAAGTGGGAACACATCAATATGGATTTCGTGATGGGTCTTCCCAAAGTTTCTCAAGGCTTAGATGCAATTTGGGTTATCGTAGATAGATTGACCAAATCCGCTCATTTCTTGCCTATACGAGAAAACTTTTCACTTGAACGTCTTGTCGGTATGTACATAAATGAGATCGTGAGATTGCATGGCATGCCAGTTTCCATAGTTTCTGATCGAGATCCTCGATTCACTTCACGCTTTTGGATCAGTCTACAAAAAGCTATGGGCACTGAACTACGTTTTAGTTCTGCATACCATCCTCAAACGGACGGACAATCGGAAAGGACGATCCAAACCCTCGAAGATCTTTTGAGACTTTGCGTACTCGACTTCAAAGGAAGTTGGGATAAGTACTTGTCATTGGTGGAATTTTCCTACAACAATAGTTTCCAAGCAAGTATAGGCATGGCTCCATTCGAGGCTTTATATGGACGCAAGTGTCGCTCTCCAATATGTTGGAATGAGGTAGGAGAAGCAAAATTGTTGGGACCCGAGTTGGTATGCTTGACGACCGAAAAGATCCAAATGATCCGACAACGAATACAGACAGCGCAAGAACGACAAAAGAGTTATGCTGATCTTCATCGGAGAGACGAAAGTTTCAACGTCGGAGATCATGTATTCTTACGTGTTTCTCCATGGAAAGGAGTTACGAGATTCGGAAAGAGAGGAAAACTCAACCCTCGATTTATTGGCCCATTTGAAATCCTCGATCGGGTGGGAACTGTAGCTTACAGACTAGCCTTACCACCAAGTATGTCTCGCATCCATAACGTTTTTCACATATCTATGTTACGTAAATATGTGAAGGACCCAAACCACGTCATTGAGTTAGAACCAGATGTTATAGCAGAAGATTTAACGTATGAGGAGGTACCTGTTAAGATCCTAGATAAGAAGGAGCAGATTCTACGCTCAAAGGTTATACCTCAAGTTAAGGTTTTATGGAGGAACCAAGATATTGAGGAAATGACCTGGGAGCTAGAATCCGAGATAAAATCTAAATATCCTTACCTCTTCGAAATGCCAGGTACGTCAATTTCGGGGACAAAATTTCATAAGGAGGGGAGGTTGTAAGACCCCGAATTTTATGAAATATAAAATTTAATTTTTCTTCATATATATTTTTCATGAAACAGTAAGTGGTTAAATTGACGAAATTGAAAGTTAAGGATGTTATGTGCAAATTTTATTTTGACGGACAATATTCGTTTTGTCGGGGAATATTCGTGCCGTACGACGGCGCCGAAATAACAAATTATTTGTGGACCCCACAACGGAATATTTGTCGGATATAGAAAACGACAGAAGTAACCTTTTTAAATGAAAATAGTCAACGGTGTTAACTGTTAAAATACCGGTGATAAAAGAATAGTAACATACGGTAATTTATGGTATTTTCTGTAGCACACGGTACTCTACAGTAGCACACGGTATTACACAGTGTCTCATATTATTGGTCTGATAATTGACACCGTAACTGTTGCGCATCATTTCATCAATAATTGTCACTGCATAATATTTTATATTATCAATTCAATAATTGTCGTTACACAGTATTTTGCATTATTGATTCAATAATTGTCATTACACTGTATTTCATATAATCGACTCAATAATTGTTGCTGCACTGTTTTTAAAATTATTGAACCTAATAATTGTCACGGTTGCAAATATACTATAATTTATATTACTAAATTAATAATAATATGTAACGGGTTTCTTACATTATTGTGGTAACATTATTTTATATGTTGGACTCACAGGAAGAATAAATAAATAAATAAATAAATAAATAAAAAATAAAATAATTAATTTTACTATTTGAAATAGTAACGTGAATAGTGACGTGAATAGTAAGAAACATGTGGGACCCATTGTGGGGCCCACATGAAATGTGAGAAATGTGAGAATTTGCTGAAGAGTTGGTGGAGGCTGCGCAGCAGCCTCTGTTGAATTTTTTTCTGTTCACCTACCTCGCATAGTGCCTTATTTTCTCCTATAAATAGCTTGTTCAGCTGAATAGAAAAATCACATCTAAAACATAAAATTTTTCTATAAGAATTTTATAAGTTTTCTCTGAGAATAGTAAGGTTATTTTGAGAGTTTGAAAGCCAAAAGGAGTGCAAGAATTTTTCAAGTAAGTCTTTTATTAAAGAGTAGTAATTTCATAAATTCCTATTTTTTACGGTATTCACAAATCTTCCCTTAGAAGACTCTTCTTTGAGAAGATTCATTTATAAAAGCTTTCTTTGGAAGATTTATTTTGAAATATTATTTTAAAAACTATTTTAAAGTTGTTATATTATACTACAAAAATTATGTTAAATATATATAATTTTGATAGTTCATAATATATGAATTATCATACACCTTGAAATTTATATGTGGTAATTACTAATTTTATTAAAAATATATAGGTTGATCAACCTCATTTAAATCAATATCCAGTCACGTGTTAAGGTAAGGGGTATCACTCTTTTCATCATCATAAATGGATATTATTTTCTTTCTTACTTGAAGGGATTATCATTCTTTGATTCTCGAAAATAATATCGTTTCTTTCTTGTGCCATTTACTTCCATGTATTAAATTGTGGGAATAACCTTACGGCGCGGTTTACCGCCTGTTGGTGAATAACATTTTGTATTCATTCCTTATTAATCTTTGAGAATAACCTTACGGTGCGGATTATCGCCTGTTTGGTGAATAACTCTTCGTATTCAAATTGATGGGGATAACCTTACGGCGCGGATTATCGCCTGTTTGGTGAATAACTATTCGTATTCAAATTGATGGGAATAACCTTACGGCGCGGATTATCGCCTGTTGGTGAATATCCCTTTTTATTTGTCTCATGTGGAAATAATTTGCCTACACGAATTATCACATGACACTTTTTCGTAAGTGATATCATTTTCCTTTATACTCATAAGGGATACCATCTTTTTCATCTTCCCTTATTCAAACTTACTATGGTAAGGGATATTAATTCCCTTCACCTTTTGTTAATCAAACCTGCTACGGTAAGGGATATTATTTTCTTTCATACACCTAAATCGAAACTTATCATGGAACTATTGCTTCTATAATTCCTGAAAATATTATATGTTCCATAATAGTTGAATTTCATTATTTCAAGTGAACCTTCCTATTTTCTGAACATTTCTATTGGACTGTAATCGTTATTCTGAACTGTGGATCTTGAATATCATTTGTAAATTTCACTCCACATCATGTTGGCAATTTGGACATTATTTGAATCTGCACAAAGTAAACTCCCGATACTTATTGTTTATCCTGTTCTTCTGTTCATCATTTGTATCACTGTTATTTGTATTAATCATCAAGAATCAAGCTGTTGTGAATATCTGTGGCCGGAGGCACAGATGTGATATAATTGTTGAACAGATGATAGGTTAAAGGTGATATACTAGGTTAAAGGCGATACATCTGTTCGGTGTCTTTTATGGCACGTTGTTAATGTTCTCTTTGGCCCGTAGTGCTAAGATGAACTGTTGATTGGTATGATTATGACCAAAGGCTGAATCTGGTATAATTATGACCGTTGGTGTTATATTGAATGTCTTTGGCCCATAGTGCAAAGATGAACTGTTGATCTGCATGATTATGACCAAAAACTGTGAAGTTGTATTATCTTGACTAATGGTATTTCATATGATAAAAGTTGATGATATTTTTACTAAAAAGAGAAGCGAGTGGACATTATAGTCTGCATTATTCTTCTAATAGATTGCTCATTCCGCTGATATTATTGATCTGAATATTATTTAAGAATTTAACTACAGTTTTTGATATAAACCTTGTAGTCTATTGTATTCTATCAAGAACTCAACTGTTGAAGGCTAATGATAATTTATTCGTCATTATCTTAGTCATGATATTTCTTACTGGGCTATTTGAGCTCACCCTTTCTTTTGTTCCATTGTTTTTCAACAGGAGATGAAAACGTAACAGGGTCTAGCCGGGGGATGGAGTGAGAGTCTGAGGAATAGCTGTCGTAGTCTTCACGTGTTGTAAAATAGTGTGGCAATAATAGTGAAGACTTAGTTGTGTATTATTATACACTGTATTGTTGTACGTTGTGCTTTATTGTAATAATTTTGTTGTAGTCTTTTGACGACTCAAGTTTGGGCTGTGTGGGCCTAGATTTGGGGGCGTCACACTAACTCTCAAAATAACCTTACTATTCTTAGATAAATACACACAAAACACTTACAAAAAAAAAAAAAATTATGTTTAGGTGTGATTTTTCTATTCAGCTGAGCAACCTATTTATATGTTAAGGGAAAACACTGTGCGTGTGGTAGGTGGCTGGCATGCTGCACGTCAGCCTGAGAATTCAAAAGCAGCAGCCAACCAGTAAAATCACATTTTCAATTTACAACTCTCATATGGCCCCTGTAATGACCACGAATTTCATTAGTCATTGTAAATATACTTAATAAATATTTAGCAATGAATTTAAACTTTTCGCATTAATTAATTGTGCATTAGATAATTAAATAAATGTACTTATGTGCTTGTATATTTATTTAAAGGATTAAAGCAAAGTGTATAATTAATTAAAGCAAATCTAATTGGATTATATTTTAAATCCAAATAAGTTGATAAACTAGGTTAAAGATATTAACCTAGTAGCTCATGTAATTAATTTGATTACTAGCCCATGTAATTAATTAAACAAGCCCAATGCTTGATTTAATTAAATGTAACCTAGACTATTTAATATAAGCCCAATGTGTTATTTAAATTGAGCCCAAACAATTTAATTGAATGAACCCAATAGAAGTTATTCCCAAGCCTAATGTAAAGTCCAATACAAGTCAAAACTTTGGTCAATATATATATATATATATATATATATATATATATATATATATATATATATGCACATTTTAGCATTAAAAATAAAGGAAAAATGGCTTGGAAAAGCCATTTTGCTGAATTTTTGGAGGGCCCCACTTGGATAGCTTGATTTCCATGTTGCTTCTAATTCACTCTATGACAAGGTTGACCAACCACCCTAGTCAATCACCTAGTCATTCCATGCAATAGTAATTGTAATTAAGCACTAATTTCACCAACATGGGTGAATTAGCAAGCTAATGAGGAGTTAGTTGATGGCTATAAATAGAATGCTCCACACTTGGTTCAAGTTTGTTAGTCATTTGTTAGACATTTTCTAGAGAAAAGAGAGAGAGCTTTTGTGAGTTAAAAGAAAGATACACTTGTGTTTGTGTGAGGAAAAGTTAGAGGAAGCCTTGGTGTATGTCCACTAGCTACACAACTTACTTTGGTAGAAGGAGAAGAAGAGCATCCAAGACCTCAAGGTTTAAAAGTGCTCTCAACTTCATCTTATTTCATTTTTGTAATCTAGAAAGCTTTTGATCGGTTAAAATCTATTTTTAACCGATCAAAACTCGTTTTGATGATCTAGAAGTATTTAACTATGTAATATATGTATATTCATAGATCTATGTGTTTATAGCATGTTTTGGTATGTTAGAAATACATAAAAATGGTAGAAAAGTTCATAACACAATTTTACCGGTAAACCCTAACTATGCATGCTAGGTTTATGGTTGTATTTTGAAATGTACAAATCGGAAAGTGGATTTTTACGGCTAGAAAGCTAGATCTATGAGTTTTAAAGATAAAACCTTTTTGAAATTTTCAAAAATAATGAATAACAAAGAAGTTATAGCTTTTACCAAAAAGGATGTCGTTTTTAAACCCTAGGTGGTTCGATCCGTAAATTTCGTGTAAAACGTTTTCAAAAATGTGATTGAACCATGGAATATTGTAAAATAAGAAGTTAGGAAGACAACAACACTGAGTTGGTGTCATATGAATGTATAGATGTTATTGTGTTAAAGTTTGAACCAATAAAACCAAGGATTTGTGAAGTTAGATATCACTTTGTCCTTGTGAGCAGTTTTTAGCCCAGTTCCGTTTAGAATTTGGATTTGTGATTTAAAGAGAAGTTGTAGACGGGAAATTCTGATGAGAATGGACTCAAGAATCTCCTTAAAATGTTTTGAAATGAATAAGTTATGGCAGTTTGAGTAAAAGAGGTCCGGACAGCCAAAACGAGCGCCGCCAGCGCTCGGACCTTCTGCTTTGAGCGCCGCCGGCGCTATAATCAGCCTATGGCCAGCGCCGCCAGCACTGACCCAGTTTTAAAAAGTCAAAATTTTGATATTTTAAAGTTTTACCAAGTTAGAACTTCGGTTTAACTTGTCAGTTAATAAAAAGTCTAAACGAAACACCGTTAGGGACTTAAAACCCAAGATAAACTTGTAAAATGAATGTGTATATGGAGTTTATTAATAACTAATGGGTAGCTAAATGTTTAAAATAAAGACTAAAGATAACACAATTAAAAAGTTAACCATTGGTATTATTTGTAAATAAAATATTATTAAGTGATAAATAATATTAATATGTGATTAAAAGGTTATTAAATGTTTATAACATTTGTAAATGATTAAATATTACTACATGGGTAATAATATTAATAAATTAATAAAATATTATTAAATAACTAATAATATTAGATAATAAATAAAATATTATTAAATGATTAATAATATTAGATAATGAATAAAATATTATTAAATGATTAATAATATTAGATAAGGTAATAAAATATTATTAAATGATTAATAATATTAGATAATGAATATAATATTATTAAATGATTAATAATATTAGAAGATTAATAAAATATTATTAAATTATTAATAATATTAGATAAGAGTTTGAACTATATGTCGACGCCGGGATTTTCGTCGTCTCGTTTTTTAATTATTAAAAGCCCTTTCCAATTTTTAGCCTTTTGAATTAAATGTGATTTTGAAAAGGGTCGGCTTAATGTCGACGGGTTTTCAAAGATCGATTTTTTATGAGCCAATTGACCAGAGTCGCCAGTTGGTATATTTGAAATGGATGTACCAACTCATCTGAATTTTATTTTCGTAATTGTTGGCTCATATGTGACTCCGAGTTAAATGGTCCGCAAACCGAGATTCATAGAGTTCGGGGGCTTGCTTAAGCGAGGGGAAGGTGTTAGGCACCCCCCGACTTCCGTGAAACATGGTTACCGCAATCTCGATGTTTTCCTATCATTTTAAATCCTAAAATGTGTGTGTGCACGCGTGTGTGCGTGTGTGTGCCTAAATTGAGGTTTGTGGTGAGTTTTGCATAAAAAGTTTGCTTTTATTTTATATGGCAAATGTGTTTTGTCGGAAAAGCGTTTAGACGTCTTTTGACCCAAATGACAAGGCTCCGTTTTTATAATAAAGATTGATTTTAATTCCGAAAACGATAAGGTTTTTTTATTAGATGTCATTTTAGAAAATAATATTTTTAAACGTTTGCCAAATAGGAATCGAGACTATACATTGCCCTCTACCAGTAAATATAAATAAAATGAAGGCAACTTCTAGAACTCTTTAACCCTATGCACAAAGTTTAATGAAAACGTTTATTTATTTTTTTCCGAAGACATCTTTTATGACGTTTCAAACCAAATATAGCCTTTTCGTCACACAAGGATCAAGATTTCGCCAAAACTCTTTACTTTTTAAACCTCGTGTATCTAATATCCTAATTTGATTCTTTTTAGAAAATCTTTATCGTTTACCTTATTTTGGAAAATCGCTTTTTTGTCGTAAATCAAAACAAGTATCCCACAACGTGTCGGGACTATCCATGGGCATGTGAGTCATCCAGATAACCCCAGACACCCACAATCACATATCTTTATTATTACGGGGCCTTAACCCGATCCCGATTCGGTATCGCTTTAAGGCCCAATATTACAAATACACCGCCATGAACCCTATGCCATGATAACATATATCAAAACGTCCATCATCGGGATTCGATCACTAGGATCTCCTCCCTAGGCTCACAATCACCCAAATCACTGCACAACCAATACTAAACCAAATCTAACAAGATTAAACATTGTTATCACATTACATAACTCAAATATCACAAACTCAATACTACGAATTACTCATTACCGTAACGGACGATATATCACCGTACGGATGTCATCGGGGTGTTAGGAGGAGTTACGTTCCGATGGAACCCTCGCTAACAACACCTAATCCACGGATCATCATCATCATTATCACAACAACACACTACATCAAATAAACCAATCACAAAACTATACTAGCAATACAAAAAATAAAAACATAAGAACACACCCTTTCACCTTGCAAAATGCCGATTTAAAGCTTCTATATTCCACAAATCGGACAACACCACAAGAATACTAGACTACTTAGCACAATACAATGGATCTAAGCTTGAAAATGGCCAAGATCCGAGCTCTCTCTCTCCTCCCGCGCGCTCTCTCTCTCTCTCTATTTCCTTTCTTTTTTTCTTCTCTTTTTTTCTCAGCTCTCGGGTGGAAATGGCCATTGTATAGGCTTCCGCAGGTGCATCTGCGGTTGGCCGCAGGTGCATCTGCGGCTGCCTGCTATGGCCGCCCGCGCCGAATCCTCGGCTGTCGTGTGCCGCCCTCGAGCCGTGCAAAAGTCACATCTGTCGGTGGCCGCAGATGCATCTGCGACTGCCCAGCTGGCTTTTCTCGATTTCCATGCCACACAGCCTTGAATCGTCAATTTCTGCCGTATTATTTCGGAAGGCTGTTACTTGATGTAGAAATTGCTATTTGTGCTTGGCTTCCAGGGGGCGCTGCCCCCTACCACCCCCGAACATCGTAAGCGTAGTGGCCATTTGTCGTCTTTGGTGATCCAATCAGGTTCTTCTGGATCAGCTGTTTGCCTTGCCTGATGCTCGTTGTCTGCTGTGGCGGATTTAACCGTAAGTCGTTGGGGTGGCTTTGTGTTGGGGTCCACCTTCCTTTTCGCTCATCGGGTCAAATGACGATTCTGCCCTCCTGTCAGGGTTAGTACAAAAGTGCAAAATTTGGGTGTCTACACTATATTAAATAATTAATATAGGTTTAATGTGATTGAAATATCATCAAGTGATGATAATATTTCTTAAGTGTTTAAATACCCGTAATTAGATAATTAAGTGGTTAGGTATTAGAGATGTAAAATATATAGATATTCTCATATGAATGTGTATATGATACTAATTTAAAGATCAACTTGATTAATTGTTAGGTCTATCTAAAGAGAATTAAATTGAATTGGTTAGCAGTAGACGGCGCACGAGGCAAGTCTTCTACCCTTAACTTGTACTTATTGTTGCAATTATTACTCAACTTTAATTACTTTGAGCAATTCAATTATTGTTGAGCAAGTATCTACACTCGTAGATATTTGACAGACCTGTGAGTGAATTAATTATCGAAAATTACTTCACATTGTTATTGATTATTGTATTCACACATAGTGCTTTTGTAAACTGTTTAAGAACGTCTAAGCTAATTGTTTCGGCTAGACAAATGCATGTTAAATTCATTTAGTTGAATATTATAAAAGCTTATCCAAACCATTGGCTGGTGCGGATGCTTACAGTAAGACTGAGATAGAACAACCCTAGTTAAAGGGGATTTTTATTTGTCGGAGACCCGACAGCGCGCAAGAAAACTAAATGTGATGCATATACATAGGACATGAGAGGACTGATCCCCTCAAGTGTCCCGTTATTTTAACAAGGAGTCAGACATTGTATGTTTGTTCTACCTTAGTAGCAATTCATGGTCATTAAAGACCACTCAGCAGTAAAGAGTCAATTCCTTCTTTTATTGAACATTGATTCTTGTTATCTTTCACAATTACTATTGTTGAAACCTTGAAGTTATTTGCCTTCATCATGATATATCGTATGATTGTTGTTTATAAACTTGCTGAGCCATTTAGTTGCTCATTCTTGCTATATCATGACTATATTCCAGCCATTCCCGAAAGCTCTAAATCGGACAAAGGCAAGGGGAAAGCGAATGTTTAGTTTTAGTAATTGCATGCTAGTTTATATTACTGTTATGTAATTACTGTTGTAAATCTTTTGTATTTCCCTTAAGATATGTAATGTTAAGATTAAGGTAATAGACCTTGGGAAGTGTAGCCTTTTGATTAAGGAACCTTTTGTATTATTCCGCGAAATTTGAATACAATTTATGTATTTCATAATTGTTAAGTATGGTACAGTGAGAACCAAACCCGAGGTTAAAGAACCCGAATTTGGGGTCGTCACAACCCCCATAGAGGGCCCACATGTTTACTATTTAAAAAATAATAATATTATTTATTTATTTAAATTTTTTTCTTCATGTGGGTCCTACATATGTAATAAAATAATGCTATAACAATAATTCATAAATAATGTAAAAATATGCTACAAATCATTATTAATTTAATAATATAAATTACTTTGTATTTGCTACTGTGATAATTATTTAGTTACATAATTTTAAAATACAGTGCACCAACAATTATTGACTCAATGATATGAAATACAGTATCATGATAATTATTCAATCAATAATGTAAAATACTGTGTATCAACAACTGTTAATGAATACAGTGCAATAATCACGTTATCAAATCAATAATATAAGACACTGTGCAATACTATATGCTACTATGTAATATTGTGTGCTATTGTAGAATACCGTGTGTTATAATAAAAGATCATAAAATTTTGTATGTTACTATTCTTTTATCACCGATATTTTAACAGTTAAAAGTGATAATACCGTTGACTATTTTTATTTAAAAAGGTTACTTCTGTCGTTTTCTATATCTAACAATATTTTGTTGTGGGGTCCACCAATGATTAGTTATTTCGACACTGTCGTACGACTCGAATATTTTTCGACAAAACGAATATTCCCTGACAAAATGAATATTATCCGACATAATAAAATTTGCACATAATATCCTTCACTTTTAATTTTATCAATTTAACTATTTACTGTTTCAGAAAAATATATATGAAGAAAAATTAAATTTTGTATTTCATAAAATTCGGGACCTTAAAATAACAGTTAAGAGATAAAACAAATTAAAAATATTAATTCTTATATCAAACATTGTGACCTATTTCTTTTTGACTAGAAAGTGTTAAAAAATTAAGTAAGAGAGAGAGAGAGAGAGCTTTTAGATTGTTTAGGAGAGAGTTCTTGATTTTTAGATTGATAAAGAAAAATTATGTAAAACCCTTATATTTATATGAAAACAAGTGTGAAGGTATAAGAGTCCAAGATAAAATCAAGGAATGACATCATCTTTCTTTTGAAATAAAGGGTTAAGATCTCTTTTAATTTGACAAACATATTTTGGATGGTGTAACAATTTTTTGGTAAAAGCCCTTTTGCCCCTTGATTTGTTCTTTTGCTTTTCTTTTATCCTTTAGACTAGCTTTTTATCCAATTACTACTTGGCTCTAGGAGAAAGTTGAAACCTTATATCTTTTGATTTTCTTCCTCCCACGTTCCTTTAAGTTTTGAATTGGTTGTGCTAAAAAAGAGGGCCAAGTTTGGGGTAATGGAAGTATTCTTCCATTTTTGCCTATTTACAATAAAGGAGTGGTGGGAAAATAAAAGCAATATATGATGGACAAAAGGATGATGGGAGTAAAATAACCGAATATATTGAACAATATATTTAAATTGATAGCATAAAATATTGCACATATAAAATATAATATGATAATGCATGAAGAAAATTCTAACTTAATATTTTTTTAATGCTAATTTTTTTATTTATTATCATCAAAACTAATACTAAATATAGAATCCAACGATTGTTACTTGAATGAACTTTAAGACTATGTTTGTTTATAAAAATATACTTGGGATTGGACTATTTGTATTAATTTAAGACTACTTTGAACTATTTTATCCCATGATAGGGGATTAATAGTTCTTTAAATAGTCCTATGGATTTTTTTTTATTATTATTATCATTCTTAAGGCTATTCAGGTGGGATTATATAATCCCATAAAAAATTTAGAATTAATAGTCCCCCCTCATTTTAAACTATTAAATGGCTTTATATAAACCTGGCAAACGGGCCAAGCTACAAGCGTTGGGCTAAAAATATGTGGTCTGTGGCCCAGGTTGGGGCAGGCCGGTTGTGGGCTATTTTTTTTATTTATTTACAGAAACCAGACTACCAGCAATAATGGGAAGAAAAAAAAAAAAAAAAAAAGGAACATATACGAGCGTTGTCTTCTTCTGATGCCATAACTGCAACTTTTTCAAAATTCTATAAAGAACACTAGATAATCTCATTCTGCATAAGAAAGGATGTCAACTATCATCATGACACTTTTACTTGAGAATCTATTTAATGAAGGATCCATAAAGAGGATATAAAAAGGAACACTTGCATGAGCAAAATGAAAACATATACTTATGATTATTACTAGTTCTCTTTAAAACAGAAAGATAAATTGATTAAAACCAATCCTTTTAGCAGCTAATTGTTTTCATTTTATCCAAGTGAACTACAACACCAATCATTAAGGTACAATTGCTTAACTAAGTAAAGGGTTAACTCCCAAAATAAATAAAGATGGACAACAAAAACAAAACAAAAAGACCCAAATCAAGATCATGATCCCAGTGCATATATCAGGTGTTAAATCCATATTTGGGTATTCATCAATTACAACAATATTCAGCTTTGAATCAAAGCCATATTTGCACGAAAACATCAATCACGGTAATCTTCAGATTTGCATCAAAGACAGGAAGCATAAATTACAAACCGACCTCCTTCGCATCATCAAGAACCAGATTCATATACTTAGAAATAGGCTGAGTTTTTAAAATATCAAAAATGGTAGATTTGTATATAAGATGACTAAAAACATTTGATTAGATTATTTTTTGTAAAAACTTCTTAGATATGACTAGATTTAAGCTTAAAAATTTAGGGTTTAAGATTTGTTTTAGAGAGAGGTGAGAGAGATAGCACCCAGTAAGGACGAGAGAGAGAAATGAGACTCTTGTGTTTTGACTCTAATTGGGTAAAGCAAAAAATATGAAAAACAGATAGAGATAGAAACAAAAAACATATATTGGAATATAAATAACAAACTCTTGTAGCTTAGTTGGTTCGAGCATTTGTATAGTAAGTTGAAGGTCATGAGTTCGAGTCTCCCCAAAAGCATTAAAATAAAATAAAAAATTGAAAAAAAAACCTGTAGGCAGGGTCGGGCCATAACGTGCTAGGCCAAAATGGACCAGATACTCATGGGGTAAAAAAATTAAGCCTAAAATCTGATTTTTTACGGGCCGACCAACGAGCTTGGGCCAAATTTGTCAAATCTAGCTTTATAAGATTAATAGTCCAACACTAAAGTCATCAAATGATTAAATAATATAAAGTAATATTAACTTAAGGTAAAATAGTTCAATCGTAAATATTTTTTTTGTAAACAAATATAACATAAGTGTCAACCAACATCATAAATACGCTTAAGAATTTTGAGAGTAGGAATGACAATTTTCTTAGCCCTTTACGCTCCACCCAATGGTCAATGTTGGGTTTAGGCTCGAGGCCAAGAAATGTTTTCCCCGCTCCATAACCCAAGCTAATCCACAAACAATATATATATATATATATTTATAAATTTAGGGTTAAATACACTTTAGTTACACTAAGTTTCACCCTATTCACAATTTGGCCCTCAAACTAATTAGGTTTGCACATCTGTTACATCAAGTACCTAATTTCACACAATATAGCCTCCAACCCGAGTGACAATCTGGTAGGACCCTAATGGGTTTATACAATTTGACCGTATTTAGGGCCCTAATTGTGAGAAGAGTGGAACTTGGTGTAACAGATGTGTAGAATAAACTTTTTTTCAAATGAAAAATTGAAATAAATTTATTTTCAAATGCAAAATTAAAATACATTTATTTTCAAATGCAAAATATATAATACATTATAGTTAATATTCGAATATTAAAAGCAACCTATTATATTAAAACATAAGAACACATCTTGCATAGAATAGAAAACGTGAATTAATTTAGTAGAATAAAAAATTAAAAATTATACCAAATAATGTTTAACAAAAAATAAAAATTTAAAATGTCAAACAACATTCTATATGTATCAAAATAAATTATCACTTTTAAATTTTAAACTTTTATATATTAAAAAGAATATATAACAAAGGGTGTATTATTTAAATTATAATTTACAAAACAAAGAAAAAAAATAACATAACATACAAAATTATTAACTTATATGCAACATTGAAATAAACTTATTTTCAAATGAAAAATTAAAATAAAATTATTTTCAAATGCAAAATTGAATTAAATTTATTTTCAAATGCAAAATAAATAATACATTATAATTAATATCTGAATATTAAAAGCAACCTATTATATTAAAACATAAGAACACATCCTGTGTAGAATAGAAAAGGCTAATTTATTTAGTATAACAGAAAATAAAAAATTTTAAAAATAAAAATTATACCAAATAATGTTTAACAAAAAATAAAAAATAAAAAAAATAAAATGCTAATTAATACCATATATGTAACAAAATAAATTATCACATTTAAATTTTAAACTTTAATAAATTAAAATATATATATAACAAAGGGTGTATTTATTTATATTATAATTTAAAAAACAACGAATTTATTTAGTATAATAAAAAATTAACATTATTTATTATATTTTCTTTATCTAAATAATTATTTAAATATAAAAAATAAGTTTAATAGTTTTATTTTAAAATTAAATTTAGAGTTCTGTGAATTTTTTTGGGTTAAATATATTTTCGTTATACCAAGTTCCACTTTCCTCACAATTCAGCCCCCATACTGAAAGTCAAATCGTATTTTAATACGGTCAAACCTTATAAAACTACTTACCTTGCCGGAAAATTAGGTATTCCGACCAATTTTCGCTGGAAATTAATTTTTGGGACTAAATTGTATGAAATTAGGCACTTAATGTAACGTATGTGTAATAAGCCCAATTAGTTTGAGAGCCGAATTGTGTGTAAGGTGGCACTTTGTGTAACTTAACTGTGTTTAGCCCATAAATTTATACATTATTTTAATACGGTCAAACCTTATAAAACTACTTACCTTGCCGGAAAATTAGGTATTCCGACCAATTTTCGTTGGAAATTAATTTTTGGGACTAAATTGTATGAAATTAGGTACTTAATGTAACATATGTGTAATAAGCCCAATTAGTTTGAGAGCCGAATTGTGTGTAAGGTGGCACTTTGTGTAACTTAACTGTGTTTAGTTCATAAATTTATACATATAATTATCTAATTATATTTATACTACCAACAATTAAAAAGAAATATTAACGGAAGGATATTATAGATTAAATAAGAATTCAACAAGAGATTCATCATCTATCATAGTTATGTGTTGAATTCAGTACATAATAAAGGAATTTACAAGAAGAAAACCTCGGCGGTAAACTCGGCGTGCATGTTAATTTTAAACATCCAGCCTGAACTATGTTATGGGAACTACACCTTCCTTTTTCTTGAAGAAATATTAGGGACTATTCATTAGTGTTATTGTAAAAAAATATTATTGGAGAATCATGAGATGAACGCATAATTCTAAAAAAAAAAGAACGTGAAAGGCTTAGCAGCGTGTTAGATATACTTTCCTTGAGATTTTTATACGTTTGCTTGTCTAAACAGTTTTACAAGATTGTTATAAAGTAAATAATCCTCTCCAGATATATAACCAAGCGCGGGTGAAATATTGAAGACAATAAATTTGAAATAATCTCAATGAATTCTACTTTTAATTAGTAAGAAAGGGACATTGATATTGTGAGAAGATAAGTTTGAATTTTTTTTTTGTTTTAAATGACAAGTGATTATGCATTTTTATAGACCTCCAAAAATAACCAAAGGTCATGAATACTACTCCTACTTCTTGATAATTCACATCTAATTCACATCTATTCCAATAGATATAATCTTAGAACCATTTGTGTTGATTGGTGTATTGATAAAAAAGAAAAGAAAAGAAAAAAGAAGTAACTCTTAATTATTTGCATCGAATCAAATGTCTTTTAAGAAAATAGTAATCAAATATATTTGGCTTTAATAAAAATCCAACAAATATATCATGTAAATTGCTATATTTACACACAGCTGTGTAAGTGTATTAAGAGAAATCATACATTTCTTTCAATTCTGTGACCATCCAATCACAGAAAGTAACGCTTGAAATATGTTTCCATTGATCAAGGCCTTCAGTATCCGTAGCTTTTCGGGAGTATAGGGTGGGAACCTTGTAGATGAATCTCCTACAAAAGCTCTGTAAAGAACCGCCTTCTTGTGACTAAAAGCATCAAAAGAGAATTTGCCGTGGTATGAGCCCATCCCACTCTCCCCTACTCCCCCGAACGGCAGAGTGTCAACTGTAAGCTGTTTGTCGAGTTGATAGAATGAATAATTAATCAGAAGTTGAACAAATTCGCAAATAGCAATCAAGAAGAAATATCTGCCATGCTTCATGAACGAATTTCGGGCAGTATGCATGTAGATATACATTTGCATGCGTACATGTAGATCTGTCAAAAGAGCAACTAAAATAGTCAAAAGGTACATAAAAAATCAGGATGTACCATGTGTTTCCTAATCCTTATTTTGAAATATAGAAATGTATCTTATATGTCTAGGTACTGAGTCCGTGTAAAAGATTCAGTAAGTTTTTGTGTGTCAAATGTTCTTTGAAATGTGCCAAAATACCAAGACTTGATAAATTCACAACATTGTGACCATACTCAAAACCTTTGACATAAGTGATTTAAGAGATTACTTGAATACATGTCTAAGGCAGAGTAGAAAGCCAGCTTTACCTATCTTACAATTACTTTAAAACACCCGCAACTCTAGCTAATTCCCAACCTTTCCACTTCTGATTTCTATACTTCTGATTTCTATGCTACGTATTTGCTTGCCTAAGGGCATATCAGTTCAAGTAGATTGTCTTTTTGATCAATGGAAGATAAAGTTACTAGTGCACTAAGGACCATTCTTGAAATGCATCCATACATCACAATGCTATCGAGTCTATATATGCTTCCAAATCCAAATAAGTTGGAGTAATCCTCTAGCTCAACAAATTTTCACATGAAGTGAAAGATGGTCAGAACCCAAACAAGCAATGTGATAACAATTTAAAAGAGAGTTGGTTATTCAGAATGATACTACAGAAATTCGGCTCTAAAAATTCTACTCACATGCAATATAGTGTCATTGATAAGCATCCCTCCGGCAGAGACGTTTCTAACAAACTCCTTCTTCAGCTTCTCATTATTTGTGAAGAAATACGCAGCAAGAGGTTTAGATCTTGAGTTTATCACGTCAAAGCTATCTTCCACATTGTCAACCTACTCAAAATATGTCAACAACACATTATGTATGAAATGAGATTTTTATTCACTTATAAAATCGTAACATGATAACTTCTAACAGATGTAATTATGAATAAAAGGACTTAGCGTGTGTATTTAAATACACATCTAACATGGAAATTTCCACCTCCTTTGAAATCACTTCAAATCAATGAATTTATACAAAGACTACCACAGCTATCCTTATTGGCATGAACTCACGCCTCGAAGCTAGTACCATATAAGAGTTGAACATGGACCTCAGAACTGATTGCAGAGCCTCACTTTTCAGAGATTTTTCTGACAACTTTCTTTTAGACTCCAATGTAACTCAAATGTAAGTACCTAGTAATCTGCTAGAATCAAGTCTTCAAAGAATGTCTTATATTAAACACGAAGAAAGTATTTGTACTGTCCTCTCTCTCCTTGATGGCACACACAGGGACATTGAAATGCACTCGCACACACACAAACTAGTCAATGCATTCAGTAAAGTAATTAGGGGAATTGTCAACAAGAAAGAAAAGAAAATGGGGCTAATTCAATTAAATTTTGGCAGGGTGCAATAGAGAATGAAGATGATACTTTGGATTTGGCCAATACTCATAATTAGTTAAGGAAACTAAATGGAACAAACTTCTCTTCTCCATTCAAGAATAGAAACTAGTTCTCTACTGCTGCAATTGACCTCATCGCAACCTTCAAATGGACTTCTGAGAAAGAAAAAAAATAGAATAAGAAGAGCTTCAGAAGACGGTTCTCACAACAAGAATGGGTAACAATGGTCCAAATATCTCCTCTTTCATTATCTGAGAATCTTCTGGCACATCCAACAAGATGGTTGGAGCGATCTTTCTGCAACAATCAAAATAATAATTGATTCATTGATAATCCATTCAACTAAGGAAATGATAACATCAAACTTTCTGGGAACTCACAAATTTTCTTCATTTCTTTGGCCTCCTAGGACAATCTTATCAAAGACATTATCCTCATCCATCAACTTTGTCAAGCGTCTAAAGTGGTACAAATTCACCACTCGGGACATGTCATTTGATTTCATTGGATTCTCACCAAAGAATTCCACCAATTCATATTTTAGAGCGTCTATCTGATGAACCGACATCCATCAAATGAAGAAAAACACAAAGAAAACAATAACGTATTGAGGATTGAACTTTCTAAGGCATCTTACCAACTTCGGTGCAAAAGCCTTTGTAGTTATTATGTAGTCAGGAGCAATGCATGTTTGCCCATTATTGCATCCCCACTTTCCTGCTATTATCCTCTTTGCGGAAACCTTTTATCACAAAAACAATTCCCTTGTAGCTTAAATTGTAGGGATGGAATCTGAACATGCAGCACCAAAAGGTATGGGGGGCATCAGCATTCAAGCAGTATGCTAGATCAGTTTCTTACTTGTAAGTCGGTATTTGAATCAACAACAGCAGGACACTTTCCTCCAAGTTCTAAAATTACAGGAGTGAGATGCTTTGCAGCAGCAGCCATCACAATCCTTCCAACTCTTGCACTACCTTGAAAGTTTTAAGGAATAAAATTTAAATTTAAGATTATTTTGATAAATTGCTAAAACTGCTAAATTATATGTTTGGAGTTTCAATAAGATTGCACGGCTTAAGAGCAAGAAAAATACTGTATAGGTGGCGAGGTAAAATTTCTAAGCCAGAATAAGCTATGCAGTGAATACTTTTGTTATCACCTGTGTCAACTTGCCACCAAGACGACTATTGACAATCAACTCAACCTATAGAACTGAGGAAAGATCTTTGGGGAATCAGACAAATATGAAACCTATCTGTAGGCCACTCCTTGGAACTTACATATAAGTCCTTTGAATAACTAGATTAGAATTTAAGTATAGAATGCAACTCATATTCCTCCTCCTACCTAACTGACTGGAATTCAACAATCAGAATAAACCTTTACAAAAGATGGTCTGAAATTTTTCAGCACAAAGGAACTTAAAATAAAAAAATAATTTAGAGTTTTGAAATTTATGTCCTAAAAAGGAAACTAATTATTAAGAGAAAAACGCAGAGAAAAACATGCTTAGGCAGACCAGTCACATGTTTACATTTCAACATAGAACAGGGAGATTTGAAAATCAAGACAAAAGCAATCTTCCAAGGAGTATACATGTCATATGGTTCTAAAATGATAAGTTCCAGCTGAAATACCAAACTCAAAGTTGAAAACACATTCAAAGAGTAAAAGTTTATGCGCATAAACCAGCCCAAAATTGAAGAAAATTTGATATGGTAGAAAGGATATAACTAGCTTTGCTATTCTACAGCAATATCAAACCAAGATACTATCTGAGATCTTGGGATATATACAAAGATATATTTAAAGATAATAACCTGTATAAAATATTTTATCCCACTTCTGTTCTAATAATGCAGATGTTTCAGCAACAGCTCCCACCACAACTTTAATGGCAGAATTGTCTAAATATTCTTCCAATAGTTTTGCAAGAAGTGACGCTGAGGCTGGAGCCATTTCTGATGGTTTGAGAACAACAGCATTACCAGCAGCAAGGGCCCCAATGACTGGATCCAGAGATAACACTGGGCAAGAAAAACAATAATCGTGATGGGAATAACATCAAATTTAGAAGTGACCCACAAGAAACAGAAGTTCAAAAAAACTTTGAGATAAGCATGCAAAATAAAGTATCAAAATTAAACAAAAAAGAGAACAAAACAAAAACTCAAACCACCAATGTCACTAAGGTTTATGCCTTTTTAGTCTTCTAATGTAGGGGCACTTATTTGTAAGACAAGCTCATTGGAATTTCGGGTATTTGATCTAGGTCAGGCTCTAATGAATTATGGAAAGCAAATTCAGAAGTAGGTGGTGTAAAATTCCTGGACATGATAATTTTCAACATTAAATAACAATTTTTAAAAGTGACATCTAGTTCATGTTGACCTTAATTATTATCAACTTAATCTTATCTTCTCTGTCTACTTAGTAATGCAGCAGTTTAGCATAATTTCACACAGACCCTAGAAATAGTAAAATCTCATTAACAAAGTGAAAGAAAAAATGAATTTTCTTAACTCTCTTGACACATGCACTTGCTTTACAATGCTTATTTTTCATATTCTGAAACTTAGACTATTGCATAAACATGGTTCCCTTGATACAATACAAAGATGATAATAAATAAATAAAGTAATAAATAACTAAAAAGTGAGAATCAGACAATGCTTTTCAAGTTAGACTTGAACAGAAATATAGTGAAATTAATCAACCATTTAAAATTAATGTTTGTGATTTAGTAAAAACATATATGAAACCAGAAGACCCCATATTTTTAGAAGTTTAAAAGTTAGAAAATTCATTTACCCTTATTATATAGGTGAGGTGAAATTGATATATAAAAAAATAATAGCTAAAAGGCCTGCCTTTGATATTGTATTTCAGTTTTACAACATTCATCACATAACTGTGTTCTAAAAATCCCCATCTAGGCCCACCTAAGCCCTGCCTAGATGCTAGGCTGGTCTTCTACCGACTTGATTTGGCTGGGCTCCTAGGCTTCCTACTTAGGCCAAACTCAATTGAGGCGTGAAAAAAATAGAGTGACATTTTGGATTATATATAATACTCTAAAAAGTGATTAAATGCTCATGAAGCGATATAGGATATGTTTGTGCTAGAAAACCTCTGCAATTAAAATGTTAAAAGGCTTAAAAGTTTTGTTTTTAGTCTTTTGAATCTACATGAAAACTTTTTCAAGTTGGTTGCTTTTAAAATGTATCGTGCATTGTATCGTATAGTAAGAATCGTATCGAATCGTAATTGAATCGTAAGATACGGTATCATTTTAGATTCACCCTACGATACGTATCGAATTGTCTCTGTATCGTATCGTATTGTCAAATATGTATCGCGTATCGTAAGATTCTGACAACTATGCATATATGTATACACATATATACATACGTATATTAATATATGTATGTTACACACACATATATATATATAACTATATGTATACACGTATATATAGCTATATGTATGTCTATAGAGCTATATATATGTCTATAGAGCTATATATACATGTCTATACGTACATATAGCTATATATATGTGTATACATATACATGTATCGACATATATGTATATATTTATGGATACATACATATATGTATATATGTATACATATCTATATGTATATTATATAGAATGAGGGCTAAAAAGAGGCTAAGAGAAGAGCTACTATTCAAAGAGCAAGGAAAGAAAGCTAGCAGCTTTCATAGAAGAGCGGTCTTATCCCTACTTCAATCAATCAATCTTGGAAGTGTGAATCGATTCAAATCAGATTACATCCTATAGTATAGTAGGCTACGAATTTCATACTCAATGAGGGGATAATTTTTTAACAAGTCTTCTACTATAGGCTAACTCATTCCCGGAATCAAGTTCCTAGACACAAAAGAGGGGAGGAGCATAGTTGTCAGAATCTTATGATACGCAATGCGTATTTGACGATACGATACGGAGACAATTCTATACGTATTGCAGAGTGAAACTAAAATGATACTGTATCTTACAATTCAATTACGATTTGATACGATTTTTACAATACGATACAATTCACGATACTTTTTAAAAACAACCAACTTGAAAAAGTTTTCATTTAGATCCAAAAGACTAAAAACAAAACTTTTTTAACTTTTTAACATTTCAATTGAAGGGGTTTTCTAGCACAAACATATTCTATATCGCTTCATGAGCCTTTAATAACTTTTTAGAGTATTACATCTAATTGAAAATGTTGCTCTATTTTTTTCACGTCACTTTCTATAAGTAGATATATAAATCTCCACTTGTTAATTTGAATTATTCTCTTTTGTTTTATATATTAAAGGTGAATCTGAATTTTCGTTTTCTCTTGTTACTTTATAAATATTACTGAAATAATATCTAATAAATTAATTTAGAGTATTTTGGCTACTATTTAACTTTAAAATTTATTTTTAGTCTATAACAATATTTACTTGACTACTTTTATATATAGTCAAATTTGTATTTTATATGTTTAAATATATATTATTATATTTTTGAAAACTGATATTTCCACACTTTTTTTATAGTTCCACACGGTGAATCCCACAAAAGTGTCGCTATAAATGTATAACAACGGTTAAACTATCGTTATAGGTATTTTTGTGAGGTCCACCGTGTGAAACTATCAAAAAATAATGTGAAAATATCAATTCCCTTTTTATTTTGTTTCCGTATCTTACAATACGATTCATGATACGATACATCAAAAACACGATATGGGAGTTTTCGTTACACAATACGATTCACGATTTGACAACTATGAGGAGGAATGATAATCCGCTAATCCCTAATCGGAATCTACACTAAGATTCAGATAAGGAATAGCCTAGCATTGTTTAGGTAACTAGGAAAATAAAGAGGATTCACATGTTGCCTGCTTTTTTACTGTACTTTATGTCTTTTCTTCCTTTCGTTCAGGTGCATATATATATATGGCTTGTGTGACACACCCAAAATTCGGGTTCTCTAATACCGGATATGGTGCTCACGATACAACACATGTATTATATCTGTCTACACTAATAATAATAATAATAATAATAATAATACAGTATAACATTACATAACTGACTAACATCCCAGGTTCTTCTAACTTTTACTAATACACTACATACTTCTAGTAATTAATACTTTAACAATTAAATAACCTCGTGCGCTCGGTACTAGTAATCGATTTTTTCTTTATACTTATCTTTTCTCGATCCTGCGGAACCTTTGACCTTATCCTAAAATATTTTAAAAATAGCAAGGGTGAGCAACAAATTTGCTCAGTAAATATAGAACATTCAGTAAATAATAACTTATGAATAGAAGAATTTAACTTCCATGGACTTCACAATATTCAAGGAATATGAAACTTTTTTAACGAATAATCTATCATGAATCATAAGGTATCTCTCAATAATCTTCAACAATTTATCAAAAATTGTGAAGTACCTTGAATAAAGAGGAATCAATAATTTCTTTTAGTTTTCACAACCATTAGCTTTCATAATGAGTGGTCACTATGAACCGTGAAATTCTCGAATTCAATAGTTGTACATACTGCAAATTTTGTATATGTTCCTTAGTCATTCAGACCGCAACGTTTCCAATGATTATCAATAGATGATCAGTCTATTAACACTCTATGTTATGCATGATACGAAAATTGACATCTGCCTATGTCTCTGCCAGCCGCCTCCGACTTAAATATCCCCCCCCCCCCCCCCCCCCAATCTCCTGTATCGGAGTTGTTCATCTCAGCCTTTGCGAATAATTATATTCAAGTTCAATACGAAACATCTTTCAATAATTATTGCAACTAAAATACTTGTACGGAACAATAAAGAAGTACAAGTTAAGGAAGTTTGTTTGGAGTTGGTGAAACGTTCCTAAATACCCTATTACCGTCCTCCGACATATTTCCTACAACATCTATGAGGAATAATTTAAGTAACTTAATTATTAACCATCACAACACCGGTAAATAACCGTAACTACCTCGGTAATTAATTCTTTAATCCTTAACCCCGCTTAATTGTTACCTCACATCATTATTATAATATTAATATAAAATGACCATATTTCCCCTTACTTAGTCTTATACATTCACTTTTTAACACATACTAGTCGGTAAAATTATATTATATAATTTTTTGGCTTATCTTTAATTAATTTTCTTAACTCAATTTTATTTATTAAAATTCTTTAATTAATTTATTATTTTTCTTACTTCTGGCCACGCTTAGTTAATTTTATTTCACATGTAAAATATTTTTCTCTTAATTTTTCAGCATCATCTACTATTTTTAAAAGAGTCATTTCTACTCAAAACTGTAATATTTTTTATAAATCGAGATTAATTCCAAAAATCACGAAATTTACACAGCAACTTCCTTATATCAGTGAGCACTTTTAGTAAAAATTTTAGCCTCGTCAAAGTTGTACAACTCCAATTATATCAATTTTAATTTTTCAAACCTTAAATTTTGATTGGTCACATCTCACTCATCCGAAGTTTGATTCAGCTCATTTTTGGACAGGAGCTTTGTTATATCATATATTTTCAGAATCCAAAAGGCTGAATTTAACCTCACTGTTTAAGTCCCCGAAAACAGGCTCAAAAAAACTAGGCCGGGGGGTTTTGTTCATTTTCACAGTTTTTTCTGCTTTAATATAAAATCCGCCATAAACAGTCATTAACATATTTTACTTCTATTCCAATTGGGTTATCTTGATGACTCATAAACTCATCTACCACAACTTACGGATCTCAAAAATAAGCTACGGACAGTAAGCTATGTCTCTTTGAAAAACAGTGTATAAACTAGGGTTTCATCATTTTCCTAGTTTAATGTTTAAGTTGATTGCTACCATTTTCTTTAGTTTTTATGCATCTTATGACATATTACCAACATAAACATCATCATAAACCCTTGTATTTTCAGATCCACCATGATCCACAACACACAAACCTCCCACAACCAAACATGTATATCACTTAACTAAAGTTTTAGGGATAGAGTACTTTTAAACCTTCTAATGGCTTGATCTTCTTCCTCCTTGCTAGGATGCTAGCTCCTCCTCCTCCTCTATGATTCAAAAATTGCAAGAGTCTATCTTGGTTTTCTTTATTTTGCTCTAACCTCTTTTTCTCTCTAGCTCTCAAACTTGGAAAAAATGAAATAAACATGGCAAATGGGCTAGGAGAGCCCTATTTATAGGAGACTTAGATATACATATACATGTACAAATACACATATACACCTATATAATATTTGGAATTACATTAGGCCTTAATCATGGCCCTATCAAGATTAGGTAAAAGAGGCAATGCTCCTAATTCCCCCTATTTTTGATTTTCTTTTATTGCTTATATATATATATATATATATATATATATATATATACCAAGACTTCTAGAAATTAGATCACCCAATAGGACCTCCAAGTTGGGCTTATGTAATTCATTTCTTTGGGCTTTAGTTATAAATTCCTCGGGCCACCTTACATTACTTACACTACATTTACACTTCATTGACTAGCCACACAATTCTATTGGGCCACCTTACTTCTACTAGCAACACTTAAAAAAACTTGGGAAAAAAACTTGGGCCAATACAATCTTTCTATTGGACCATAGAAATTTCCATGCTCTAGGGCTTCTCAATTTTCTCTCGGACCTTTCTAATCACCGTCACCCTTTTCTTGATAATTCTTGGACTTCCTTTGCTAACATTTGGGTTCACTCATTAATTTTAGTCTTGGACCTCTTTCCTAGGGCCATATCACAAATACTTATATTAATTGCAATCATACAACAATTTGGGATTACTTAATTTTCCCTTCTCATAATACTTGGGTCAAATCACAATTCTTTATCATATAAACAAGTAGTCTTACAAATTGGACTCATTTACATATCAAGCTAGTTAATTATTAAATTAAGCTTTTAATCCCCTTCTTTCATAATTAACTTGTTTAATTAATTAACCTTAACTTTCTTTCTTGTTCCATGAACATGAACTAAGTTAATTAACTTAATTCTTAATTTGTTGACTAATCATTCTTTTTATTCATCTTGTATATATATATATATATATATATATATATATATATATATATATATATATATATATAAATTAACATATACATACACATTCAATCAACTCAATTGCATACAGAAATTTTTAATTAATCTTCATTTTATTATTAATAATGTTACATAATCTTCTTGGTCATTACAGCTTGATTTCTCCCTTCTAACACTAAATAATCTGAAGCTCGTCTAATCCTGTATCATAAGGAAGACAGACCAAATCCATGGTCCGACAGTCTAATAAAAATTCATAAGTTGCCAGTGTATGATGGCGATGGCCATAGATATGTCATTGGTTAGAGAATGAGAATTTATTTTTTTTGTTACCAAAATAAAACAGGTAAGCACTATGGTAGCAGTATAGTAATGTTATGATAAACCAAGAAGTAACCATTCCTCGTATAACAATGTAACGTGTGGGTACATCATAAAAGAACAAACGTTTTCATTCCACCAAAAAGGGAATTGGAAGGGATTTAAGGGGCTCGCCTGACAGACATATGGCTAAAAACATATTTTTACTTCTTTGTGATATGTCTGACGTTAGCAAAGATATGGAATAAATGGGAGCATTTAGACTTTTATTTTATTTTTTTGGTTAAAACACATCTAAGAATATTATCTTTCTAATTATTCTTAGAACACCAAAAAGATAACCAGTCCAGCTCAGTTTCGGTATATATATAAATGATGGCAGATTTATTTTACTTACAGAAAGGATAGTTCCAAGTTGAAATGATCAAAACGACTCCTAAAGGTTCCGACACAATTTCTGCTGAGGATGGATATGTTGTGACCGAAGTTTTCGCCTGAAAAGAAATATTTACCAATGATAACTAATACTTAAATCTAGAAGCCTTGCAGAAAAAGCATCATGCATCTTTGTTCTTAATCAGGAGAGTGGTAGCATCAGCAATCACCTTTTGCGGCCTCATCCAATGATCTAATTCCTTAAGTGCCAGTTTACAAGAGCCCTTAGTCATAGCAATCTGCATAAACAACCTTTTGATTAGAAAGTAGCACATGATCAACGATAAGTGGAATTACAATGTGAATAATATACACATGTACGCAGACATGATCTGTGCAAAAGCTTGGCATGTTTGACAACAAAAGGAAAAAGAAAATTCATATAATTTCCACACTAGTAATTTCTCCAAAAAGTTTAGTACAGCCAATATTTATTCAAGTTTTTATAGAATAATTGATACTAAAACCAACAAAGTAAAATTCACAAACAATTAAAAAGATTTAAATCAGCTTTCCTTTAGACATTAGACAGGATTAAAAGGCCAAAGACGAATATTGTTCCAAGCTAATTTTGATTACTTATATGTAATGATCCCTATGCTTCTTACATGTAGCAACCATACTGGCAACACCATCACAGACTCATTACCAACAGCTAATCACATTACAAATGTAATCATATAATAATCAAGATAGGTAGAACTCTGGTAATCATAGTTGTCAAATCGTGAATTGTATCATGTACCGAAAACCCCCGTATCGTGTTTCTAAAAAATGTAATAATATATATTTAAACATATAAAACACAAACTTGTCTTTATATAAAAGTAGTCAAGTAAATATTATTATAGACTAAAAATAAATTTTAAAGTTAAACAGTAGTCAAAATACTCTAAATTGATTTATTAGATATTATTTCAGTACTCTTTATAGAGTAACAAGAGAAAACGAAAATTCAGATTCACCTTTAATCTATAAAACAAAAGAAAATAATTCATATTAACAAATGAAGATTTATATATCTACTTATAGAAAGTGACGTGGAAAAAATATAGCGGTATTTCAAATAAATATAATATTCTAAAAAGTAATTAAAGGCTCATGAAGCGACATAAAATATCTTTGTGCTAGAAAACCTCTTCAATTAAAATGTTAAAATGTTTAAAAGTTTTTATTTTAGTCTTTTGGATTTACATAAAAACTTTTTCAAGTTGGTTGCTTTTAAAAAGTATTATGCATTGTATCGTATCGTAAGAATCATATCAAATCGTAATTGACTCGTAAGATATGGTATCATTTTATATTCATCCTGCGATACGAATCGAATTATCTCTGTATCGTATCGTAAGATATGTATCGCGTATCATAAGATTCTAACAACTATTCTGGTAATACTAAACAATAAATTGGCTCCTTGTTGTATATTCATATATTACGAGAATGGTACAGGATAAAGATCATTATGACATATACAAACAGGTTTAAATAAAAATTATCTAGGCTTTAGAAGCAATGAAGTTGAAGTTCAACCCGGCTGTCTAAAGATTGATTATCATTAAGATTTTTTGTTTCTCTTAGTATACAGACAATGTTATACGTGTACGGCCAGGGGCCTTAAGGCAATTCAAATAAAATTAGGGGCTGCTTTGTTAGTTTAGAAGATTCTAGCACTAGTTGTAACATGGAAAGTTGGTTATTTTGGTGCATTTTAACTAAGCTTATATTAGTGGTCAATCATAGAATATACCCTTATCCTAGTATAAGTAGATTGAGCATGTAATGTGTGACTTCATCTTGAATATGAAATAGAAAATCACTTGGTCCATACCTTTTGCTCTCTAGCTTTTTCTCCAAGTCTCACATAACTTAATTCCTAATCCTTCTTTTTAGCTGTTGAATTTGATGAAGGACAAGGTCAGGAAAAATTTATGGATAGAATAAAAGAAGTGTTTTAAAAGTCACTAGGCAGACCTAGGCAGCGGAAGGGCGCCTAGGGCCTAGGCCGCCTAAGTGTTTTCCTAGGCATTTTCGTAGGCGATCTCATTTATTTATCTTTCTATTATAAATACTTGTATACTATACAAAGTATATAGTAGATGTAATTTTTTTTAAAATTTACATGAAAAATTACCCAAAAAAAACAATCTTTTAAGGTTTAAAAAATTCATTTCAAGTATTGTAAAGCTTTAAAGTAGAGGTTTGGTTCTGCCTATACAAGGGCCTAGGCGCCTTATCAAATCGAGATAGTAGAGGACCGCCTAGCGCCTAGGCAGGGATTAAGTGGACCTAAGAAGGGATCATTAGAACACTGAATAAAGGAGGAAGAGAGAAGGATAAAGGGAAATCTATCCTCAAACGGAATTGATCGAACATACATAATGGCACAAAGCCTCAAATTAATATATTCGACTCTCATTTTCAACCATGGAATACATATGTTTAGATGGAACATAAAACCCTAATTCTAAGGTAACCTAATTTAATATGGAAACAAACCCCTACGACCAATCTAAAATAACCTACTAACTATATTAAAAATACTTACTAGTTCAACATTTTATCTCTAAATAATAATAAAAGACAACTGATAAAAAAAAATTCCTGCAATTTCCATTTCTTCATGACCCGTTCCGCATCAAATTTTTTCATTGTTCAACACATTTGCTTACTGTTCATCAGCTTCACAACTTTTGAATTCATTTATTTGCATAACCAACTTAAATTCAAGAACCACGTTGATATTCCCAGCTCTATTATGTATACATAATTAAAACAAATTGTTCATTTAATGTTTCAGCTGATTACATTCAATTCATGATAAAATTTGGAAATAAAGGTCATATTTCGATGCCTGACTTAGATATTTAAGATTTCAAAGAATTTTGTTGCATTATATAAACAAGTGAAATTGTCAGCAAGATTTGACACAAAGATTACCACTTGCCTCCTAAGGACTTTCAGAAAATTCCAAGCATTTTAGTTCTCCATTTAGATTCTCATTGTTTGAGATACACATGCTGAATGACAGAAAACCTTGTTTCATGTTCTTAGATAAAAATACATCAACAAAAAACTAAAAACCCTCTGTCTGCTGGCATTATGCTCAGCAAGATATTGTCTCTGTCTAACTTTGGGATATAATGTGGCTTTCCCACATCAGAGTACGTGCAGTCTGAAACATTAAATTAAAGCAATGAATAATATGTTTCGGTAAAAATAGCAGCACTTCTCTGTTGTGTGCCCATTTTCTAAAAGCAAAAATAAAAGAGAATTAAGAGAGAAAACCCGCTTTGAGGGGGTGGAATACTCCAATGATCAAATTCAAGGAGAATCAAACCTCCATTGATAAATCCTCAGCTTTGTTCTACAAAATACTTCATCCCCTTTTCAAGAGAACTGATTACACATATAAAGCCATTACAATGAAAGACCCACTAAACTAAATTCCCTACCACTAAGACATGCTCACTACTCCATCTAAGTATAGGGAATCACTAACCGCACTACTCTATTAAAACTAGGACTATTTCAACTTCTATTTTAAATAACTTATATAATTAAACAATAATACCAGTTTAGAAATTCAAATAAATTTAGGCACATAACATTCCGTTTTCCTTCAAAATAAACTTTTTCCCCAAAGTTTGTGTATAAGACTTAAATGGTGGAGACCATCCCACTTCCATGTCTTTGTAACAACATATAAATGCAACATTGAGAATAAAATCATTACCTACAATATTATGAAGTGTTGCAAGTGCAGTCAAATGATCAAAAGATTATTATTTTTGCATGCCGATTCAAAAATATCAACATAACTAGAATCAATTGCAGCGGCATTCAAAAATTTTGTTTTGATTTTTATGCTCTCTTGAAGCTTTTCTTCTTCATGTTGCTCCACTAGTAAAATCATGGCCTTTTCTTTTTCCTTCGTAGTCTTCTCCTCCGCCGCCTCATTAGCCAACCCAATTAAGCGATCCAATTTTTTTAAGATTTCATTGAAGACCTTGTGAATGGCTTGCCATTGCTCATCTCCACACATGCCAAGATTAGGCTTTCATACCAATTGTTGCGTGCCCATTTTCTTAAAGCAAAAACAAAAGTGAATTAAGAGAGAAAGCCTGCTTCGAGGGGGTGTAATACCTCCAATGATTCACCTCGAGAACAATCAAATCTCCATTGATAAAACCTCAGCTTTGTTTATAAAATACTTCATCCTCCTTTCAAGAGAACTGATTACATATATATAGCTATTAAAATGAAATACCCACCACACTAAATTCCCTACTACAAAGAAATGGCCACTCCTCCACCATCTAAGTTTAGGAGATCATTAACCCCACTACTCTATAAAAACAAGGACTATTTCAACTTACAATTTAAATAAGTTACATAAATAATAAAACACAACAATTCAAAAATTGTAATAAATTTGGGCACGTAACATTCTTCAACAAGCTTCTTTAAGAATTCGGCTTCCTCTTTCAGACTCAAAGTAACAAGCATTATTGAAAGTCCATTAGTAGTCCAGATTTCAACTACAACATATTTAATATAGTCAAACTGAGACATATACTTCAATTTTATATTCTCATGATTGTAGTTAAACACATCTACTATGGAGAAAAAAACAGCATTTTCTACTTGATTATAGTGCTTTTATATTCTCCTTTTTTTATTTCAAGGAGATTTTTATCCATGTGTTTTCCTTTCTTTCCAGTGGCCTGTTGCTTAGATCTGGGCTCTGGTGGACTATGTTTGGCTATTTCTATGAAGTCATCCAAGCAACGCGTAGGCGATCCAACACAACGTTTGACCAACCAAGATGCTTGCCTTAGTGGCAGTCACCAAGGAATGGCATCTCCTTTTAATTTGGTTACTGCTTTCTCAACTAGGCAGCACCTTCATAACCATGTCAAATAACCATTAATATCTTATATAATGACTGTAGTGATGATTTCTTAGATACATCCCCCCCTCCCCCTTTCTTTTGTTGAAGCCAGGAAAAAGGCATAGCATATAGAACTTAATTGTCACTAAAAATGTATGAAATTCAATAAGGAAGATGGTTTACCTTCTAAAACCAAAACAACATGTTATTTTGCTCTTTTCTTTTTAATACCAATCATGTAAACATTGATGCTCAAATCCATCTAAAATTATATCTGCATATGTTGTAGAAAACCTAAAAATATACATATATATACTTGAATATTCAGCAACTATTTTATGCAAATATGCATTTAAACATAGCTATATATCAATATACACATATATTTCACCAAGTGTTTCAAAAAAAATTTGTAATGCTCATCTCAAGGATCACCTTGCATCTTAAAGACTGTAAGACCCTAAGAAAGACAAAAACTTAGGGGGAGCTCTGTGAAGTATAGGCATTAATTGTCTGAGCACCTTTGGCGGGTCTTTACACAACTTTGTACCTTAAAGAATAGGATATGCGAATAAATGTGTTTAAGTATTACCTTTCATTTTTGCATTTAACCATGATTGCAAACCTATGAAAACTCAGCATTCTTAAACTTTTGTTTTGGGTGTTTCATTAATGCCCCAAACTCAGTATTATTTAGACCATAGAGTTGACTTTCTAGAGATAGTCACTAGACTTATTATACATGGTTTGCTTTTTTACATTTTGTTTCAGCAAAGTATAAAAACATTAAGCCTTTTAACTTGTTAAAATTACTTCTAGAAAATGTTACCAAATATTACTTCCATCTTTCTCTTTCTCTCCAATGTGTTTGACATCATATGTCGGGGAATGAGAAAAAAGTTTTGCACTAACTGAAAAGTATATATACAAGAAAACTAGGAATTTAAAAAGAAATTTTAGTCAACCATTTTCTATATACTGCACCAATATTTGCTAATAAATCTTGTATAAATCTATGTAGATAGACTGTGCTTTACATGTACATATGCATGTAGTTTTAAGGAAAAAGTATTAGACCTCGGAGATAAAAGCTTCTAATTCTGGTTTGGAGAGGTCCTGATAGAGAGCTCTTACAATGTCCAACTCTTTTTCCTCAATCATTCGCAAGATACCTGTCAACTGCGACACTCGCCATTCATAGCTTTTCGTCTTGCCAGTGTTGAATATCTTCCTCATATCCTTCACTAGCATATCATCTCTTTCTGTGTCATATGTATCCCTCTTTCTTCCGCCATTAAAGACAGTGTAGCAGAGCAACTTTTAGAGAGAATCACATTCATTTAAAAAAATTGAGACAAAAATTAATGAACAGTGAAACAAGAAGAATTTCAAATGGTGTGTGTGTGTGGAGATAGATTACATGTGGGAATGAAATAAGCGCCAAGATTGGTTTCGGGGGGGCATGGAAAGGTGATTCTGTTGTATATGCATTAAGCTGCTGCTTTTTCTTATAAAATGGTCACTCGAGGTCCTTCTCATGTCAGCACCAACCCTGTCCCAAAGAATGTGAAATTTACAAAAACAAAAGAATACATGAAAAACATACAAATAAGAACTACATTGATTTCAAATCTTCATACATTTAACTACTAGGCTCTGTTATATACCTACAAATTAAAAGCGCCAGGTTAACATCTCTAGTGGATAGCGGTCTGTTGCTTGATAACAGACTACAAGTATAATTGAGACAAAGATTTGTCGACTTTATATGGGCTCAGAACAAGGTTTTAATCTAGCATGATCCGATTTTAAAGCTTTCAATCTTTTCTAATACCAAACCTAAATTTGTCAAAGGTAGATATGAAAAATTGTGTTTGACCATCCAAGATTATTCATGGGGGTTACATAGACACAAGTCTCATATGATAAGCATGTTCTTAAGATCCATAATTAAGTATCACCTCAAAGTGAACCTCAAATGAGCTCGGTATTAGTTCTCTATAAAGAGTGAAGACATAGGGCTCATAAGTCTTAGGTCTCTATAAAGAGTGAAGACATAGGACTCATAAGTCATAAACTAAGAATATGTTTACGATTCACAATGAAAGATCAGCTTCAAGGGAACTTAGGGTGAATCCAGTCTCAGGTCCCTTCAACAACCCCGCCCCCAACAGAAAACCTATGCTAATATAAAGTATACACCTAATTTATCTTAATCCAGTTTATTTAAAGCATAATCCATGAGCTTAAATGCTTAATCAAAATTTTAACTTGACAAATACCCCCAAAAAGTAAATAGAATGAAAGACCTCTGATGTTTAAAGTAACGAAAGTAACTTTTTACATAAATTATTAACTAGTCATAGAAGATGCAAGATAAACAACTTTGGTTGGCTTATGATGGCCAAATCATTAGTCATATGAAGATTGAATCCAAATACTGTTTTCATCTATTAATACAGCATTTCTAATTGCATCACGCAACTCTTTAAGAGAAAGGGGATCCTATACCATTGTGCAATCTTCTATATTCGGTACGTCCTCTAGCTCAAACTTTTATTCTTTCCTCCTCTAAGCTAAGATTAGGTTGACTCTAATGTTACAGCTTCAATTAGTTTAAAACCCAAACTCAGAATTAAGGAGAGAATAGCAACATCCCATTAGCAATGACTCTGTACTGGAACAAACTGTCACCAATTTTGGCCAGAATTTGTGTGAGCTTCCAAACCTTAGAATCTGCCAGTCAATTATTATTATGCAATAGTGCCAATAATCTTTGTTGCACTTTATTTGTTTATCTATTTTGTAAGAGACACCATAAATAATTTCAATTAATCTTAATTAACTAAAACATGCCATAATTTTGAAAATCAATAACTACCTATCAACAAAATTAGTGTAAATTTGATATAACAAGTTATCCAACAACCCAGATTTCAGCACATGTGCAGTGATAGGACTGCCACGCATACAGTCACACAAAGCTACAGGTTCTAATAATCCTAACCTAGGTCAGCTTAATCCCACTTAGGCACTAGGCAGGTGGTAGAGATTTGGCTGGACACCTAAGCGAAATCAGACCTGATTTTGAAACTCTTACCATTTTATATAAATTTGTTAAATCTTAAAAGATTGTTTGTTTGTTTTTTGATAATCTTGATGTAAAACTATAAAAAATTGCGTATGCCATATCTTTGTATAGTATAACAACTATTAGCAAGTTTTATATAATAAAAAAACAAATAAATTACACCCCTTAAGAAAAACGTAGGCGGCATACTTACTTCGCCGGTTAAGTCAGCCAGCGATATTTAAAACACTGCAAATCTATACACACACAAATAAAAACACATAATATAATAACAACATTATCAGACCATACGACTATTTCCCAATATTATTATGCTACTTCGACAACATCACTGAGCATTGAAACCACCAATTTCTTCGTGAAACTAGAGATTCCCTAAAGTTATATATATATATATATATATATATATATATATATATAAGCCATTGAAATTCAAATAGCCGTACCTCGAATCGACGGAGATGATGATCATGTTGGGCAAGGAGTTGAGGCTTCTGGTGCTGGAAAATAACAATCGTGCGCTTTTGTTATTGTATTCAATATACACAATATCCGACCACAAAACCAACTATTGATCTTAATGATATAAAACTTTTTAATGGTTAAGATAGGTTGATTTTTGTAGTTGATTTTGTGTCCATTCAATTGTCAGCCGATGAGAGAGAACGCTTTATGCTTTACCTATAGCAAGAACAGTTTGGTACTTTCATGAGTATTTGCTTTATTGCTTATAGGCTATAGCAATAATACGCATTTGGAATCAATGGAATCTGGGAGTATCATCAATTTATTGGCATGGGTTAAACCAATCAAACTTTATTTGGTTTTGTTTGTCGTTTGTTCCTCAGATTGTTTTGACCTTCTTTTTGTTTGTTTGTTTTTCCCTCATTACGATTAGTTTGTCGTTTCATAACGTGCCTCTACCTTTTGTGCAAGAAAAAGTTTAGACTTATCTTTTATATATATATATATATATATATATATATATATATATATATATTTATGTCTATATAAGATAAATAAATATGATTTATTTATTTAAGTTAAAAATAAAATAAAATAAAATTATACTCATTTATCTTATATAAAAAAAAATTAAGAAATAAAATGAGTAAATGTAAAAATATAAAGATATTTGTGAGTTTTAAAAGTCAAGAAATAAAGGAAATGGTGAGTAACTAGGAAGAGAGTCACTTTAGTTTTTAAGGACAGAAAATAAGAATTAACTATTTTTTTCCAAAACTTTTCTTTTAAAATTAGAAAGATTTGAAAAGAAAATGATGAATAATTTATAAAACATATTAGAATATCAAAATTTGTCATTATAATAACTTTAAAAAAATTAAAAAATTAATTGTTGATTTAATTTTTTTAAAGTCACAATTGAAATTGAAAAGTTAAATTATTATTATTTATCACTGGAAAGTTTTTTTTTTTTTTTTTTTTGAAAGTTGAAATTTCAATAATACAATAATTAATTGATTGTCTTGGTGGAGATTGATTAGTCCATTGGAGTTTTCTAAATATATGGCAACTCTTATTTGTTTATAATTATATTTAAAGAATGAAATATGTAACTCTAAGTTACATTTAGATTAAAAGAATGGAATAAAGAAAGAAATGGAATGGAGAGTGGATCACCTGGATCCGACAGTTACACTATAGTTAAGGAATTTTATGCCAATGCGTTAGACACGTCGGGCTGTGAGGTGATGGTATGAGGTCAGATGGTGTCTTTCAACAAGGTGACGATTAATGAATATTACAATTTGAGGGGGCATGCTGATTGTCAATATGCTGCAATGGGGACCACAAACTACGACCATATTATCTGTGATCTTTGTCGGGCAAGCACGAAGTGGAAAATCAATAAGTATACTAGAGAATTGACATCGTTTCCGTTTAAGGCTCTGAGTAGGTACGGAAAAATTTGGTACGCATTCCTGTGTACTAAGTTAATGTCGTGTATGCATGTTAGTGACGTGATGCGGGACCGAGCAATTCTTTTATATGTTATCATCACTGGTTTGACAATTGATGCGGGGAGTGTTATTGTGGCATTGATTAAGAAGAATTTGAAGGGGAGATGTTAGGAAGATTACCATACTCGTCCCTTATTACTGCATTATGTAGATAAGCTAAAGTAAGGTGGGGGGGGGGGGGGGGAGGGCTAAACTAGTGTAGCCACCTATTACTCTCCTAGATCATAATTTGATTGACCGGTACAAGGTTTGGGATGGAGGAGAGTCACACCCTCACGGATTGGAATTTACTTTGTCTCAGTCACCTCCACATGCAAATAATGGTCCCGGTAGTCCCAAACATGATGTTGTCGAGGAAGGTTCAAGGAAAGCGATATGGAGGTTACAGAAGCAAACGGATATATAGTTTGAGGAGGTGTTTCGTCTGAATAAGCGCCTCGCTAAGCGTCAGGACGATATGCACCCTTACACCTATACTTGCACTTCCGCATTGGCAACGATGTTTGCTCAGCCAAATCCGACTGCTCCCACTTATCAGATCCCACCTCCACCACCGTTGCCAATTTATCCACCGCTGGAGTCAGATGACGATAATGTTACAGAGAACGCCGATCGTGATGAGGTCGAGTTCGACAATTTACCAAACAGGGAAGTTCTCTCATTCTCTAGTCATTATTTCTTTATACAATGAGAATTGATGCGTAGGTTTTATACTTGCAAATTGAATGCTTAAGGCTTACTGATTTGTGTTGTTTTCATTCATTTTTATGCTCTATGTTTTATTTTACTTACTTTTGGTAATTTTCCTTTGATGTGTAGGAAAAAGAGCTCAAAATGGCAAAATGGTAATTATCTCTGTCAGACAAGAGCCTAGGCGCTTGGTAGGCGCTCAGTAGGCGCTTGGCTAAAACCTCTGACCAGACCAGGTGAGCGCCTAGGCGCTCAGTAGGCGCTTGGCTAATACATTCGACCAGATCAAGTGAGCGCCTAGGCGCTTGGTTGGCACTTGGTGGGCGCTCGTCGGGAAATGTCACAAGCGAAGTATTCTTTTGTGGGACCCAGGCACGAAATAAGATGATGGACATCCTCCAATACATGGGTAACAGTTAGATGGAGTGGGAGGTTGACGCAAAGAGAAAGCTGGGTAACAAAGGGAGAATTCCAGAGGGAGACAAGGCAGAACATCAGAGAGGAGAGACCAGAGCAGAGGATTCAGGGATTCAGCAGAGGAGGAATCAACGTTGGAGTTTGAAGGACAGTTCAGAGTGACAACTGAGTTCTACATTCTTTCATCTCTTTTACTTTGGTTATTCTGAATGTTGTTAGACTTGTATCATGGTTATTGAATTAGTGATGAACTAAACTTCAGAATTAAGGTTGTAATGGAACCTAACATGTAAATTGAAGACAATTTATTTCCTTGTTATGTTAATTGATTGTGTTGGAGTGAATTGACATATCTTATGCTTGAATTATAATTACTTGGCCAGTAATTAGCTTGACAGTTTATATGAAATTGACAAATGGAATATTAAACCTAGGTCTGGGTATGTTGACATATGTTCTTGCCATTCTACATGTGGTAGACTGCATGATGTGTTTATAGGATAGACATATACCTATAAACCATATGTAACCTACAATGAAATCTGATTTTAATAACTCCTATTTAATGTTAAATCTCATGGACACATAGTGATTTATTTAAATAGGTGATATTCATTTGACCATCGACAGAAGCTAGTGAGTACACATGATTTTCTGGTTATTAACTCCACATGTTTGATGACATACATAGGGAATGGAAAGGTTCAATTGAAGTGTTAGGGGAAATTATAACCTTAATGTTTTACATCTAGATAACAAATCTTGGTAATTTAGGTTTTGTAATTCAATTAATTTAACTCATTCACTTAATCTATAATCATCATCTTTGAGTGATCGTTTAATTAGGATTGGAGTGTTTTATAATTAGTCTTTTGGCGAATTAATAATAGAAAGTCCTTGTGGGATACGATACCTTGCTTGCTATTTTACTACAGTTAGACCACATATACTTGCGTGTTTTACTAGGTCAGATTTAGGCAAACAAGTTTTTGGCGCCGTTGCCGGGGACTATTTTATTATTATTGTTCCAAAACTAATTATAGTCAAGTTAATCTTAGTTAAACAGTTTTTTTTTCTTTTTTTTCTTTTCAGGTATCCGAGTTCGTGTATGCAAACACGTTCGAAAGGATTGGAACCTGTACCAGTCGAAGACGAGATTGAACGAAGGTTCCATCGGATCTGACGCTTTGTTCACGATACAGTACAACATCAAGCAAGGATGGCGGACGAGGAACAAAAATCGCTTAGAGACTTTGCTATGCCTCAGATCACTGAGCTACAATCAAATATTCAAAGGCCAGCGATTACCGCTACAAATTTTGAAATTAAGCCAGGAACAATTCAGATGCTGCAAAATTCAGTTCCATTTGGGAGTTTACCGAATGATGATCCGAGTGAACACTTAGTGAGCTTTCTTGAGATTTGTGATACGTTTAAGTTTCATGTAGTCAGTGAAGATGCAATAAGACTGAGGTTATTTCCGTTTACACTCCGTGATAAGGCAAGAGCTTGGCTTCACTCATTACCCCCTGGGTCAATAACGACGTGGAACGATTTGGCACAAAAGTTCCTTGCTAAATTCTTTCCACCAGCTAAAACAGCCAAGATGCGGAGTGACATTACTAGTTTTGTTCAATATGACTCGGAGTCGCTATATGAAGCATGGAAGAGATTCAAAGACTTAATGCGCAGATGTCTTCGTCATGGGGTACCACAGTGGTTGCTAGTTCAGACGTTCTACAATGGGTTAGCTAATGCTACACGTACTAGTATTGACGCAGCAGCAGGAGGAGCTTTAATGGCTAAAATTTTTGATGAAGCATATAAATTGCTGGAAACTATGGCAGCCAACAACTATCAGTGGCCAACTGTAAGGATGAACCAACCACGGGTAGTCGGGATTATTGAGGTGGATGCAGTTACAGCGTTGTCAGCTCAGACGACATCTCAAATTGCGGCTTTGACAAGAAAAATTGATGCTATGGGTGCAAAGGATGTACAAAATGTAGCAATGGTGTGCGAGCTATATGCTGGAAGTCATTCCAGTGATCAATGTGCCATTAGTTCAGAGTCAGTGCAGTATTTGGGGAATTATAACCAACAACAGAATACTAGCAACCCCAACAGTTATAATCCGGGGTGGAGGAACCACTCGAACATTTCATGGAGAGATAATCAAACCCATCCACAGAATGTTCCAAGGCAATCCAACCCCCCCGTATTTCACAATCAACCCCCTCAACAACTAGAGAAACAGTCACTCTTGGAAGAAATGTTGGTAAAATTCATGGCTGGAACCGAGTCAAGGATGAGTGTGCAAGACAAGATTATGAATCAGATGGACATGAACATAAAAAGTTAAGCAGTGTCAATTCGCAACCTTAAGAATCAGATAGGATAGTTGGCGAATGAAATTAATGATCATCTTCGTGGGAATTTGTTGAGCGACACAGAGGTGAATCCAAAAAGAGAAGGGAAAGAGCATTGTAAGGCTGTTATGCTTAGAAGTGGGAAAGAATTGCAAGAGGAAAAACAGGAGTTGCCAAGAGAAGAGAAAAAGAAGAAAGAAGAAGTCGAAAAAGAAGTTGAAGAAAAGGGGACTAAGTCAGATGCACAGGCAAAGGAGAAAGCTCAAATGGATAGAAACACTTCATTGGTACCGCCTATTCCATTTCCACAGAGATTACAAAAAAGGAAATTAAACATGCAATTTTCAAAATTCTTGGAGGTGTTTAAGAAGTTACAAATCAACATTCCATTCGCAAATGCGTTGGAATAGATGCCCAGCTATGTCAAATTCATGAAGGACATTTTGTCAAAGAAAAGAAGGTTGGGAGAATTTGAAACTATAGCTTTAACGGAGGAGTGCAGCGCCATATTACAAAAGAAACTTCCACTGAAGCTTAAGGATCCGGGTAGCTTCACTATACCATGCATAATCGGGAGCCAGTTTTTCAACCGATGCTTGTGTGATTTGGGTGCAAGTATCAACCTCATGCCTTTCTCAGTTTATCAGCAGCTTGGTTTGAAAGAAGCCACCCCCACAAATGTAACTCTTCAGTTAGCAGATAGATCACTCACTTATTCGCGGGGGATTGTGGAGGATCTCTTGGTTAAAGTCGACAAATTTATATTTTCGGCGGATTTCATCGTGTTAGACTTTGAGGAGGACCGAGACATTCCAATCATTCTGGGTCGACCATTTCTTGCAACAGGGAGAACATTGATTGATGTTCAGAAAGGACAACTGACTATGCGGGTGCAGGACCAAGAGGTGACCTTCGACTTATTTAAGGCAATGAAATTCCCCAATGATGTTGATGAATGCCTCAGAGTTGATCTGGTTGATGGTGTTAGAGTTTATGCCCTAGAGGCTAATTATTTGATGTAATTGCTTAACATTTTTGATATTATATTTGATTGAATAAATAGATTATTTTATTATGATTTCATTTACTGCGTTATATAAATGTTAACATAATAAAAGCCCTTAGAATAATGATACGAATTATATAGCTTTAAGTATGTGACTTGAACATGAGATTATATAATTATAATTAGTATCATTGCTCTTAAATGTCCCTAGTCGAGTATCATTGTTAATGGGACAACAATGATGCATTGAGACTAGTAGGTGGATTGACTGATGGCCAAATCTCATTGGTTATAAATATATGAGATATTTGAGTCAATGCATAGGTACATGTTAGAGAACAATGTATTGGACTGACCCACCATGAGAATTCTACATGGAGCATTATGCAAAGTGTCATAAGAAATTCTTATAGTGACAATGATGTAATGATCCTCCGACCTGAAGTCATTATATTATTACACGAGAATTTGTGTACTTTGATATCATCAAATGTCACCTTTAATAGGGTGGACAATAAAGGTGATTATTGGGTACATCATGAATCGTGTGAGGAATATGAGTGATCTAGATGGAATTTAACCCTCCTATATATTATGGGTGATATCCATAGGCCTCTTGATTGAGTAAGACTATGAAATGCATGACCATGCTCAAATATTAATTTGTTTCATATAGTCTACTCATTGATCAAGAAAACTCAGATTAAATTATGAAGAGTATGACACATTCCATGCCTCGAGTTTAATCTAGGATATAAGGTTAAAAGGATTAAATTACATTGAAACATTGGTCACGAAAAGGTTGTATCGAATCACCGATCTTATTATTATTTGGGTAGCAGTGATGCATTACTAGATGCCGCTCACTGTTTATAATTTTTTAATATGATTTTAAAATTATTGCCAACATAATAATAACCTATAGGGTCACACACTTAGAACGTAATTAAAAAGGAATTAATTTAAATTGTAAGTATTTTAAATATGTCAATATGATTGATAGTATTAAAAAATTACGAATTTAAATTAATAGGATAATTTGTATATATGTATATTAATTAAGTAAGACTTAATTAAAATATAATATATATAAATTCGGATTTTATTTTTCTATTTATTTTAGGTTTTAGTTAATTCCTATTAACTACTATATATATGATATATCAGTAGTCTAAAAGTCACGTAAGGAAAAACTAAAACCCTAGCCGCTTTCAGAAAGAGGCTAGAGAGAAAAAAAATTGGGAAATCCTAATCTTGGTGGCTAGTACCGCGGTTCCTTTTGCTGCAGATCGTGGGACGATTCGCGGAGCGTTCGTGTGGATACCGTAGAGACGCAGTCGCTGGATTGCGTTGAAGATTCGAAGCTGTTCCAGAATTCAATCGTCTCCTGTCCATCTCAGATAATCGGTAAAATAATCTAAACCTCTGATTAATCTGTTTTCTCTTGGATCCTATCTTAGGGTTTCGAAAAAAAAAAAAATTAATTCCGCTGTTTTCACTATGTCGAAACCCTAACAGTGGTATCAGAGCTACTTGCGAAACGATTGATTCAGATTACGTGTTTTATTGTATTCGATATATATGATGTATGATGATGCATGTTTACCGATCTGAAATTGAATATATGATATTCTGCATGTTTGGGTATTCTGGAAATCTATAATATATATGCGTGTTTACCGATCTGAAATTGAATATATGATATTCTGCATGTTTGGGTATTCTGGAAATCTATAATATATATGCATGTTTACGGATCTGAAATTGAATATATGATATTCTGCATGTATGGTTATTCTGGAAATCTGTAATATATATGCATGTATATGATTTCTGTTAATCGTATCCTACAAGGTGGAATAACAGTACGTCTTCTGTTCTAATTGGATTAGAAGCATGAAGATTCGATTTAATTTGATTAATCGAACTTGGACATATATGATATGTTATGGGTGTATTGTTACTATGGTGGATTGTATATGATTGTGAAATTGTTTCAGAGATTCATATACGGATTGTAGTTTTAAAAAAAAAAAAAAAAAAATTTCCAGGGGCGCTGCCCCCAACCCCGCTCGCTGACCGGTCAGCGAGACCACCGCCAGGGGGGGAGTCCCCCCCTTGGATCCCCCCGCCGTAGCGCACGATGGTCGTGACCCCAAATATTTTTTATAATATTCTTTAAATGATATATATTGTGTTATGTGCTTATTGTGATATGCATGGTGCACAATTATGGCTCTTTTGACCCATAGGATGAGTGGTTTTTGGTTTTTTGAAATACGGCTTGCATGTCGTGCCTTTCTATATTCTGATGTAATATTCTCTTCTCATCTAAATCCCCTCGAATGTAACTCGAGGTTTCTTTATAACATGTAATGTACAAGTGTAATCAAGAAGACAAGATGATGATGGAGAGGAGACACACGTGAACGAGGAAGGTCCAACGAAGCTACTATTTTGAAGACCTTTTACCACCTTAGACTGACCTTCAATCTTTTCATTGGCTTGAAAGGATTGACATAGGGTTGAGCCATAACTGTGACACGTTTAATTTTTGCACTTTATTTATGCTTGTATACGATATGCTATGATAAATAACGTGCATGCTTAATAAGATTAAAATTGGTGAGATCTAAATTAATTAATAAAATCCCTCATAAAATTATTAAGTCTAAATCAGATGTCTTCCAATAAATGACACTCATCAAGACCTTGATCAATGAATGTAGGTTTGCTAAAGCAAAGTACCCCATTTATCTTGGTAAGATGCGATAGGATAATTGTGATATCCAAAATGTTAAAAGCATTGGGCCCGACTTAACTAAGTTATCTCAATAGGATTGTGGACTTAGAGGCATAGAGTTTAGCAGGAGGTACCATTAGATGGACTAGAACAAATGTTGTTCACCAAACTGTCTAAGAGTTATATATGATATAATTGACAAATGGTTGTCTACCTAAATAATTATGTTTTAAGAGATTAGCCAAAGCTAACTTAAGGCGTAATGAAATATAGATCTTAGCTCACTAGAAAGATTTAATAGAAAATGCTTTCCGAATTAATGGTGAGGGCTATTAATTTGATTAAAATAGTGGGAGGTATATTTGGAATGTACTATTATCAATTACATAATATCAAAACTCTGCAATTTGACTTATTATTTTTGCACTTATAAATTGTAGATATCAATGGCAACCAACAACACAAATAGTCTTTCACTACGATCAGTCCTTGAGAAGGAAAAGTTGAGTGGAATTAATTTCCTAGACTGGCATAGGAACTTGAGGATTGTCCTCAAACAAGAGCGCAAGCTCTATGTCCTTGATGGGCCCATTCCTGCAGCACCAGCTAACACTGCACCACATGCAGAGCATAATGCTTACAAGAAGCATCAAGATGATGCTCTAGACGTGAGTTGTCTCATGCTAGCAACTATGAACTCTGAGCTTCAGAAGCAACATGAGTTAATGGATGCTTATGAGATGATCGAGCATCTCAAGAAATTGTTCGCAGGGCATGCTCGATAGGAGAGGTATGATACAAGCAAGGCGTTGTATCACTGCAAGATGGGTGAACGTGATCCAGTTGATCCACATGTTCTGAAAATGATTGGGTATATTGAGTACCTTGCTAGGTTGGGTTTTCCGATTACTGCGGAAGCCCAAACTGATCTAGTTTTACAATCTTTGAACAGCAGCTACTCGCAATTTGTCATGAATTACCTCATGAATGAAATTACGAAACCACTTACTGAGTTGTTGAGCATGTTAAGAACTGCCGAGAACAACATGAAAAAGGCAGGACCCGATCCCATAATGATGGTACAAAAGGGGAATGCTAAGGGAAAAGGGAAAGGCAAGAAGAAGATAGGATCTAAATCTGGTGCCAAACCCAATTTCAAAAACAAACAGGCTTTAAAACCTAAAGGTGGGGTAGCTAAAGAAGGTGATTATCACTTTTGTGGAAAACCTGGACACTGGAAAAGGAATTGTCATGCATATCTGGAAGAACTGAAGAAAAAGAAAGGAAGTACGACTTCTGATTTAGGTATATATGTTATAGAAGTCAATTTGTCCACTTCTACATCATGGGTATTGGATACTGGATGTGGTTCTCACATTTGTGTTAATGTGCAGGAACTCCGAAGGAGTAGGACTTTGGCGAAAGGAGAGGTTGACCTACGAGTTGGGAATGGAGCAAAAGTTGTTGCACTAGCCGTAGGAACTTATCATTTATCTTTGCCCACTGGGCTAGTATTAGAGTTAGAAGATTGTTTATTTGTGCCTGCTATGAGCAAAAACATTATTTCTGTTTCTTGTTTGGACAAGAAAGGTTTTTCGTTTTTAATAAAGAACAACAGTTGTTCGTTTTACTTAAATGAAATATGTTATGGTGTTGCACAATTGTTTAATGGTCTTTATATTCTTGCTTTAGAGATGCCTATCTATAACATAAATACAAAACGATTTAAATCAAATGATTCAAATCCGACATATCTCTGGCACTGTCGTTTAGGCCATATAAATGAGAAACGCATATCCAAACTCCATAAAGATGGATTTTTGGATTCATTTGATTTTGAATCATATGAGAAATGCGAGTCTTGTTTATTAGGTAAGATGACTAAAGCCCCTTTCACTGGTCATAGTGAACGGGCTAGTGATATATTGGGACTTATACATAGTGATATATGTGGACCCATGAGTTCATTAGCAAGAGGTAGGTTCTATTACTTCATTACATTTACTGATGACTTCAGTAGATATGGATATGTGTATCTTATGAGAAACAAATCCGAATCCTTAGAAAAGTTCAAGGAATTCAAGAATGAAGTTCAAAACCAATTTGGCAAAAGCATAAAAGCCCTTCGATCCGATCGAGGTGGTGAATACTTAAGCCAAGATTTTGATGACCTTCTAAAGGAGTGTGGTATTATATCACAACTCACTCCACCTGGAACACCACAATGGAATGGTGTGTCTGAGAGGAGGACTCGCACCTTGTTGGACATGGTACGATCAATGATGAGTCATGCATATCTTCCAATAAGCTTCTGGGTTCATGCCCTAGAGACAGCTGCATTCACACTTAACCGTGTTCTTACAAAGACGGTTCAAAAGACACCATATGAGATGTGGACTGGGAAACGTCCTAGTGTGTCGTTCATGAAGATTTGGGGTTGCGAGGCGTTTGTAAAACGTCTGACTTCTGACAAGCTCGGACCCAAATCTGACAAATGTAATTTTGTGGGATACCCTAAGGAAACAAAATGGTATTATTTCTATAAACCTTCTGAGAACAAAGTAGTTGTTGCTCGAACTGGTATTTTTCTAGAAAGAGAATTTGTCTCTAAAGGAAACAGTGGGAGGAAAGTAGAACTCGAAGAAATTCGAGAACCACAAAATATCATTGAACCTGAGTTAGAACATGAGCAGGAACCACAAGATATTGTGGAAAGTGAACCTGCTCAAATTACACAAGGCATTCGTAGATCTAGTAGGACACGCCAAGAGCCCGAGAGATATTATGGATTTCTTGTGACTCAAAACGGCGATGTGATGCTCATAGATCAGGATGAGCCTGCTTCTTACCAAGAAGCTATGAATGGACCAGATTCTGAGAGATGGCTTGAAGCCATGAAATCTGAGATGGACTCCATGTATACTAACCAAGTATGGACTTTGGTTGATCCACCCGAAGGAGTAAAACCAATCGAGTGCAAATGGGTTTTCAAGAAGAAAACCGACATGGATGGTAATGTACAAACCTATAAAGGCCGACTGGTAGCAAAAGGTTTCAAACAAGTTCAAGGTGTTGACTATGATGAAACCTTCTCTCCAGTGGCAATGGTTAAATCCATCAGGATCTTACTTGCTATTGAAGCCTTTTATGATTACGAAATCTGGCAGATGGATGTCAAAACTGCTTTCCTTAATGGAAATCTCCTTGAGGATGTGTACATGACACAACCTGAGGGTTTTGTCACTCCAAAGGATGCTTGAAAGGTATGTAAGCTGCAGCGATCCATTTATGGATTGAAGCAAGCCTCTCGGAGTTGGAATCTTCGATTTGATGAAGCAGTCAAAGAGTTTGGCTTTATAAAAAATGAAGATGAACCTTGTGTATATAAAAAGGTTAGTGGGAGTCAGATTGTATTCCTGGTATTATATGTAGACGACATATTAATTATTGGGAATGACATTCCTTCGTTACAGGCTGTAAAAACATGGTTAGGAAAATGTTTCTCCATGAAAGATTTGGGTGATGCAACCTACATTTTAGGTATCAAGATCTATCGAGATAGATCGAGAAAAATGCTCGGCCTAAGTCAAAGTACATATATTGATAAAGTGTTGAAACGGTTCAGCATGCAAGAGGCAAAAAGAGGACACTTACCCATGACTCATGGTGTAAAGATCTCTAAGGCCCAATGTCCTAAATCACAAGATGATGAGGAGCGTATGAGAAAGATCCCTTATGCTTCGGCAATTGGATCTATCATGTACGCAATGATATGTACTCGTCCGGATGTTTCGTATGCTTTGAGCATGACGAGCAGATACCAGTCGAATCCAGGTGAAGGTCACTGGACAACAGTCAAGAATATCCTCAAGTACCTGAAAAGGACTAAGGATTCATTCTTGGTATATGGAGGTGTAGATAAACTGGCAGCAAAGGGTTACACAGATGCTAGTTTCCAGACTGACAGTGATGACTATAAGTCTCAGTCAGGTTTTGTGTTTTGCATTAATGGTGGTGCTGTTAGCTGAAAAAGTTCGAAGCAAGAGACAGTAGCCGATTCTACAACAGAGGCTGAGTATATTGCTGCTTCTAGTGCAGCCAAGGAGGCTGTATGGATTAAAAAGTTCGTCACTGAACTTGGTTTTGTTCCAACCATTGTTGATCCAGTTGAGTTATACTGTGATAATGATGGAGCCATTGCACAGGCTAAGGAACCCAGATCTCACCAACGATCCAAGCATATACTTAGGCGGTACCATCTCATCCGTGAAATCATTAATAGAGGAGATGTACATATATGTAGAGTGCCAACAGATAATAATGTTGCAGATCCACTGACCAAGGCTTTGTCGCAACAGAAGCACGAAGGTCACACTAGTTCCATGGGTATTAGATACATGAGTGATTGACTCTAGTGCAAGTGGGAGATTGTTAGAGTTTATGCCCTAGAGGCTAATTATTTGATGTAATTGCTTAACATTTTTGATATTATATTTGATTGAATAAATAGATTATTTTATTATGATTTCATTTACTGCGTTATATAAATGTTAACATAATAAAAGCCCTTAGAATAATGATACGAATTATATAGCTTTAAGTATGTGACTTGAACATGAGATTATATAATTATAATTAGTATCATTGCTCTTAAATGTCCCTAGTCGAGTATCATTGTTAATGGGACAACAATGATGCATTGAGACTAGTAGGTGGATTGACTGATGGCCAAATCTCATTGGTCATAAATATATGAGATATTTGAGTCAATGCATAGGTACATGTTAGAGAACAATGTATTGGACTGACCCACCATGAGAATTCTACATGGAGCATTATGCAAAGTGTCATAAGAAATTCTTATAGTGACAATGATGTAATGATCCTCCGACCTGAAGTCATTATATTATTACACGAGAATTTGTGTACTTTGATATCATCAAATGTCACCTTTAATAGGGTGGACAATAAAAGTGATTATTGGGTACATCATGAATCGTGTGAGGAATATGAGTGATCTAGATGGAATTTAACCTTCCTATATATTATGGGTGATATCCATAGGCCTCTTGATTGAGTAGGACTATGAAATGCATGACCATGCTCAAATATTGATTTGTTTCATATAGTCTACTCATTGATCAAGAAAACTCAGATTAAATTATGAAGAGTATGACACATTCCATGCCTCGAGTTTAATCTAGGATATAAGGTTAAAAGGATTAAATTACATTGAAACATTGGTCACGAAAAGGTTGTATCGAATCACCGATCTTATTATTATTTGGGTAGCAGTGATGCATTACTAGATGCCGCTCACTGTTTATAATTTTTTAATATGATTTTAAAATTATTGCCAATATAATAATAACCTATAGAGTCACACACTTAGAACGTAATTAAAAATGAATTAATTTAAATTGTAAGTATTTTAAATATGTCAATATGATTGATGGTATTTAAAAATTACGAATTTAAATTAATAGGATAATTTGTATATATGTATATTAATTAAGTAAGACTTAATTAAAATATAATATATATAAATTCGGATTTTATTTTTCTATTTATTTTAGGTTTTAGTTAATTCCTATTAACTACTATATATATGATATATCAGTAGTCTAAAAGTCACGTAAGGAAAAACTAAAATCCTAGCCGCTTTCAGAAAGAGGCTAGAGAGAAAAATAATTGGGAAATCCTGATCTTGGTGGCTAGTACCGCGGTTCCTTTTGCTGCAGATCGTGGGACGATTCGCGGAGCGTTCGTGTGGATACCGTAGAGACGCAGTCGCTGGATTGCATTGAAGATTCGAAGCTGTTCCAGAATTCAATCGTCTCCTGTCCATCTCAGATAATCGGTAAAATAATCTAAACCTCTGATTAATCTGTTTTCGCTTGGATCTTATCTTAGGGTTTCAATTTTTTTTTTTTTTAATTCCGCTGTTTTCACTATGTCGAAACCCTAACAGATGGAGCAGATAACGATATGCTTGTAAGTAATAGCGATCTTGACCCTCTTGAGACTTCTATTGTTAATGAAGAAATTTTAGAATGTTCAGAAGCTATGGAGTATGTGCAACTGTTGGATTCTTCACCAAGGTACACTAAGTTTCAACAACAATTTAAAGCACTTGACTACTCGGGGAAGTCCAATGTTCGAGCTTAAACTTCATTAGAGGAACTGTCACCTTTGGAGCTTAAACAACTACCTAAACATCTTAGGTATGCATGTTTGGATATAAAGGGAATTAGTCCGACTGTTTGCATGCACAAGATTCTACTCGAAGAAGGGGCTAAACCAGATATTGAGCATAAACATCTTAGGTATGCATGTTTGGATATAAAGGGAATTAGTCCGACTGTTTGCATGCACAAGATTCTACTCGAAGAAGGGGCTAAACCAGATATTGAGCATATTGAGCATGGTTATTGAATTAGTGATGAACTAAACTTCAGAATTAAGGTTGTAATGGAACCTAACATGTAAATTGAAGACAATTCATTTCCTTGTTATGTTAATTGATTGTGTTGGAGTGAATTGACATATCTTATGCTTGAATTATAATTACTTGGCCAGTAATTGGCTTGATAGTTTATATGAAATTGACAAATGGAATATAAACCTAGGTCTGGGTATGTTGACATATGTTCTTGCCATTCTACATGTGATAGACTGCATGATGTGTTTATAGGATAGACATATACCTATAAACCATACGTAACCTACAATGAAATCTGATTTTAATGACTCCTATTTAATGTTAAATCTCATGGACACATAGTGATTTATTTAAATAGGTGATATTCATTTGACCATCGAGAGAGGCTAGTGAGTATACATGATTTTCTGGTTATTAACTCCACATGTTTGATGACATACATAGGGAATAGAAAGGTTCAATTGAAGTGTTAGGGGAAATTATAACCTTAATGTTTTACATCTAGATAACAAATATTGGTAATTTAGGTTTTGTAATTCAATTAATTTAACTCATTCACTTAATCTATAATCATCATCTTTGAGTGATCGTTTAATTAGGATTGGAGTGTTTTATAATTAGTCTTTTGGCGAATTAATAATAGAAAGTCCTTGTGGGATACGATACCTTGCTTGCTATTTTACTATAGTTAGACCACGCATACTTGCGTGTTTTACTAGGTCAGATTTAAGCAAACAATTGCATATTTCGAGTTTGGGGGTGGCATACACTACACTGCATGTACATAGAGTTCATAGCATTTGCACGTTTATTTCAGTATTTGCATATCTCATAATATTTTAATGTAGATGGTATATGTTAGTTAGTTCATTTTTAAAATATATAAAAATATATATATTTGCATATAGGATCATATAATACTTGCATTTAAGAGCACTTGAGCATTGAATTATTGTATTAAATTTAAGAAAGGCCAATGATAAAAATTTGATAAATCATCTAATAATTTTAGTGAGATAGATAAGGACCTTTAAGTTCAAAATTTTAATTATTTGCTAGTTCTGTTAAGCTTGTGACCCTTGGATCTTAATTGCACGTATTCAATGTATTAAGTCAGTTGGGTTTTGATTCAATTTTGTGGATTAGGTGCTCGTTATTGATATAAATAACCTCTATCACTTGTTGGAACATAAATCATATAAAGAGAACTAATTAATTGCTTCGATGTCTAGCTTAAATGAAATGAAAAGAAAAATATAAAGAAAATTAGACAAATATGAGCAAAACTTAGTTAGTCTGTTTTTGTGGCATCTATTGCTCGAACAAGTAAGTCCTTAGGAGTTTCTATACACTAAGTGCCCTAAAGCCATTTGATTTGGGAGTCACTAGTGAAAAGTTCGTGACATGGGTAATTTTAAAAAGCCTAAGAAAAATTGATATTGCACATTGTAATATCCAGGATATTATGACGTGTAAAAAGTTTAAATAAATAAAATATGCGTATTTTAATTATTTAAACTAGGCAATTAATGTGAATTATGTAAATTAATTATGGATATATATGTATTTGATTGTTACGGTTACTAATTTAATGATGTATATTAATGAAAAGAAGATTAATATTGAAAATTAATCTTAAATTAAATTAAAAGTTAACGAGATAATTAACGAAGTTAAAATTATTGATCATGGATTAATTAATAATTATGAGGAAGATTTGGAAATTATTAAGAAGGGAATTAATTATATAGAAATATATAGAAATAAATTATATATTTTATATAAGGAAATAATTTAGGTATGGAGAAATTTTGATTATATAAATTATATGAGGGTAATATATAATTTATACAAGAAAATAAAATTATTAAAGAAAAGGTTAATAATTATATAAATTATACAAAATTATATTGTATAGTTTATATAAAATATATGAAATAGTGAAAAAGGAATAATTAATTAATATGGGTAACACTTATTGTAATAAAATAAATTATGTTTATGTAAAATAGAATTATTTCTATTTTTATGAGATTTAATATTTTTGTGGGTTAAAATATGTAAAAAGAAATTGTTATAATACATAATATATATAATAATTAATTTATGTATATATTATGTAGTAATAGAAAATACATGTATGTTTACGTAATGTATATATAATAGAGTGGAAACGTAGAAAAATTTAATTTTATTAAGTTATGCCAATTATTTTATTAATTTTGGAAGTATAAAATACCTCATATAGTTACGTGCATGTCCTTATGCGTGTACAAAATTTATCAAGTAATGTACTTTAAAAATATGTGAATATTATTTATAAATCATTTTATAAATTTTGGTGAATTAAAATAAATATTTTATATACATTATATAAAATATTTATTACCCGAATTAATTGCATAATGTATTAAAATGTACGCATGCATGGAAAATTTTCTCATCGACTTAAATTAAGTCGGTGGAATCAAGAGAAAGGTTGCAATATAATTCAGAGATTGCGAGATATATATATATATATATATATATATATATATATATATATATATATATATATATATATATATATATATATATATAAATAATAATACTAATATGATAGCCAAACACAACCAAAAATATATTTTTCATATCATCTCCTTCCTTGTTCCGCCATCATCGTCTACCACCGAAGTTCACCACCACTAGCAGGAGAGAGAAAGTAATTCTCAGTCATCCGAGTGCCCACAAAGCTTCAAATGAAGGTATAAAACAAATTATTGGAATTATTTATGTAAATTTTGTGATAAAATAATTGTATGAAAAAATTATAAATAATTATATAATTGTTCTATATAATTTTTTTAGGTGTATCTATGAATTTTATAATGTTTGGGATAGTTTTGTGATGAAAATAATGATAAAAAATGTAAGAAATTTTCTTCCGGCTGGCTACTGTTAACGCCAGGAAGAAGAAAAAAAATTTAAGGTCACCTGCGCATTGCGCGACGGCTATATTTTTTTTCTGTAGCCGGCATATAAACGGCGTCGTTTTGGGACGCCAGACGGGGTCGCGCCATGCGCGGCTGCCAGTCTTCCGGGGCAGGGCCAAACGACGTCGTTTGGCTGGCCGGAGGGGAGGCACGCGCGCCAGGCGCAATCGACCAATTTTCGCGAAATTACTATTTTGCCCCTAATTCCGGTTTTCAGAATATTTACAGAAATGCCATTGGAATTGAATTGAATTAAAATAAATGTTTAAAAATTAATAAAAATTATATAAAATCAGAAAAATATATAAAAATATTTTATAAATTAAATTTAATAATTTTCCAATTTTGAGGAATAATTCCAATTATTTATTAAATGTTTAATAATGAGAATTAAAAGAACATAATTAGAATTAATAACCAAATTATGTTATAATTAATTATAAATACCCATATAGAGCTGATGGGTAGAATAATTAGGTTAAGAGTGATATTAATTATATAAATTAATATCTTGGGTTACTAAATTATTATTATTTGATTATGATATTATTATAGGTTGCTCAAGAAAGGATAATTAGCTGTTAAATTAATAATCGGACATTGAGGCAAGTTTTTAAACCCTAACTTTGAACTATTAATTTTATGTTAGACATTAAAATCTTTATTGAGCTCTATTTTCCAAGTTTTGTCATTATTCCACTTCCTTGAATGTTGAACTCGATTGATGTTGTGAATTGTTCAGTGAAAAATTAAAAATCTCTGTAGTTATTCACATTCATTTTTAAATGTCATCCATAATGAATCATAATTATTGATTAGTGAGTTAATGGTTGTAAGTCTATGCCACTTGTCCGGCTAAACTTTTGATACAATTGAATTTCAAATTACTCTATATTGTTAAGTGCTAAGCCAAACCAAATTGTTTTGGCGCGGATTCCTAGAAACTGAGATGAATAACCCTATTCCAGGGGATATAGTTTGTCAGATGCTTTAAATTTCGATCCCCCGCGATATGCGATAATATGATGTGCACAGTCATAGGTACGAGGGGCTGATCACCTCGAGTACGGGTTTAAGGTCTTTCTGACATACACGGGTTATCAATATTAAAAATTGATTAACCTATGTTCAGTGGTCTTGTGACCCTCAGTATAATTCATATATATCATGTTTCAAAAGATAATTCCTGCAATTATTTTTCTTCGTTTAATTGAATTAATGTTACATTGTTGTTATAAATTTTGATTCTTATACTACATTGTTATTCATTTCATTTTACTTGTTGAGCGCTCTAGTTGCTCACTTTTACTTGCTTAAAATGTAGCAGACAAAGATGTAAAACCCGAGAGTCTAGACAAGAAAGATAAAGGTAAGGGAAATGTATCAGAATGAAGAAATTAATGAATTATTCCCAGCCGGTAGTCTTAAATCTATGTTGTGACTTTAGATAGGAAATGTTATCCTTGTAATGCGATAGGTATGTAAAGGCTAATGACCTTGGGATTGCGAGAGATGTATTTTGTATTATGTTAGTAATGTTGGATACTAACACATGTAATAAATAATTGATTTAATAATTAAAAGAGGATAAATATTATCAAATGTTTAATATTATAATTAGATATTATTATTAATATAATAATATTAGAAAATCATGAAAATATTATTAATTGTATAATAATATTATAAAGTCAATAAAATATTGTAAATAGATAAAATATTATTAAATAATTAATAATATTAGATAATGATTAAAATATTATTAAATGATAAATAATATTACTAAGATAATAAAATATTATTAAATGATTAATAATATTAGATAATGATTAAAATATTATTAAATGATTAATAATATTACTAAGATAATAAAATATTATTAAATAATTAATAATATTAGATAATGTTTAAAATATTATTAAATGATTAATAATATTAGGTAATGAATAAGGTATTATTAAATGATTAATAATATTATAAAACTAATAAAATATTATTAAATTATTAATAATATTAGATAAGAGTTTGAACTATATTAAATAATTAGTATAGGTTTTATGTGATTGAAATATTATCAAGTGATGATAATATTTCCTAAGTGTTTATATACCTTTAACTACATGATTATTTGGTTAAGTGTTAGAGGTGTAAGAAGTATAGAGGTTATCATATTAATGTATATATGATACTAATTTAAAGATCAACTTGATTAATTGTTAGGTCCGTTTAAGGATTATTAAATTAAATTGGTTAGCCGTAGACGACGCACGAGGCAAGTTTTCTACCCCTTAACTTGTATTTATCGTTGCAATTATTATTCAACCTTAATTACATTGAGCAATTCATTTATTGTTGAGCAAGTATCTACACTCGTAGATATTTGACAGACCTTTGAGTGAATTAATTATCGAAAATTACTTCACATCGTTATTGATTATTGTATTCGCACATAGTGCTTTTGCAACTGTTTAAGATGTCTAAGCTAATTGTTCCGGCTAGACAAATGTATGTTAATTCATTGAATTGAATATTATAAGAGCTTATCCAAACCATTGGCTGGTGCGGATTCTTACAGTAAGACTGAGAAAGAACAACCCTAGTTAAAGGGGATTTTTATTTGTCGGAAAACCGACAGCGCGCAAGAAATCTAAATGTGATGCATATACATAGGACATGAGAGGACTGATCCCCTCAAGTGTCCCGTTATTTTTAACAAGGTGTCAGACATTGTATGTCTGTTCTACCTTAGTAGCAGTTCACGGTCATTAAAGACCACTCAGCAGTAAAGAGTCAATCCATTCTTATTTTGAACATTGATTCTTGATATCTTTCACAAATTGTTATTGTTGAAAACCTTGAAGTTATTTTCCTTCATCATGATATATCTTATGTTGTTGTTTATAAACTTACTGAGCCCTTTAGTTGCTCATTCTTGCTATATCATGACTATATTTCAGCCAATTCCGAAAGCTCTAAATCGGACAAAGGCAAGGGGAAAGCAAATGCTTAGTTTTTAGTAGATGCATGCTAGTTTAAATTACTGTTTTGTAATTACTGTTATAAATATTTTGTATTTCCCTTAAGATATGTAATGTTTAAGATTAAGGTAATAGACCTTGGAAAGTGTAGCCTTTTGTTAAGGAACCTTTTGTATTATTCCGCGAAGTTTGAATACAATTTATGTATTTCATTGTTATTAAGTATTGTACAGTGAGAACCAAACCCGAGGTTAAAGGACCCGGATTTGGGGTCATCACAGGTTGATATCAGAGCTGTAGGTTAGAAACACTAGGATTGCGAAACCTAGGTTATAACCTTAGTATTAAACTCATATCGAGTGCGTTAGGAGATGAATCGGGGAGATTCATCATGTTATGTATTTTTGGAGATGGATTGAGGAAATCCATCGAGCCGAGATGTACATGATAAAATATCATTTCATTTCATCAATGAATATATTTTATTGCTGTACTAACATGTGTTATTTGTGTGATTGTAGGATGACGGAGATAGGCCAGTCGAGTACTGCGGTAGAGGAGGTGATTTTTACTGATATCCACATGGATACCGTACAGCCACGGGTGGCTGCACCTGTCGAGGAACCAGAGTCGGATCCCAAGGAGGGAGATAATGAGGACGCTGTCTGGGGCGGAGTTATGCGACAGTACAGCGAGGAGGAGGATGATACCGAGAATGAGGAGGATGAGGAGCCAGCAGAGTATGCTGATGGTATGGGCACCGTTGCCAGTGACATCATCGATACTCTCACTACGGCTAACGACGAGCTAGAGGAGAGGGTTCAGCACCTTGAGGAGCATAACCAGATCCACCAGCAGACAGAGGAGCAGTACAGGGATACAGCTTATATGTTCTCTGGCGAGAACATAGAGCTGAAGACGAGGATGGCCGAGATGGAGGCCAAGTTAGCAGCAGCTGAGCTGAAGATTCAGCAGACACAGGCAGAGAGGGAGGCCATGAGGGGCCAGATGCAGCAGGCAGTTCAGGATAGACTGGATATGGAGATCCAGCGTGATGCAGCTCACGGACAGATGATGGAGCTGGAGGATGAGGTCAGGGAGAAGAGGGGGAGGATAGATAGGCTCAGTTACGTTCATCGCTCATCATTTGGTAGATTCCAGAGTAGGGTGCACTATTACCCTGCTGAGGAGGGCCAGACCTTGCACACCATTAGTAGGGGCGTGGTCAAGGCCATTGGAGATGAGGAGTACGACGATGCGGTTCATCGAGGGATGCGCCGTTAGTTGTATTTTCTTTCGTTATGATGTATGTACATAGATGCAGTAGAAACCCTACTTTTGTTCTGATAGAGGGTTAGTATGTTGTAAATCCCAACTCTATGAAGTTGTGGGATATGTTAGATCCCGTCTTTTGTTTTGACCATCGAGATTAGCAGCGTTTATAGCAGTATGCTTATGATGTAAAAGTGCTATGCACTGTGTTTTAACATATGAATATAAATGCATTTCCGTTTATGTTTATATGTGTCGAGATGATTATTTGTGCTTTGGTTTAAACTACTTAAGCTACAAAACGAAAGTAAAAAGATTGAAACAACTTTAATAAATTAAATTTTCTTTATACAGAAAATGCCGCCACAGAGAAGAAATCAACGACTACCCCCACCACCACCCGAAGAGTCAGTGAATGTCAGAGGGGTACCACCCAACCCTGTCCAAGAGTTCGTGGAAATGCTAATGGGAGCATTCCGCGGACGCAACGCAGAGGCTACTGGAGCAACAAACCCTGCCGCTCCACTAGCATGTTTTAAAGATTTCAAACTAATAGGACCACCCGAGTTCAAAGGGACCACGGATCCTATAGAAGCACAGACCTGGATAGAGGAGATGGAAAAAGTCTTCGAGGTTGCACGAGTTAGGGAGGAGCAAATGACCTCATTTGCTACCTTCATGATGAAAGGAGAGGCCAGCCACTGGTGGAAGGCCAATAAGAGTAGAGCAGGGGAGGAAACGATCGTGTGGGCGCGATTCAAAGAGGTATTCTTGGAAAACTACTTTCCAGATAGTACAAAGGCTAGGATGGAAATTAAATTCCTAGAGCTTAAGCAGGGGAACTTGTCCGTATCAGAATACGCCGCCAAGTTCAATGAATTGGCAAGATTTGCTTCACACTAGGTGGACACTAAGGCGAGACGCGCCAGAAGATTTGAGCAGGGGCTGAAACCGTGGGTTTACAGTTGAGTAGCTGTTCTCCAGATCACAAACTTTGCAACATTACTGGAGAAAGCTATCATAGCTGAAGGTGGGAATGAAGCTTTGAATAAGCACAACCAAGAACGGAACAAGAAGAGAAACGATGGGGGAAACCGAGAGGACAGCAGCGGGGGCAGCAACTCGAACAAACGCAAGTGGAATAACAACAGCAGTTCGGGGACACCCCAGGGAAGTGAATCCAAGAAAGCCAGTAAATGCAGTCAGTGCGGAAAGAACCACACTGGGGAGTGCATGAAAGGAAGGAATGTCTGCTATAACTGTGGGCAAGAGGGGCACATCGCTCCCAATTGTCCCACACCGAAGAGGAAGGGTTGTTTTGCCTGCGGGGCCATGGAACATCAGTTTAAGGATTGTCCAAAGAAGAAGAACACCAGAGGGAGTTCGGGCTTTAGGGGAAGCAACAACAACAACAACAAACTGACCATTGGAGGTCCAGTGCCACAGAACAAACCCACGGCACGGACTTTCAACATGACGGTGCAGGATGCCGTTGAATCAAAAGACGTGGTGGTGTCAGGTATTATTCCGATCAATGATATAAAAGCTTACGTATTATTTGATTCGGGTGCTACCTGTTCATTTGTGTCTGAGGAATTCGCTAGACGGTTAGAATTGCCTAGAGAAAAACTAGAGAACCCAATGAACATAGAATTCGCCAGTTCACCACCTCTCGCGCATTGCATGCCTACCTGAACCATGAAACGTCACCGTATACGCTGTCTGAAGCCTTACCACTCGACCGCGCATTGCGCGCGGTCCTTTTCCTTTAGCCCATGTAGAAACGACGTCGCATCCCGGTGTCGCTGATCAACCCACTAGCGCGCATGGCGCGAACACTCACTTTAGGTTAATTACAAAACTGCCCTTCAGCTTTATTTTCCTATAAAATAAAATATAAATTAATTAAAAATAATATAAAAATACTAAAAATTATAATACCACATAAAATTAAATAAATTACCTAAAATTAATTAAAATACTTAAAAACTAACAATTAATTAAGCCTAAAAATATATAATAAATAGAAATAAAATTCAATTATCAAATACCCCCAAACTTAACTCTTTGCTTGCCCTCAAGCAAAACAAAAATAAAAACAAAGACTCTACTAACTCAGCAACTCAAGCAATGCATCAATATGTATTTCAACTTTAACCTTTAAGATTTTTAAATGATAACTTAAAGAAAATTTTAAAATTATGCAAAGTCCAAAATTTTAACATATTTATCAATCTTACTTTAATCAAGACCCTTCGTGTGTGTGTGAATCCAAATGTATCAAACTAGCGAAAAAAACTTAGATCCGCTCACATGATTAAATGTTTCATAAAAAATATTAAAAATATATACAACAAAACTCCACATTTTTATTTTTCACATCACTCAAAGCTAATACATGTAAATATAACTTAGGAGATCAAAAAGTTTTTAATCTTTTAAGCACCACTAGGATTATTAATTTTCTTTTAAGCTATTTTCTTCAATTAAATGGGTGCATTTTATGTTCCATCTCATTTTTTCTTTTTCCTCTCTTTTTTTTATAACTATGGTGAGTGTATTTTATACTCCATCTCACTAGTGAGTGCGTTTTACGCTCCATCTCGCTTTCTTCACATACTTATAAGTGAGCGCGTTTTACGCTCTATCTCAACTCATCACATAACTTTCTTAACTTTTTTCTCCACCAAATAAATTAATTTTAATAATCCCAGAAAATTACTTAAATCATCCCTCCTAAATTATATTTTACCACAATTTCATTTCAAGTTACGATCAAATAAAAATATAGAATTCAAAAATATCTATCATGAGCATTTAACCAAATAAACATCACTTAAGTTAAACTAGTTCAAACAAATGGGCATGTGTGCATAAAAATTTAAAGGATCTCAAATAAAATAATAACCAATCAAAAGCCAAAATTTAGACTAATCAAAAATTTATCCATTTTCTAAATGTTATTAAATAAAAACCAATTTTTATCATCGACCAAAAATTTAATTCAATTAATTCATTGCCCAAGAGACTCTACCTAAAAACTAAGTTACCCCATTTTCGTAGGAAATACGATTATACTTAGCATGTGCAACAAGCCTTTAAACCCCATGGTTACCCCAAGTGGACGAGTTGTGTCTCGTGAGGATTTGCAGTGAATTTACCCACAAAATTCTAAAATTTAAAATTAAAATAAAACCTAAAAATTTTAAAAATTCTTTCAAATTTACACACACCCTCAAATTGAAAACATACATTATCCTCAATGTATAAAATAAAGAAAATTAAGAACAAGGGACTTCCCTGAATATGTAGCATTTTTCCTCCTCATCTGCTAAGTCTGAGCTGGATTGAATAAACCTGAAACAAACAAAAACAACACTATTAAATAAAATATTAAAATAAATAATTAAAATTTACTACTAAAATAAAATATACTAAAAATAAAAATAACTAAAAACTAAAACTAAAACTTGGGTTGCCTCCCAATAAGCGCTTGTTTTTAAGTATCAGCTTGACTACTTCCTTTCCTTCAGCCCGGATCGAATTTATGCTTGATGAATCGCCTTGGAAGCCATGCCTTGACCATCCGTTTAACTTTCCCTTGAGACCCTCAAACTTGTGTTCATCTTTCATCCTCCAATAAAATTGACCTTTCAGTCCCACAATATCAACCCGAAAACATTCTTCTTGACCACTTGGAAATTCCATTGTATTAAATGCCTTGAAGGTCACCTCTTCATCTTGAACTCTCATAGTTAGCTCGCATTTTTTCACATCAATCAACGCTCCCCCCGTAGCTAAAAATGGACGCCCAAGAATAATCAGTATATTTTTATCCTCCTCAAAATCTAGTACAATGAAATCCGCGGGAAAGATAAACTTGTCCACTTTTACAAGAACATCTTCAATAATCCTCTTTGTATAAGTAAATGACTGATCCGCCAATTGTAAGGTGACATGGGTAGGTTTTGCTTCCTTTAAACCAAGTTTCTTATAAACTGATAGAGGCATTAAATTTATGCTTGCTCCCAAATCACATAATCATCGATTAAAGAATTGGCTCCTAATGGTGCACAGAATGGTGAAACTACCCGGATCTTTTAGCTTCGATGGTAGCTTCTTTTGCAATACGGCGCTGCACTCCTCCGTTAGAGCCACTGTCTCATAGTCCCTAGCTTTTTCTTCTTTGACAAAATCTCATTCATGAACTTTAAGTAGCTAGGCATCTGTTCTAATGCGTCTGCGAATGAGATGTTAATATGTAATTTCTTGAATACCTCCAAAAATTTTAAAAATTGCTTGTCGAGCTTATTCTTTTGAAGTTTTTGCGAGAATGGCACGGGTGACACAAACTGATTCAGATTAGGATTCTCTACTACCTTCTTTTCCTTTATCTCATGCGTCCCAATTTCCTTTTTAGCCTCACTATCATCTTGAATATCCGGATGTGCCTTCTTTGACTTTCCTCCATCAACCTCATGTAACTTCTTTCCACTTCGTAGGATCACAACATTGCATTGCTCATTGCCTTCTTTTCTAGGATTTATCGTTGTATCACTTGGCAAAGAACCTAGGGATTGACTATTTATGACACTCGCAAGCTGCCCCATATGGTTGACGAGCTGTCCCATTTGATTCTCGAGATTACGAATTGCAACTTCATGACTTTTCTTTAATAACGCATTTTGCTCTAAGACCTTAGAAAGAAGTTCCTCCAAATTCGAATCCCTTGCTTGCTGTGGTGGGGGTTGATTTAGAAAACTTGACTGATATGATGATCTTGGAGCAAAAGATTGTGCTTGATTATTTCTCCATGACTGATTGGAAGGATTGCTCACCTCTGGGTGATAGTAATTTGAATTATTGGGCTGCTGTTGCTGAATGTAGTTTGCCACATACTGGACTGATTTTGCATTAATTGGGCATTGATTAATTGAATGGTTCCCAGCACATAGATCGCAAGTTATTGCCACAAGTTGAATATTATGAACTTCAAGAGCGTTAAGTCTCCTAGTAATTAACGACATTTGTGACACCCAAGATTTTTGGAATAATTTTAAATAAAGATTATGGCGAATTAAGTAAAGGTTAACGTATAGAACCTAGTGTTGAATGATGGAAGTATTAAGGAATGATTTATGAAATGTGAAGAAAATTTATATGAATTAAGGAAAGAAGGATGAATGTGTATAGTATAAATGAGGTGTAATAGAAAGTATGAAATAAGTGAATGAAGTAAGGAGATATGCGACTAAAGAAATGAAAAGTTTCAGAGAATAAGATACTATCTTGATAAGTGAATCAAGAAATGAGTTAAAGTTTTATTAATAAAAATCTTAGAGAAATATGGAATGTAATACTACAAAGAAATTGGGAATTGGAATAAGAATTGAATATTCTGACAGTTATGACTATTATGGTGTTATCCTTGTGAGTTATGAAAATTAATGAGGAAATATATGATTATTATGTGTTTAATTATGATTCATCAAGATAAAGGTATAGCAAGGTGCTATAAATAAAATACGTATAATTATTACGGTAATTATGATTCCGAGGACGAAATCCTGTTAAGGGGGGAAGAATGTGAGGACCTGAATTTTCAGAATTTCTTTGATAATATTAAATAAAAATTTAATTAACAGAATTATCAGGGTTGTTTAAATTATTTGTGATATTATGTGATTTAAGGTATGGGATGAGATTTAATTAGTAAATTAAATCTGTGCAGAGATTATGATAAATTGTATTGAATTAAAGTAATTGAAAAGTAAATAAATTGTTTAAAAACAATTTATTAAGAATAAGAGAAATTTCAGATAAATGTACATTAATTTTTACAATTAAATTGTTATGAAAATGCAGAAATTTAGATTTAAAGCAGATTATATGGTAATGTGAGATGCAAGATTAAAATATGTATATTTATATATGTGAATGTTTAATTGATAATTATAAATTTCATTAATTATGAGAATTAAGGGATTAATAATTAAATTAATCCAAAGTTAAATAAAAGTGAATGAGGAAGTTAGAAAAAATTAAAAATATTGATTATTTAATTAATCAATAATTATGGTGAAGGTTTAGAAATTATTTAAGAGGAGGAATGAATTTTATAAATTATGTACTAATAAAGTATATAATTTATATAAGAAAATTTAAGTAAAAGAGTAATGAAAAAATAATTATATAAATTATATAAAAATTATTATATAATTAATATAAGAGGATTAAATTAATGAAAGGATTAATAAATATATAATTATTGATTATATAATTAATTAATAATTATGGAGGAATTTAAGAAATTATTTAAAAGGAGAATGTAATTATATAAATTATATAATATTAAATTATATAATTTATATATAAAGAAGTTAATGTGAAATGTAAAGAAATGAAATTAAATAAGGAAAAAGGAATGTTTTAATTCATTAAAAATTATGTTTATGCATAATTAAATTATTATGACTTTTATGAAGGATAATATTTTAAAAACGTGAACATGTTAGTGTAATATGTTGCCCAAGTAATGAAGTGAAAAATTATGAAAAATAATTTTTATATGTCCTATGAATTAATTTATGATTTTTGGAGGTACAAATTACCTCATATAATTACATGCATGTCATTATGCGTGTACAAAATTTGTCAAGAAAAGTACCCAAAAGAGGTGTTAATATTATTTATAAATCATATTATGATTGTTAGTGAATTAAAATAAATATTTTATATATTATATATAAAATATTTATTACACGTAATAATTACGTAATGTATTTAATTAATTGATTTGCATGCTTGATTTCTTTTTTTTGGAACGTCTGAGAGACTTAAGTCGGTGGAAATTAAACTTATCATAAAAAAAAAGTGGCTAAGTTTTGCTTATAAAAAGGAAAGGAAAGCAAGAGAAATGAAAGAAAAAAAGAAGAGAAAAACAAAACAAAATTTTTGTTCTCTCCATTTCATGCCACCGAACGCCACCACCATAGTCTACCGAAAAATTATGACCACCAAGAAAGAAGTAGAGATGTATGGGACCATCAAATGAAGGATTTTAAGCTTCAAGGAAGGTATAAAAAAATTAGTTATTTAATTTACTTTGGTATTTAAAATGTTAAATAAATTTTATGGAAAAATTGTGAATAATTGTTCTACATAATTTATGGATGTGTATATATAAATTATGTGATTTTTGGAGTAGTTTTATTGTGAAATTTTGGAGCAAAAATGGGGAAAAGTAGCAAGTTGGCTACTGTTTCGCGGTTGGAAGAAGAAGAAGAAAAAAAAAAGGGTTGTCGCGCTCAGGCGCAGGTATAAAACGGCCCTGTTTGCGCGGCAGCCAAAATTTTTGCCAGGCGCGGGTATAAAACGACGCCGTTTGGGGGGTCGCGTGGAAGAAGGGGTCGCGCAATGCGCGGACCTCGGTACAGCACAGCCAAACGACGTCGTTTGGCTGGTGCAGGGGAAGAAGGCCGCGCGCAATGCGCGGCCGACGACGACTCGGAAAAGATCGTTTTGCCCCTGGTCTTTTTTCGAAAGGACCAGCGTGTCCTTTAGCCACGTGTAATTACAGTTATGCCCCTGTGCTTTCTCAAAAATTTCGGTTGTGTCCCTAAGGGCGCGGAAATGACTAAAATGCCCCCAGAACTTGTTTTTAATTAAATAAATGTTTAAAAATTGTTTAAAAATCATAGAAAATTATAGAAAAATACTAAAAAAATAGAAATGATGTTTGTGCATTAAATTTAATATTTTTGTAAAAATATTAAATATTGGGGATTAATATTTAAATATTTTAAATATTAATCTAATGAGTTTAAAGGTTAGAAAATGATTAAATAAAATTTTTGGGACAACCAGATATGTTAAAATTTGTCCGATGAGCCGGGTTGTCCGAAGTGAAGGAGTTGATATTAAGTTATATTAATATTTAAGGGACGAGATTAATATAATTAACCATATAAATTAATAATTGGCTCAGAGATGATATTAATTAAGTAAATTAATATCATAAAGAGATAAATAATTATTATTTAATTATTTTATGATCATAGGTTGATCGAGTTAAGGGTTTGAGCTATCAATTTAAATAATTGGACGACAGACAAGTTCTTCAGTCCTTTAATGTTACATGTTGTCTGTTATGATATACTAATACTTATTTTAAATGCATATAAATTATGTGTTATGTGATATGTGGATAATATGGCAATTATGTGTAATTTGTGCAATGATGTGAGATATATTGCTATAGTAGAAGCACAAGCACATGATGTATGACACACACCGAGCATGTTAAGGTATGTGTTACGTGACGCATGAACTGTTGAACTTGCTGTGCCGTTGTGCTCATTACTTGATTAAAATAAACTTTTGCAGGTAAAGACACAAATTTCAGGCATATCAGATTATATAGAGACGGATTTTTCCAAAAAGGTTGTGAACGTTAGTACTAAATGTTTATATTATGATTCAATATGAATGATTTGTCAAGGTGACATTAATATTTTGTATACATGCAAATTTGGTACGGATAGGACGAGTATAATTGAAATATGAATTTTGATTAATGTGGTTATTATATGTTTAATTATGAATTATGATACAAAGAACATTTGGATAGATATGAATGATATTAAATGGTTAATGTTGAGCATTATGACACTTATAATAGAATGAAAAGAAAAAGTGAATGTTGCGATCCAGGGACTAGGGTCAAGAAATGAAGTTTTTAAAAGATAAAATATTTAATACAATGATTGAATTGAGAAAAAGAAAAATTTATACCGAAAATTTGATAATTGATGATAATAATGTCAATAAATGAATTAATTATGGTCATTAAAGATTTATTAACGGACCGAAATTTGAACGTTATAAAGATAATGTATAATAAATACAAAGGTTAAGGGAATAAAGTTGGTTGAATTTCGGGGGTCGTTACAACATTTGCACAACCATTGTAGAAATTGCATCATTATCAATTCTCCCAACTACCCTTCGCTGATTCACCCTTGCAGAAGGCCATTGGTAATCATTCGTTGCCATAGTTTCCAACAGGTCATAGGCCTCATCCAAATTCTTCGCCATTAAAGCACCACATGCAGCTGCATCAATAATAGTCCTCGTTGTACTGAATAACCCATTGTAGAATGTTTGAACTTGAAGCCACTTGGGTATTCCATGGTATGGAGATCTTCGCAATAAATCTTTGAAGCGCTCCCATGTCTCGTACAATGATTCTGAATCATACTGCATGAATGAAGTGATGTCGTTCTTCATTTTTGCAATCTTCACTGGCGGAAAGAACTTTGCTAAGAAATTTTGAGCCAAGTCGTTCCAAGTAGTGATAGACCTCGGTGGACCAACTCTTCGCCTTGTCCCTAAGTGTGAAAGGGAACAAGCGAAGTTTTATAGCGTCATCCGAAACTCCATCATACTTGAAAGTATCACATATCTCTAAAAAGCTCATGAGATGATCATTCGGATCGTCATTGGGCAACCCCATAAACTGCACTGAATTTTGGATCATCTGTATCGTGCCCGGTTTGATCTCAAAACTTGTAGCTTGAATTACAGGCCTATGGATGCTAGATTGGATTTCAGTGACTTGTGGCATCGCATAGTCTCGCAATAATTTACGATGCTCGTCCTTCATTTAACCTGAAAAGGATGTAAAAATTAAAATTAAAATAATAAAATATAAATAAAAAAATGTTTAAAGTAAAACTAATTTGATTAAAATTAATATTGATAAATAATTATTAAATTAATTCCCCGGCAACGGCGCCAAAAACTTGTTGGGTATTTTCTATATAAATATATGCGTGCAAGTATACACAGTCAACAAGTAATAAAGTGATAAAGTAGAGTGTCGAACCCACAAGGAATTAAATAATAATAATTACCAAACACTAATTTAATATTAAATTAATTCTATTTAAACAATCCCAATTTAATTATAAAATAAACTAATTAAAATTACTAACTAAATTAAACTAATGAAAATGATTAAATCAAATTAAAATAGTTAAGATCACAATTTTCCCCAATGCTTCATTTAAATCTCTTTATTCTCTTTTTAACTAATTAACTATATAGAATTATTAACTAAGATTTCTTAACTATTTACTAACCTTTTTCAAGAATTAATAAAAAGATTTATTCCAATTAAATTACTATATTGCTATGCAAAATAATTTGAAATAAACTCATTAAGATCCAACTCTCAACAAAGTTACATGTGGCATATAGGTATCTTCATCCTACACACTATTATGCTACTCTTCCTAGAAAGAATCAACAAATTCACATGTTATCATATCCGGATCTAATCCTAGAATTCCTTTTACAATTCATCCTAAGATATCACAATTAATTATTGCGCAAATAATTATACATGAACGCAAAAAATATGATAAGCAACTCATATATAATCATTAATAATTAAAAAGAATAAATTAAATTAAACTACACATTGGGATCAATTGCAATCTCAAATAAAAATTAACTCATAATTAAATAATTAATTATCCACAAATAATTCAACATCTCAAAATTACAAAAATAAAAGATAAAGGAAAAGAAATCAAATTTGTGTTGATATCCGTCTGTCACTCGGATCACAGTCTCTAATCCCCATGTTTCGCCTTCAATTCTTGAATCATTCGCGTTAAATATTTGCTCCTAAAACTACTCCTAAATTACTCTAATATAATATATTCTGTCATAATCTATTCTAATCTGCTGAAAATAAAAATTACATAGTCTATTTATAGGAGTACAATAATAATCCTAAGCTAATATGGAAAAGAAATCCAATTTGGAATCAAATTAATGCAAAATCCCACGAATAATCTCGTTTCTGGAATTAACGCGCAGCTAAATGCAGCCTTCGCGCATGCTAACCAAGTCAACGCCAGTTCACCGCCTCCCGCGCATTGCGCGCCTACCTGAACCATGAAACGTCACCGTATACGCTGCCTGAAGCCTTACCACTCGACCGCGCATTGCGCGCGATCCTTTTCCTTTAGCCCGTGTAGAAACGACGTCGCATCCCGGTGTCGCTGATCAACCCACTAGCGCGCATGGCGCGAACACTCACTTCAGGTTAATTATGAAACTGCCCCTCAGCTTTATTTTTCTACAAAATAAAATATAAATTAATTAAAAATAATATAAAAATACTAAAAATTATAATAACACATAAAATTAAATAAATTACCTAAAATTAATTAAAATACTTAAAAACTAACAATTAATTAAGCCTAAAAATATATAATAAATAAAAATAAAATTCAATTATCACTGAGTTAATAATATACGAGATGGAGCGTAAGATTCACTCGTTAAATAAAGAAAATGAATAGAAAAATATGAAAACAAGTGTATAGAGGGGTAATAAAACGCTATATGTGATTAAATATCTTTTATTGAGCACTAGTATTCATGAGTTGTATTAGAATATTAACTGGTTGGATATGTTGAATTCACACACACATGAAAGGGTCGAGAGTGAGATAAAATTGGTGATATGTTAGATTTTTTACTATGCGTGAATTTGAAATTTGGCTGAGTTATTACTTAAGATCTTTAAGGCCTGATGTTTATGGATTTTGTTGATTTGTTGCTTGAGACATTAATTGTCATGCATTTGCATTCATGTGGGTTAGAATGGTTAGTTATGTTTATTTTTCTTATGGTGGTTTTGCTTGAGGACAAGCAAAGTTTTGAGTTTGGAGGTACTTGATGAGTGAGTTTTATACTTATGAATCGGACACTTTTAGGCTTAAATATTTGCTATATTTAAGTATTTTTAGTGCTATTTTACTTGTTTATATGCTTATGTTGTAGAGAACGACTTTATGAGGACAAAACGAGAAAAAGTTGATTCAGTGGCATTTTTGTAATTTTCTGGACCACTGCGTCGGGGCGTGATTTTATAACATGAAGACAGTGCTGGGGCACAGTCCAGTGAAGTCAGTTGGCCCAGTTTGCTGCGTTGCAGATTTTGAGCCTAGTTAGGATTGTCATGTTGCTACGTTTTATGACTTATTCTAAGGTTATTATAGGGGTGAGACAAAACGCAGAGGGATAGAGAACAAGGATTGGAGCTATCTTTTGGAGACTTGAAGATTGAACGGAGGAACATAGTAGAAGCTACAAGTGAAGGCTAGGGAGACGAATAGAATTCGACAGAGTTTTCTCTATTTCTCTTTACTTTATCTTTAAACTTTGAATGTTTTTCTATATTCATATGATGATAGTTTTCAATATGATCTGTAACTAAATTTCTATTTAATATTACAAAAGAACCATTGTTTGAACTTTAATTAATTCATCTTAGTTTCAATTGTTTGATCAATTTTGTATTAATTGTTATATCTTGTGTTTAATTTATAATTGCCTGATCAACAATTATTTGATTTCTTAGATGGAATTGGAAAAGGAAGTCTAGGAATAGATCTGGGTATAATAGCGTGTGACTTTATTTATTCTTTCTAGAAAGAGTAGCATGATAGTGTATATAATAAAAACACCTATATACCACACGTAACATAATGAAAATTTAATCTTAATGAGTCTGTTTCAAGGTATTTTGCATAGAATTATAGCATTATAAATTGGAGTAGATCTTTTTATTAATTATTGCAAGAGGTTTGCCCTTTTTTAATGCATCTACCTTGCACAACTTTTTACTTTCCTCCTCAAAATTTATCTCTGTATCACTAGTTAAAATATTGCGAAGGCAACTGTTGACAAGATTAACAAGTTTTTCCTTTCGAATCTCATTATCTTCCCTTTGAATCTACATATCACCCCTTTGAATTTTCCACTCTCGCATTAATTTTTCATTACATTTACTACTCATCTCGATATTCTTTGTAAAGCTTGCGAGAATTTCCTCCAAATTTAATTTTTTCTCTTGCTGCGGTGGAGGTTGTTAATATGAGATTTCGTCTGACTAAGGTTGATATGAAAATTCTAACGGATATGATGAACTTGGAGAAAAAAATTCTTGATTATTCATCCTCATCTTAGTTTGCTCTAAAAACCTGTCAAGAATTTTTTCCAAATTAGATTTTTGCTCTTGTTGTTGTGGAGGTGGGTATTAAAAATCTTGATGATAATAACTTGGAGCAAATAATTGATCTTGATTGTTATTCCATAAATTGCTCGGAGGATCCTACCAACCCGGATGGTAGTAGTCTCGTGTGTAATTAGGCTACTGCTTGTAAGCATTCTGAATATATTGATTCCTAAGAGCATCAACTTTCCTTTCAAGCTCCGCCAATTGTGTAGTCAATTTTTCAAATATTCTTGCCACACTTGGTTGTGTCATTCTTTTAAACGACCATAGATAATTAAATGCAGTCGTTGTACCTAAAAAGAAAGTAAAATAAAATAAAATATACAAGTTTAAATTAAAACTAATTTGACTACAATTAATATTGACAAAATTATTAAATTAATTCCCCTATAACGACGCCAAAAAACTTGTTCACCTAATTTTAAATAGGAATTTACACACAAGTATACGCAGCCCACAAGTAATATAATGATAAAGAGAGTGTCGAATCCACAAGAAATTAAAAATAATTATTGCCAAATACTAATTTAATATAAAATTAATTTTATTTAAACAAACGTAACTAAATTATAAAATAAACTAATTAAGATTACCAACTAAATTAAACTAATGAAAATGATTAACTCAGATTAGAAATACTCAAGATCACAATTTTCCTCAATACTTCATTTAAATCTCTTCACTTCATCTTTAATTAATTAATTAATTAATTATATAGAATTGTTAACTGAGAATGCTTAACTATTTATTAACATTTTGTAATAATTAATAAAAGACCTATTTCAATTATGTTGCTATATTCATGCAAAACACTTAAAATAGATTCATTAGGAACAAACTCTCAATAAAGTTATATGAGGCATAAAGATAATTCATCCTATACACTATCATGCAATTCTTCCTAAAAAGAATAAACAAATTCATATGTTATCATATATGAATCTAAACCTATAATCCACTTTTGATTTCATATAGATTATCTCATTAATTATTGTGCAAATAATTATACATGAACGCACAAGATATGATAATCAATTCATATATAAACATTAATAATTAAAAAAATAAAATAAATTAAACATATAGGGTTCAATTGCAATCTCAAATAAATATTAACCTATAACAAAATAATAAATTATCCACAAATAATTCAACATCTCAAAATTACGAAAATAAAAGTAAAAGAAAAGAAATCAAATCTGTGGTTTGATATCTGAAATCAATTAGTACGATTATGTGTGAAGTATGTGAAAAACATGAAGTATGATTGCATGTGAAGTATGTAAAAAATAGAAAGTATGATTTGATATAAATTATGAAACATGTTTTAAATGTCATGTATAAGATTTGAAAAACATGTATAAAATATCATACATTGATAAATTGCTAAGTATGCATGATGTATGAACTATGTGTTGTGTTAAACTATTAAACTCGTTGAGCCATTATGCTCACTCTTGCTTTAAAACAAATATTTTCAGAGAAGTCGAATAAACGCAAAGTCCCGGTAAGGACAAATGAATGGATTTGACTTGAAATTGTTGGAGTTAAGTTTGTTAATAAAACCTTATTAACAATAGATATGTGGTATTTAGTTGTGACCCTATAAGGGTATGTTTTGTTGTAATTATTGAAAGTTAAATAAAAAACCTGTATATGTTAGTATAATGTTTGTATATACTAGACTCTTGTATTATTACAAGACATGAATGATTTAGGAAAGATTGTATAAGAAGGATAGATAAGGTTGTATTTGTGAGGTTGTATACACTCATACTTTTATAATAAACTAGGTCATAATTCATATGATCTAAGTTATATAAAATTATGTAAAGATTATAATTTTGGAATAGAAAGAGATGGTTTAAAGTTTTAAGTAAATGAGTTATTCTCAAATATAGTGTTGATAAATGTTATGGATGTTAAGAAAGATATAGTACCGTCATCATCGAACCCGAGATTCAAGGGACTCAGATGCACCAACGTTCCCACTATGTAGAAGCCTCTCGTAGTCCTTGAACTCTAACTCCTGGATCCTGTCTTCCTACTCAATAATGCGATCAGTATACACACCCAACAACTCGACCTTAAAAGTAGCATACTCTATAGATCCTCCCTCTGACTCCTCTGTTGACCTATCTCTGGATCCGACCCCTCCATCTCCTTCGAATCTATCTTCGGCTCAGACACTCCCTATACTTGGGCTACGTCTTGGAGTAGCACTACTGCGATGGGGCCCTCAAATACTACATATATATCTCAGGGTTCATCCTCCATAATATGACTGGACTCCCCTACCTCGGGTATCCTATAACCACAAACAGAAAAACAAACTAAATCAGTATCTTGAAATAAAATATGTCCGGCTGTGACTTGACATAGCGAGACCCCCGAACATCGTAAGCGTAGTGGCCATTAGTCGTCTTTTGTGATCAAATCAGGTTATTCTGGATCAACTGTTGGCCTTGTCTCAAGTAACCTGATGCTCGTTGTTCATTGTGGCGGCTTTGACCTTAAATCGTTGGGGTGGCTTCGTGTTGGGGTCCACCTTCCTTTTCGCATGTCGGGTCAAGTCACGATTTTTGCCCTCCTGCCAGGGTTAGTAGAGAAGTGCAAAATTTGGGTGTCTACATACATATGAATGGTCATATTCAAGTTACGTCAAATTAGATTATAAATATCTATTTCACATGTAAACTTACACGGAAGAATAAAGGTGTACAAGTTAATGTACTTGCTTGTTACATCTACTTTCCCTCATTTTAGCTTATCAACTTCCATTTGACCTACATAATAAAAGTAGTATGCCATCAAGCCAATCACATTTGATGTGATAAGTATATATTTTGTAATTTTATTTACTTATTAATAAAAGTTTTATTTAAAGGCATTTCTTTATTCATGATTAATTTTTTAAATTAATTAAATGGATAAATCCATAGTTTTGAGCAATGCTTTTAGAATCATAATGTTGATTATGCTAATGAGATCTAAAGTCTAGATAGCTTAAAATTAAAATGTTTCTAATCGTGGGATCACTAAAATGGGAATTAGTAAATCGAAATAGATTAGTACATACTATGCTTGCTCATTATCTTCAGCTCTTTTGAAGATGATGATTGATCTCATAATCATTTTTGTGAAGACACTAAAGCAAATATGTAGGTACTTATTGAGAATAAGTTCACTGAATGTGACTCTATTAAAGAATACTTAATGAAATTTTACTTGTCTGTCAATAGGAGTTCCTAATGTGGTAGTAGTACAAGTGATTCTTGGATTTAAGATCATCATAGTACCTTGTGTATGATGAGTTATACTTTGTCATATTCCTTAAGACTATATGTGTATAACAAAGGATATGTTTGGGTATAATAAATTCTACATGGAGGTACGTGAATAATCAACAAAGGATCTGCCACTTCCAGTAAAATAATCAACAAAGGCAAATAAAATATCTTTATTTTATCAACAAGGCGCGGTAACTTGGGTTGTAAAGACAACACATTGTTATCTGTTATAATATGATAAAACCTAGAATAATTTTTAGTATTTTAAAATGTTTAAAGAAAAATCTATGTTAAATGTTTCGGCTAGACAAATTGATTTTAAAATACCAAAATGTATTTATGAAATTATCACGCGCCATTAAAGCCATGGCGTGGAGATGAAAAATAATGGAATCCTCAACACACTGTGGCAATAGTGCAGTATCATGAAGTCTTAGAAATGAATTTCAGTTATTTTAACTAATCTAAAATGATTTTCAATTCGTAATATATGAACAATTTAATGACATAAGTCTATGTTATTTATTTTGACTAGACACTTTTGGTAAGAAAAGGTTCAAGTTTTATTTTCAATCTAAATTATTCTAGTGCGAAATTTTGTAGTAAGTCTGAGGTGAACAATTACATAAACAAATATATTTTGCCAGCATATAACTCCAATTTCGCTTGCAAAGACTAAACATTATGCATGACGTATGGTACGATAGGTTGATCCCCTAGCGTATTATCTTTGTGGTGAAAATGTGTTTGTAGTCTTAAGACTATTAAAGGTTACAGTAGAAATACTATCTAACCTCATACACAGTTCATGGTCTTTATGACCCCTCAACATATTATGAAAGTTTTAATTAATATTTTGATTTTTAATATATTCTTCTACAAGATATTTCAATATTCTGAAATTGTAAGTTTAGAAGTATGAACTTCCTAGGAAAATGTGGTCATAGAACTTGATGAGTAAAGAGATATCCTCAGAGAAGAAAATTAGTAAAAATAAGTATGATGTAATTTCGGGGACGAAATTCTTATAAGGAATGGTGAATGTAATATCCCATATATTTACAAGATATGTAAATAAGATCATAAATGATTAATTAAAAGTTAAGGTTTAAAACCTAGAGTTGGAGAAGTGAGATATGTAGAAAATAAGTAAAATATTTTTTTTCCTTATTTCTTTGTTAAGGATTAAATGTGAAAAAATGGGTTATAAAATTTAAAACCTATAAGTGATTAATATGTATACTTAAAAGTATAATAAATGTAAGGTAATATAATACCTTTAAAATTTGATAAGATTATTTGACGAAAGAGTTTAGTGAGAATATTATAATGATGCATGTGAAGATTTTATTAAGAAAATAAATTCAATTAAGAAGTGAAGGTGGTTATATTACTCAACAAAAATAATAAATTATTTAGTTTTAATATGGAACAAGAAAGAACATTATGAAATATAATTAATTAGGTTAATTATATGAGTTATGAGTTAAAGTTATAGAAAAACTAAAATGATTGTCTATGATGGCAATAATAAGAAGTTAATTAATTAAGTAATTAACTTAATTATCAAGTTGTAGTATAGAGTCCAATAATGAATTAAAATAACCCTAATAGTTTAATTGTTTTAAGTCTTATTGGTAATTATAAAGAGATTCAAATAAATTTATGAATTAAACTTTATAAATAGTCCAAGTAATTTAATTACTACTAATGGACTAGTCCGAAAGGATTATATTTATTAGCCCAATATGGGAATACTTGCATGAAGGTGTGTAATTAAATAATAAGCCCAAGTGTTATGTTAATTGATAATCTAAGAGGTAACTAATATAAGTTAAATTAAATTATATTGGCAAGTATTGTATGTAACGGTGTGGTAGTATAATTAAATTAATTACTTAGTCCAATGTATTAGAGATGTGTAAATTGTGTTCGGTAGCCCAAACAATTCACATGAAATGCCCAATTAAAGTTATATGATGAGTCTAAACAAATTAAAGTGGAGCCCAAATATTTTAAGTATTGGTGAGTATAGAAAATTAACTGATGTAAGATTAATTGAATAATCTTAGTTGGTAGGTAAGAGAGGGCATTAACCAAACATTGATTAATTGCTAGATGAATGAATGTGATAATGAGAATTAATCATGGATGAGTTAATTGAGTAACCCTAAGTGGCAAATAAGTTAGTGCTTTAACTATGCATTGGTTAATTGCTAACAAAATGTGTAATTACATAATTATATATATACATGATGAAAAAGACTTAACTAAGGTAGAGTTAGTGGATCAACCCTAGGTCACTTGACGTGTTAGTAAGTTAACTACATTGTGGTTAATTGTTGGGAGAAGTATAGATATGTAAATATATAAAGAAAAAGATGAGCTTTAATTAAGGTTGAGTATTTGAGTGAACAAGGTTAAGTGTAGTACGTTAACCCTAGGTCTTATAGAGAGTTAGAGAGTTAACCACACGTGGGTTAAATGTTGGTGTTATGTTGCTTATTTTGCACTTCACAATCTATGTTGCTTATAGTTAAGTTGATGAGTGACATTTTAAATGTCAAATATGAAGAAAAAAAATGCAAGTAATATATATATAGAAGTTAGTGTATATGTATATATGTATATATAACTAATGAAAATAAATGCTAAGGCCGGATTTTCAGAGGGCCCCATATGGGGATGTTGAGTGTTGCTTCATATTGCTTAATTTTCACTTCAAAAGTTGCTTACAAGCTAGCTTGACTGAAGTCATTCATTTTAGTCATTCAACTTAGTCTTGTTCTTCCAAAAATTAAGCTAGGATTGGACTTTGTAGAGATTGGCGAGATATGTTCGTTAATTGGTATCGATATACATATTGTAAGTAATAAAAAGACCTATAAATAGAGACCTTGGTTCATTTGTTAGTGTTTGTTCATTTGTTTCACCAAGTTATAGAGAGAGAAATGAGAGCTCATCTTAGAGAGTTTAAGAGAACCACCAACAGTGTTAGTCATTTTGGGTGGAAGAAGAAGATAGATGAGGAGTCCTAGCCATTCATAGCAAAGTTTAAGGAAGGAAGAAGAAGGAACTATGAAGGTTGAAAAGTTTCTTAACCTTGATTTTTTCATTTTATGTTGTTAAAGGTATTAGTGGAGATATATATGATGTATGTTATGTATTATAATATTGTAGAGTTATAAAACATGATAGTCCAGAAATATAATGCTTGTAGCATCATGTTTGAATCAATAGAATCAAGGATTTATGAAGCTAGTTTTCGTTCTGTCCTTGTGAGCGATTTTAAGCATACTTTCGTTTAGAATTTTAATTTGTAATCTAAAGAGAAGTTGTAGAGGGAAAAATTCTGATGAGAATGAACTCAATAAATACCAACAAATATTTTGAAATGAGAAAATTATGACTGTCAGAGCGACTGAGGGTCGAGTAGTCCACAAAATTAGTTTTTTTTTCGTTTGGCAAACACTACCCAGAACAGATTTTAGTTGTCCGGGTCGAGTTTTCTTTGAAAAATTAAGTTGAAATAAGTGTAAAATAAATGTGTTTTTATAATAAACCAATATTTTTAAAGTCTATAAGTGACTAATTGATGGTTAAATGTTTAAAATAAAGACTAATGTTAACACAATTAAAAAGTTAACTATTTGTATGATTTGAAGATTATTAAAACATTGTTAAATAATTAATAATATTAGTAAGTAACTAAAATGTTATTAAATAAGTAATAACATTAGTAAAAGATTAAAATGTTATTAAATAATTAATGACATTAGTAAATGATTAAAAGGTTATTAAATAATTAATGACATTAGTAAATAATTAAAATGTTATTAAATGATTAATAACATTAGTAAATGATTAAAATATTATTAAATGGTTAATAATATTAATAAGTCGTTAAAATATTATTAAATGATTAATAATATTAATAATTGATTAAAATATTATTAAATGGTTAATAATATTAGTAAGAGATTAAAATATTATTAAATTATTAATAATATTAATAAGTGATTTAAATATTATTAAATGGTTAATAATATTTGAATATGGTTGTATATTATCAAAAGTAGATAATATTTTGAGATATTTGGTACATTATTAAATGTCTGAATCATTAAGTTGTGTAAAAGAATAAAGTTTAATTGGATTAAATCAAGGTAAGAGTCCATTTGTGACTAAATATTAGACAACTTACTAAATATGGGTTGTATGAAGAATGTAAGGTATTGGTGAAAGTTGGATAAGCATACTCGACCTGTCCAATTAGGTTTGGGCTAGGACTTTGTCCGGAAGTCAAATATTCGTTTGTCGAACATTTTAAAAGTTAATAAATTAGAGTTAAGGTCTTAAATTGAGACTAATTAATAGTCATTGTAACTAATAATTATGTCAATCTCATACATCATTGTAGGTTGAGCAAAAGAAGCAAAACTAGCATAAAACGGATAAACTAATCAAGCAAGTTTTTTAGAACTTACTCCTATGTGCATTAATATGCTACAATGTGATATTAAATTGTTAATATGAAGATATGTTGATATTATTTGTATTATGTAAAGCCAATAAAGTATGAATATATGTGAAGTATGTGAAAAGTATGAAGTACGATTACATGTGAAGTATGTATAAAATATGAAGCATGATTTGATAAAGGCTAGTTGCGTATTATATGTGATGCATAAGAAGTATGAAGCATTCATAAAATGAAAAGTATGAAAAGCATGATGTAGATATAAAAGACAGAGTATGTATAAGTATATGTGAAACATGTAATGTATTATGTGTAACTGTTAGATTTGCTGAACCATCGTGCTCACTTTTGCTATAAAACCAACACTTTCAAATAAGAGCGAAATATTCGAAGTTTTCGATAAAGTTCAAGGAACAGGAATGCATATTACTTTCACCGAAAGTCTAAACGACTATTGTAATTATGAGTTCGAATTGGACAGTTAAAATGATTGTGTAATTAAAAAAATGGTTAGTGTGTATCATGAGTGATTAAATAATCAAATTGATTGTAATAGAATGAACTCGTGTCATTTATGATGTTGAGGCATATTAGGAATTTATAAAGATTACGATTCTGGAATAAAAAGAGATGTTGTAAAGTTTTAAATAAATGATTATTTATCAATTATAATATTATTTTAAGTCATGAACGATAAGAAAAATATGGTACAATAGAGAACCAGATCCGAGGTTTAAGGGACCCGGATTCGGGGTCGTTACCCTAGCTCTGGCTCTGACTCTGACTCCTGATCTTCAATATCCTGCATCTCTAGATCAGACTCATGATCCTCCTCAAGATCCCATCGTAGCTTCAGCCACCAGTGGTTGTACCATATCCACATGGATGTCAATAAACTCATCCTCAACTGTGTGACTAGATTGTCCAATCTCAAGAATCCTATAATCACAACACAAATAACCATAAACAAATGACATTAATATCGCAATAAAATATATTCATTGATGAAATAAAAGTATATTTAATTGTGTTACATGTTTGCCTAATTTTAATTAAGAATTTACACGAAAGTATACGCGGTCCACAAGTAATATAATGATAAAGAGAGTGTCGAACCAACAGGGAATTAAAAATTATTATTACCAAACACTAATTTAATATCAAATTAATTTTATTTAAAAAATCTCAATTAAATTATAAAATATAATTTAATTAAAATTATTAACTAAATTAAACTAATAAAAAAGATTAAATCAGATAAAAAATACTTAAGATTATAATTTTTTCAATATTTTATTTAAATCTCTTCACTTTCTTTTTAATTAATTAACTATATAGAATTGTTAACTGAGACTATTTAACTATTTATTAACATTCTTCAACAATTAATAAAAAGACATATTCCAGTTATGTTACTATATTCATCCAAAACACTTAAAATAGACTCATTAAGAACAAACTCTCAATAACGTCATATGCGACATATAGATATATTCATCATATACACTATCATACTACTCTTCCTAAAAAGAATAAATAAATCTATATGTTATCATATCTGAATCTAAATCTATACTCCACTTTTGCTTTCAAATAGATTATCTCATTAATTATTGCGCAAATAATTATACATGAATGCACAAAATATGATAAACAATCCATATATAATATTAATAATTAAAAAGAAAATAAGTTAATTTAAAATACATATTTGGTGCAATTACAATCTCAAATAAATATTAGCTCATAACTAAATAATAAGTTATCCATAAATAATTTAACATCTCAAAATTATAAAAAATAAAAGAGAAAGAAAAGAAATCAAATCTTTATTTTGATATATGTCTATAATTCAGATCACAGTCTTCAATTTCTAAGCTCCGCCTTCAATTATTGAATCATTCGCGTTGACTATTCGCTTCTAATTCTACTCATAAATTACCCTAATATAAAATTATGCTATAAAACTTTGTTAATCTCCTGAAAATAAGAGCTACATAATGTACTTATACGAGTACAATAATAATCGTAAGCATTAGCGGAAAAGAATTCAAATTCAGAATCAAATTAATCCAAAAAACGCGAATAATTCCATTCTGCTAATTAGTGCGCTTGTCAAACATGCCCCTGTCTCATTTTGACCTGTCAGCGCTTGACCACGTGCATGGCGCGCCTTCATTCGCTTCACCAAACAATAGTGTTTTTCTGCTTGCATGTTGCTTATCAGCGTCCGCGCATGGCGCGGATCCTACTACTCCCATAACACGCTAAACGACGCCGTCTCTCATGCATGCTGTAGTTGATTAATATTTCATGCGTGCATGGCGCGCCCAACTTGATTTCAAATTATTTACGATTCTGCCCCTCCAACTGCTAAATTACCATTTTGCCATCAAGCTCTTGTAGAATTCAAGCAATGAATTAATATGAATAAAATTATTAACTTTAAAAATTTTAAAATATGATAACTTAAGGAAAATTTAAAAAGTATGCAATGTCAAAAATTTTAACATATTTATTAATCTTACTCTACTCAGGACCCTTCGTGTGTGTGATAATTCAAATGTATCAAACTAATTTAAACTCAGATAAATTTAAGTAATTAAATGACTCATAAAAGATATTACATAATAAAAGAATTACAAAACAAAACTCTATAACTCACTTTTCACACCACTCTTCATTAATAAAGGCAAATATAAATTAAAGGATCAAAATATATTTTTTTCTTCACGTTACATACACTAGGATCATTTTTTTTAAAGTTCACAACATTCCTTTCCAAATATATTATTATATTTTTTCATTCATCATAGATGAGTTCATTTTTTGATCCATCTCACCCTTCTTCTTTTTTAGCCCACGAGTGCGTTTTACGCTCCATCCCGTTTTCTTCACATGTTTATGAGTGAGTATGTTTTATGCTCTATCTCAACTTATCATATGACTATTAATTTAACTCGAAAATGATCAATTCTTCAAACAATCCTAGAACAATGTAACTAAATCATCTCCATAAAAATTATATTATACCTCATATTTCACTTCAAGTTATGATCAAATAAGTTATAAAATTCACAAATATCTATCATAAGAAATTAACCATATAAACCTTCTCTAAATTAAAACTAACTCGACACAAATGGATATGAATGCATAAAATTAAAGGATCTCAAATAAAATAATAACCAATAATATGCCAAAATTCAAACTAACAAAAAATTATCAATTTTTCAAAAGTTATTAAATAAAAACCAAAATATTTTATCATTGATTATAAATTTAATTCAAAATTTTTCATTGCCCAAGTGACTCAACATAAACACTAAGTTACCCAATTTTCGTAGGAAACACGATTACACTTAGAATGTGCAACAAGCCCTTAAACTTCATGTTACCCCAAGTGGACGAGTTGTGTCTCGTGAGGGTTTGCAGTGAATTTACCCATAAAATTCTAAAATTTAAACTAAAATAAAACCTAAGTTTTTTTAAAAATTTTCTAAATTTATCCATACCCCCAAACTTAAAACAGATATTGTCCTCAATATATAAAATAAAGAAAAGTAAGAACAAAGGATTCCCCAGAATATGTAGCATTTTCTCATTGTCGACGCCGGAATTTCCGTCGTTTCGTTTTTTAATATTAAAGCCCTTTTCAATTTTAGCCTTTTGAATTAAATGTGATTTTGAAAAGGGTCGGCTTAATGTCGACGGGTTTTGAAAGATCGATTTCTTTATGAGCCAATTGACCAGAGTCGCCAGTTGGTATATTTGAAATGGATGTACCAACTCATCCGAATTTTATTTTCGTAATCGCTGGCTCATGTATGACTCCGATTAATTGATCCGCAAACCGAGATTCATAGAGTTCGGGGGCTTGCTTAAGCGAGGGGAAGGTGTTAGGCACCCCCCGACTTCCGTGAAACACGGTTACCGCAACCTTGATGTTTTCCTATCCTTTTAAATCTTAAAATGTGTGTGTGCACGTGCGTGCGTGTGTGTGCCTAAATGAATGTTTGTGGTGTCCTTTTGCATAAAAGTTGCTTTGTTTTTATAGGGCAAATGTGTTTTGTTGGGAAAGCGTTTAGACGTCTTTTGACCCAAATGACAAGGCTCCGTTTTTATAATAAAGATTGATTTTAATTCTGAAAACGATGAGGGTTTTTTATTAGATGTCTTTTTAGAAAATAATAGTTTTTTTTTTTTTTTTTTTAAACTTTTGTCAAATAGGAATCGAGACTATACATTGCCTTCTAACAGTAAATATAAATAAAATGAAGGCAACTTCTAGAACTCTTTAACCCTATGCACAAAGTTTAATGAAAACGTTTATTTATTTATTTCGAAAATATCTTTTATGATATTTCAAAACCAAATATAGCCTTTTCGTCAAACAAGGATCAAAGTAGGGGCGGCTGCGATCGGCCCCTACGTCAGATCGCGAGGGGTCGCGATCCGTCACTTTCTTTACTTTTCTACCTCTCGTTTTCGGTTTTCCTCGTCCCCTACTCGGCTTTTTCGTTTTTTTGGGCATCTTTTGGCAAAATCTGCTCCGATTAGATCAGTCTACGCACTTTGGGTAACGTTTTAACTCCTTTTTCTTTGCTTTTCGCTTTTATTTGGCTATGTATTTACTTGTTTAAATGTTTTAAATCTAGCAATGCATGCCTCTATGAGATATTTATGTTGGACTTAGCATAAAAAAATAATGGATCTTGCAGTCATGCTTTATTTACTTTGAAAAATCGTCGTTTTAGTTATTTCATGCTCATGATGCACCCTTTTTACTAGCATTTGGGATTTGTTGGTTGCCTGACTTGATTAAACATGCATGATCGTGCATGGGATGTCCATTTTGCAAACGAAACTCTGCCGAAATTTCGGGAAATCTAGCGCACCTCTAGGGATTTGTTTATACATTTTCAATTCATAAATATGTTATGCTGCCCTATGATTTTATTTTTTTTAGCAATATGCAACAAGATTTTTTGAAAGATAACGAGCTAAGGGTGTACCTCCTTTTCGTGATGCCGTTTCAGTCATGGATCCTAATGCTCCCAGCGGTTCCTCAGTGCCCCGGGTTGCTGGTGTCCGCCGTCGTAGAGCGGCTACCTCGGCTCCCGCTCCAGTTCTGACTCGTCATTCCCGTAGACTGGCAGAGTCTATTATTCGCCCCGCTCACCCTGCTGTTGATGATGATGCCCCAACTGAGGCAGAGGTGGGCCCTTCGGGCACAGCGGCTCCTCCCCCCTCGCGTCGGACCTTACCAGGGGCCCGTGTCAGGATACCGGATCTGCTCGGTCCTGTTCTCAGTAGTCATCCCTCAGCCTACTTGGCGGCTAACGAGGTATATCCGTCGTTTAAGTTCATTCAAACCCGTATGGTTACCATGCCTGACTTTTGATGGCTGTCACAGGTTCCTGAGTTTACCCAGCCTCGGGGTAACTGGTTCAGCATCTACACTCTCTACCATGCGATGCATTCCGATTACAAGGGGATGGTAGATTCTTGGGGTTTCAGACATTTCTTCACTATCGCCCCTCGCCGCTGTCCGTGGGGCTATATGAGGGCCTTATCTGAGCGCTGGTTCCACCATACACAGTCGCTTCATCTTCTGGACTGTGAGCTGATGTTGACCCCTCTCGACTGGCGTTATATCACCGGGGTGGAGTTCTCTGGACCCCGGGTTCCTCTGGAGACTGACATCACCACCGCAGCTGTTCGATCTCTGTTGGGATACTCTCCTCAAGATAAGGTCTTTAAGGCCCGCAGCATTCGATCGGGAGCCTTGGCTGTAGATGCCATTGGAGGGGTCCTCTCCGAGCCATTCCCTGAGGACCGGTCTGCTCGTGACTTTCTGCTCCGACGTTTGTTTCTGACCCTTATGAGGGGCTGTTTTCTGGGGAACAACTCCTCGACTATCCATTTCAGTATCGTCGGAGCCACCCGGGATGTTGACCAGATCGGGGATTACGATTGGGGCTCTTTCACCTTCGCTTACTTCCTTCAGGGTCTTCGTCTCCGCTCAGAGGGACAGACTGATGCTTGGCTCGGCTTCTACCCCTTCCTGCTAGTAGGTCCCTTTTATCGTATAGTTCTTGATTCGTTCCATCTCTTTGTCCCTTCCTGCTACTTACGGTTTTTCTGTTTTGTTTGACAGTTCTGGGCTTACGAGAGACTACCCTGCTTGCGGCCAGTTACTACCCTCGGCCCGGAGACTTATCCCAGGGGCCGTAGATGGCATCATAGTACTCTCGAGGAGACCCCAGTGTCCGATAGCTTTGCTCACTGTCGGCTGCAGTTAGAGCTGATCTCGTCCGCGGATGTGACCTGGGTTCCCTACACGGCGGATCATTTGGCAGCTGGCCTTGCCGGTGGTTATGCCGCAGATCTGGAGCATGCCTTGTCCACTCGTCGTATTCCATTTCTGACATACGGTGGATGGGAGCTGTATCTAGGGGAGCGCGCCATCAGATGTGTGACTGGGGAGGCTCGTATCCCTTTTGCCCCTCCCTCAGAGAGAGCTTGGTTTGCGGATGCCCACCTTCCAGAGGCCCTGATGGCCGGGGAGGACGGATATATGTTTTCTGCCGGTCCTCATACGAGCGAGAGCTTCAGTGCCTGGTGGAGACCCCGCACTATCGGTCCTCAGACCCGGGCTACCTTCTTCCTCGGAGACCTGGTTCACGAGTCGGTGATGATGACGGATTGGATGGAGTGTGTCCGGGCCCCCACCCACTTGGACCAGATCGCTTCCCTCACTCGGCAGATGGATCAGTTATCTCTTTTTGTTCGGAGCTTGGGCCGAGATCCAGAGGAGGCTTATGCTGCAGACCCGCAGGGATCTGATTTTGGCGCGGGCCCCGGCACATCGGATGCCCCAATTCCGTTCTATTCCTGCCCAGACCTGAACTTCGAGGGTGAAGCTTTCATTCCCCCAGATTTGCCTGCAGATCAGTTTGAGGATGATGCCTTCATTAATGGCATAGAGTTCACTGATTAGGTTTTGATAGGCTAGGACCCCTATATTCAAACCTGCTCGTTTTATTATTATTTCTCATTTCATGGATTATGTACAGACTTGTTTTATTTTATGCACAATCATTTACTTTTGATGATCCATTTATTCCATTATAGCTTGTATGATGCATGATTTGTTATATAAAGGAAAAAATGACCCCTGTATAGTCTTTTGATACTGCTTTTTACAGATGTCATCCCTGGACGTGGTTCGCGTGGACCCTCGCGCCCCTCAGGGATTATTTGCAGGCTCTTCTTGTGGCTGGATAGTTTGCTACCCTCTGACCGAATCATCGCAGAGGGTCTTTTGGGACACTCCTTGGCTCTTTTGTCATTTCAGGTGCCGCCGGGCTTTGTTGACGGCATTCTCAGTTGTTAGATCCCGGACAGACAGGTTTTCAGGTTTGGGCTGGAGTATCTGACCCCTACTATCGAGGAGTATGCTCGTTTTACCGGCTTGTCGGTGGATGGTCCCTGCGCACGGGTTACTTCAGGCCATATGCGCCGTCAGTTCCTGACTTTCACAGGCTTGCGGAGGACAACTCTGCTATCTGTGATTTCTTCGAGCCACCTTGTCCCTCTACCCTTCTTGGTTGACAGATTTGGCTCGGTGGATAGCTTCTCTCGATTCTCCAGTGATTTTTCAGTATCTGAGGAGCGCTGGGGCACTTTGAGAGTGGATGTTTTGATGGCCTGTGTCATATCAGTCCTGTACATGCCTGCAGGGGATGACCTCCTGGACATGCGGGTTATTGTAGCGGTTCAGGCTCTCCAGGAGGATCATACCATCCTTCCCATGATACTTGCCGAGACTTACCTATCGGCGTCGTATTGTCATTCCTTCTCTGGTCGCATATTCAGGGGAAGTTCCATTTTGTTGTATGCATGGTTCATGAGCCATCTCAGACCTATCGGGCAGTTTCGTCGGCATGGGTTTTGTTTCAGTCACAGCTTGGCCATGCAGTTCTCATTCCGTCCCCGGCGATGCACGGATACAGCTTCCTAGAGGGATTTCTTATCGGCCATTGAGGAGCCTTTCCATCTTCTGATCTATTCGGGTTATTGCTCCTTCCAGAGTTTCTTGACTCATGTGCCACCTTTTGATTTCCTCCCTCTTCTTGGCTTGAGAGGGGTGACGACTTATCATCCCTTAGCTGTCATGGGGCAGTTTGACCAGGTGCAGGATCTCCATCTCTTTGCGGGAGCAGCTGACTACTGATTTTGTCATATCGCCTCAGACGGAGAGGGAGCTGTTACGGGCATACGATCTTTGGTCACACAGGGTCTCGACCGAGTTTGGGGATAGTCACCCCGGTCAGACACCTGATTATCTGTTATGGTTGCACGGAGATTCTAAGATTGCCGACTTTGACCCGATTGGGGTATTGGATGGTCCTCGAGCACCTTTCCCAGATGAGACCAGTTCAGATGCGGTCATTCCTCCGGAGGTTTCAGGATTAGCACCCAGGTCGGATGTTGAGGAGGTTTCTGCTTCGGTACATGTCCCATCCCTTGATTTGGCGGATCGGACCCAGAGGTTAATGATTAAGGGTACCCGGCTCCGGTCCGCTTTGAGTGCTACAGAGACTGAGAGGGATACCGCACACGCGGAGTGGGATGCTGCTGTACTAGCTCGTGACGCCGCCCTCTCTGCCAGAGATAGTGTTATCGAGCAGGTCAGGGTTATCATGGAGGGTCATTCTGCGACTGTTACTAGTGCTGCTGCTCTTTTGACTCGGATTGACATGATGGGACAGCAAATTGCGGGTGAGCCGGATGTTCACGATGCCTCGACTATTCTGTCTATCCTGCTCCAGCTGGTCTCTGACCTGTAGATGATTTTATTTCCCTGCACGGACTATGTCAGTTTCATCACTTTTATTTAAAAGACAGACTTGTAATCAAAATGTTTTGTATATATAGAGAAATATTTATGGTTTAGTCATTTCCCTTTTTGATGCATCATCGCCCTTCATTGGATCCTCATTTTATCCAGCCGATTATGATTTCGATATATTGCCTTATTTTTTTCCTCAAGTCTTGATTGGAACTTCACAGATATTGCCGCATGCCCCTCAAATTTCATCGGAGTGAGTCTTGGACTTTGGGCTAATTATGTGGCTAGGTTTGGGGAAGATTTGGAATGTATTTGTCACAGTAGGGCTTCGGGGTTTTCTGGAAGTGGGCTTGGTATAGGGACAAGGTTTATTATTTTATATAGAACAAACCGCGCCATGCTGGCTGCCTACGTACTCCCACAAGGTCAGGAGATCAGGTCCTACGTAGTTCGAGTTACAAAGGAGATAAATTTATTTATTTATTTTTTTTTTTTTAAGCATAGAACCGTTTCACAGAGTCAGAATTCAGGGGCTGCGGGAATACCTCGCCATCCATTTCTTATAGGATGAGGGCCCCTCCAGATAGGACTTTCTTGATCACAAAGGGCCCTTCCCAATTCGGAGCAAATTTTCCTTTGGCTTCGTCTTGACAGGGCATGACCCTTTTTAGCACTAAGTCATTTTCTTTGAACTTTCGGGACCGTATCTTTTTGTCGTACGATCGAGAGATGCGTTGCTGATACAATTGACCGTGTAATATAGCAGCCACCCTCCTTTCATCTATTAAGGCTAATTGGTCATACCGACTTTGTATCCAATCCTCCTCGTCAATCCGAGCATCAAACAAAATTCGGAGGGATGCCATCTCCATTTCAACTGGCAAAACGGCCTCCATCCCATACACCAAGGCGTAAGGGGTTGCCCCTGTGGATGTACGAACCGACGTCCGATATGCAAACAGCATGAGGGGCAACAATTCTGGCCATCCACGATGATTGGCAGACATTCTCGCCATAATTCTCTTTATATTCTTATTCACCGCTTCCACGACCCCATTCATTTTGGGCCTGTAAATGACAGAATTGAGATGCTTGATCTTGAATTGGGCGCACAACTCCTTCATAAGGGCATTGTTCAGATTCTTGGCATTGTCGGACACCAAGATCTCAGGCTGTCCGTATCGGCAAATGACATTGTTCCTGATGAAACTGACTATGACTTCCTGCGTTACCTTGGGGAAAGAAGGTGCCTCCACCCATTTAGTGAAATAATCAATCATGACAAAAATGAACCGGTGGCCATTGCTCGCTTTGGGCTCCACGGGTTCGATTACATCCATACCCCACATGGAGAACGGCCAAGGGGAAGTCATACAATGCAGTTCATTAGGAGGCGCATGCATCACATTACCGTGTGCTTGGCATTAGAAACATCGCTTGACATGATCGTCACAGTCAGCCTTAAGTGATAGCCAGTAGTGCCCCGTTCTCAGAATTTTCTTGGCCAACATCGGTCCACTCATATGCGGCCCACATACTCCACCATGCACTTCGCCCATGATTTTCTGTGCTTGAGTCTCATCCACACATCGCAATAATCCCAAGCCTACATCTCTCTTATACAGGGAATCTCCGCTTAAATAGAATTTCATCGCCATCTTCTGGATTCTCTGCCTTTCCGTTCGGTTCGCCTGGTCGGGGAGTGATCTGTCCCTCAAGTATTCCTGAATGTCATGATACCAGGGCCGATTTGGTTGAACCACATCTTCCGATAACTCTGATATATATTCTTCGTAAGCGGGAGCATTTCGCACTGTTATTTCAATCTGTGGAGTGGCTTTGCTTCTGAGTACGTGGATTAACGAGGCCAGGGTGGCCAATGCATCGGCAAAGTCATTCCGCCCCCTGGGAATGTGTCGGAAGGCTATGTCTTCAAATTCTTGCATCAATCGGATTACACATCGGTGGTAGGGGAGTAACCGAAGCTCCTTAGTGCCATACACCCCCATCGCCTGTCTGATTACCAACTCTGAATCTCCGAACACGGCTAATCTTTTCACTCCCATGTTGCGGGCGAATCTCAGTCCCAGTATACATCCTTCGTATTCAGCCGTATTGTTTGAGTTACTGAACTGTAATTTGGTGAGAACAGGGTATTGCTCGCCCGTAATGGAGACCAGGACTGCTCCAGCTCCAGCCCCTTCAGCATTCATGGCACCGTCGAAATACATTTTCCAGAACTGCCCTTCGTCATCACACCTCGTCTGTTGGACCCACAGTATGTCTTCACCCGGTAGGGACGTGTCTAAAGGCTCCATCCCCCCTGTCGGCATCTCTGATAATTGATCTGCAATCCCCTGCCCCTTCATGGCTTTCTGGGTAACATAAAGGATATCGAACTGCTGTAGGATTAACTGCCACCTTGACAATCGACAATTCAACATCGGTCTTTCAAATATATACTTCAGGGGATCGATTCGCGAGATTAAATAGGTAGTGTGTCCATGAAGGTAATGTTGTAACCTCATAGCAGCCCATGCCAATGCGCAACATGTTCTCTCGATCGGTGTGTAATTCTGCTCACAGCTGTTGAATCTCTTGCTGAGGTAATAAATGGCATGCTCCTTGCCGAATTCATTCTTCTGCCCCAACATACAACCCATCGCCATATCGTTCACGGATATATATAGGAAAAGGGGAATCCCATCCTTCGGAGGTACCAGCACTGGCGCTTCTGTTAATTGCTTCTTAATAGTCTGAAAGGCCTTTTGGCATTGATTGTTCCACTTTCGGGAGGCATCTTTCCTTAACAGTTTAAAGATTGGTTCGCAGGTGGTGGTCAGATGGGATATGAACCGACTGATGAAGTTTATCCTCCCCAAGAATCCCCTTATCTCTTTCTCTGTACGAGGAGCTGGCATATCCACAATAGCCTTGATCTTAGCCGGGTCCAGTTCGATGCCTCGATTGCTCACCAAGAATCCAAGGAGCTTACCTGACTGAACCCTGAAGGCACACTTTGCCGGATTGAGCTTCAAATTATACTTCCTGAGCCGCTCAAATAACTTCTTGAGGTGAGTCACATGGTCAGATTCCGTCCTTGACTTCACAATAATGTCATCCACGTAGACCTCTATTTCCTTATGCATCATGTCATGGAATAGGGCCATCATGGCCCTCTGATAAGTGGCTCCTGCATTTGTGAGGCCGAAAGCAAGTCGTCTATAACAGAACGTGCCCCAGGGGGTGATGAAGGCAGTCTTTTCTCGATCCTCTTCCGCCACCATTATCTGGTGATATCCCGCAAAACAATCGACGAATGAATACATTTCATACTGAGCCGTATTATCCACCAAGATGTGTATGAAAGGCACTGGGAAGTTATCCTTAAGACTGGCCTTGCTCAGATCCCTATAGTCGACGCATACTCTCACCTTTCCTCCGGGCTTCGCCACTGGAACTATATTGGAAAGCCATTCTGGGTAAGTGGACACCATGATGATCCCAGCCTTGAATTGCTTGACTATCTCTTCCTTCACCTTTAAGCTCCACTCCGGTTTTAATTTTCTCAGCTTCTGCTTAACTTGCCTGAAACCCTCCTTGATAGGCAATCGATGTACCACAATATCCGTGGACAAACCGATCATGTCTTCGTGTGACCAAGCAAACACATCCTCATATTGGCTCAAAAGTTCAGCTACTTCTGTTTTCTGGTCGGAAGTCAGGTCTGCCCCAATCTTCAGCTCTTTGGGATTCTCAGGGGTTCCTATGTTGATGGTGATGGTTTGGTCTAGGTTGGGTTTGGGTTTATCCTCGACCCACTCTTTGATCTCGTCAGGAGCGTCGTCATCACCTGCTTCGTCCTGCTCAATTCCCATCAAATCGAAATCCAGTTCTATATCAAAATCATAATCGTCTTTCAAATTTGGAAAATCGTTTGTTAGGCTAGAATGACTCAAATCGGTACACCTGACATGAAACAAAAATATTTGTCATATATATAAACATTAAGTACATGACTTCCTTTCAATAATCATGACAAAAATATGAAATAGACGTGCAGGTACGTAAAACAAAAACACCGTCTTAAAAACCCCTTAATCCCCCTACTGGACAAGATTCCCGGACACTCCTGCATTTACCCTTTTCTGGATACTACTGGTTGCACGGTCCAATTCCTGGGGATCACTTCGGTTTTATAGCTAGTGATAGAGGGGATCTCTGTATCTGGCACCTCTTCTATGATTGCAGCGACTTGGCTTCGACTTTCATTTTCACTTTCCTCGGGCACCTCTAACCCGGCCCAATTGATAAATGGCATGATCTGCTCGCCTTCCGATATCTTTTCTTTTCCCTTTTCATTGGGGCCTGATTGCCCCGGGAGATGGCACTTTCTCTCAAACTGTTCCATGATTTCCTGCAAGAATTCCACCTGCTGGACCAATCCCTTGGCTGGGGAAACCTCCTCTTTACCCTCTGCTTCAGATGCAGTCTTGACTATCCTCGGGGAGTGTTCATTACTGGTTCTCGGTATTGGGACTCCGGTTATCCGAACGGGAATTTTCTTGTATGAGTTCCTTGGCCTCATCCCTCCGTGGTATCCTAACCCTGCCTTGCCCGACTGTGCCGGTATCTGGATGGGCTCGGTGATTCCTTGGCTGTTCTTGCCCAGCCCTTGCCCCGGCTGGAAGTTCATCGCCATCATTTCCCAGGCAACAAAGGTGAGCTCGGGAGACATTTTAGGTTTCAACTCCGGAGCTCCCAACTGCTTGTATTGAGGGGTGCTAATTTCAAATGCCTGATAGCCGATTGGTTCGGCCGATTCGTCCACATGGATCACCGGCATGCCCTTTACAGAGGGAATAGGGTAGTCAGATTTTGCTGCAATTGTTACCAAGTGCCCCTCCACGATAAACTTTATTTGTTGATGCAGGGTGGAGGGAACTGCCCCGGCCATATGAATCCAGGGCCTCCCTAGCAACATGTTATAGCTGGCCGTGATATCCAGCACCTGGAAAGAAATATCAAAAGTATACGGGCCGATCTCCACCGGTAGCTCAATCTCTCCCACTGTATCCTTTCTAGACCCGTCGAACGCCCTCACCACCACCTGGCTGGATCGCAGGCGCTTAGGGTTGACTTTCATCTTTTCCAGAGTATTATATGGGCAAATATTCAGGGCTGACCCCCCATCAATCAAGACTCCGTTGATCACATATCCGGAGGAGATGACCGCAATGTGTAATGGCCTCCGGTGCCCCCTCCCTTCTTCGGGGATATCGTCGTCGGTGAATGATATCACATTGCTGTCCAACAGGTGGCCCACCAAGTGGCCGAATCTCTCTGTATTAATTGACTTGGGGACATAAGCCTCTTCCAGGACTTTGCTTAACACCTGATGATGATCATTGGACGCCAATACCAGGTCTAAGATGGATGTCAGGGGTGGCTGTACCTCCAGTGTTTTAACCACACTCGCCTTGCCGTGATTCATTTTCTCCCAAAACTCTAATGCTTTTTCCTCCGAGATTTTCCCGTTTTCCTTTTTCGTGTTCTCAAGGACCCGCCTTGGTAGATACAATGGATTTCCCTTTGAGCTAACTGATGCACAACTGGCCTCCTCCTCGGTCTTCCCCCCGTAGTCCCACGGAACAGCCCTCGGACTGGTAATTGGCAATTGCGACCTGCCTGTTATAACGAGGGGTCTTGGGGCCGACAACCGGATAGGCTCCCTTTTGGTACTTTGAAACGCCCCAACCAACTTGATAGGCTCATTTTGCGCAGCCTCCTGGGCATGGGTCATAGCAATTTCTCCTTCTATCCTCCTTATGTACATCGATCTCAAGGGACCTCCTGCCCCACTGATTTCCACTACGTTCACGCCTCCCCCATTGTGCTCGGGAAGAGGGTTGGCCTTTACGTTTGGGGGTTCTGGTTGCTCCACCACGATCTCTCCGCTGTCAATCATGTTCTGGATTTTATGTTTTAGTGACCAGCATTCTTGGGTGTCGTGCCCCGGGGAAGCCGAGTGGTAAGCGCATCTCTTGCTAGGGTCATATCTCTTGCCCTTCGGGTCTGACGGAGGTGCTAGCTCTGTAATCTTTTTCTGGCTTACCAACACGGCCAATATTTGCTCCAACGAATCCCCCAATGGGGTGAACTCCCTCTCTTGTGGCTTTTCGAATTTTCGGCGCCCCTCATATCTCTGATTGTTGAAATTTGATGGACGCGGGGCCTCATTTCTTTGCATGCGGACCGGGGGGCTGGTCATTGTTTTCCCAGATAGTCCTTGCAGTACCAGGGACACATCCTCTTCCTTTCTCTTATGGGGTCTCCAGGAAGAACTGCCATAGTTTCCACTCTGGATTTGCTCAGCAACAACTTCAAGAGCTGTGAAATCTCGGATCTTTCCTGACTTCAATTTCATCTCAGCCATTTCCCCATGTTTGATCATCTCCGCAAAAGGCTTTCCTATTCCCGCCATTACTCTTTCATAATAAGGAGCCTCTTGGATATCAATGAATGTCATAACCATCTCTGCCTCACTCATGGGTGGGTTCACTTGGGCTGCCATCCTCCTCCACCGTTGAGCATAGTCTCTGAAGGATTCATTGGTCTGTTTTCTGATCTTAGTCATCTGGTATCGGTCTGGGGCCATCTGGGATTGAAAGCTGTACTGCATTAGGAAGGTATGGGCCAGCTCCTCCCAATTGTGAATCTTAGCATTGTCCAATCTCGCATACCACGTTCTAGCCTCCCCTGTCAGGCTTTTCTGGAACAACTGCATTCTCAATAACTCATCTTCGGCATATGCCCCTAATTCCCCGATGTATACCTTCAAATGTGTGTAAGGATCCCCTGACCCGTTATATTTTTCAAATTCGGGAATTTTGAACTTCTCAGGATACTTGGCTCCGGGAAAGATGCACAAATCAGAGTAGTTAACACTGCCGTATGACCCGATCCCCTTCATAGTTTTGATGGCCTCTTCCATCTGCTTTATCTTCTTACTAACACCGCTGGCAACCTCGTCCTCTGGGATGATAATGACTTGCTTTGGCAGCTCAACTTTTGGAGTTTCTGGGGTCAGTACGTTCCCTTGAGATGATGGCCCCGGCTGGTCCTCGGGTTGTGGCCCTGATTTTAGCTTAAAATGCTCTTTGAGCAACATGGTCAGCTCTGTCATTTGATTTCTCACAGCGTTGAACTCTTCCCGAGATACGGGAGCCGGGTCAGGATTAGGGTTCTCAGCCATTTCGACTGTTGATTCTCTGGCTTTCTTGGATCGGAGACGGGTTTGGGAGCAATCCTGCAAATAAAATATGCCAAGGTTTAGTTCCGGGAAATGACATTGGCAGATGCATGCTAAAGCAAATATTTTTTTATTTTTGGGTTTTGTAATTTTTTCTGCAAAACGGGGTCAGTATCCCTTTATTTTTACCAAAGTAATGACACTGTGGAATTTATGATGCTCTCCAAGCTGTCCCTGTAAAACAGAGGTTAGTACTTTTATTTGGACAGAAGTGGTTGGTACAAAATGATTGACTACAGTATGATATTACGCGTGTAAAGTGTAAAAGGGTATGAAGAGACTTTCCACGCGACGGGTTTATCTGAGGCTGACCTACCCTAAGTTACTCTCGCGAGCTATTTGGCATGAAGGTTCCCAGATCTTCGCAACATACTCGAAGGGAATGAATCCGATCTTTCAATTGGATTGGATCTGAGTGGATGCTTTTCCTGAGCCTCGCCGGGGAGCACCCCTTTGAGTTCAGTAATCCACATCCGACGGGTTTGCCTCAGGAGGAGGAACTGCTCAACATACATTCATCATTCATTCATCGTTCCTCACCGTATGCATATGATGCTAATAAAGTAAAGCTTTTGAAAAGAAATCGCAATCACACCATTCACATACACGCAAAAAAGGCAAATTAACGCAAGCAACGCAACCACATATTTTTAGATTTTTTAAGGATAGGAAAACATCGAGATTTTAACGCGGCTTAAGCCCTCTACTTTCCCCAGCAGAGTCGCCAGCTGTCGACGCCGGGATTTCCGTCGTTTCGTTTTTTAATAATAAAGCCCTTTCCAATTTTAGCCTTTTGAATTAAATGTGATTTTGAAAAGGGTCGGCTTAATGTCGACGGGTTTTGAAAGATCGATTTCTTTATGAGCCAATTGACCAGAGTCGCCAGTTGGTATATTTGAAATGGATGTACCAACTCATCCGAATTTTATTTTCGTAATCGCTGGCTCATGTATGACTCCGATTAATTGATCCGCAAACTGAGATTCATAGAGTTCGGGGGCTTGCTTAAGCGATGGGAAGGTGTTAGGCACCCCCCGACTTCCGTGAAACACGGTTACCGCAACCTTGATGTTTTCCTATCCTTTTAAATCTTAAAATGTGTGTGTGCGCGTGCGTGTGTGTGTGTGCCTAAATGAATGTTTGTGGTGTCCTTTTGCATAAAAGTTGCTTTGTTTTTATAGGGCAAATGTGTTTTATTGGGAAAGTGTTTAGACGTCTTTTGACCCAAATGACAAGGCTCCGTTTTTATAATAAAGATTTATTTTAATTCCGAAAATGATGAGGGTTTTTTATTAGATGTCTTTTTAGAAAATAATAGTTTTTTTTTTTTTTTTTTTTTAAACTTTTGTCAAATAGGAATCGAGACTATACATTGCCTTCTAACAATAAATATAAATAAAATGAAGGCAACTTCTAGAACTCTTTAACCCTATGCACAAAGTTTAATGAAAACGTTTATTTATTTATTTCGAAAACATCTTTTATGATATTTCAAAACCAAATATAGCCTTTTCGTCAAACAAGGATCAAAGTTTCGCCCAAAACTCTTTACTTTTTAAACCTCGTGTATCTAATATCCTAATTTGATTCTTTTTAGAAGATCTTTATCGTTTGCTTTATTTTGGAAAACCATTTTTTATGTCGTAAATTAAAACAAGCACTCACAACGTGTCGGGGCTATCCATGGGCATATGAGCCATCTAGACAACCCCAAACACCCACAATCACATACTTTATTATTATTACGGGGCCTTAACCCGATCACGATTGATATCGCGTTAAGGCCTGATATTACAAATACACCGCCATGGACCCTATGCCACGATTACATATACCTAAACGTCCATCATCGGGATTCGATCACTAGGATCTCCTCCCTAGGCTCACAATCATCCAATCACAGCCCAACCAATACTAAACCAAATCTAACAAGATTTAGACATTTGTTATCACATTACATAACCCAAATATCACTAAATCAACACTACGCATCACTCATTACCATAACGAACGAAAAATCACCGTACGGACGTCATCGGGGCGTTAGGAGGAATTATGTTCCGATGAAACCCTCGCCAACGACACCTAATCCACAGATCATCACCATTACAACAACAACTATATCACATAAACCAATCACAATGCTACGCTAACAATACAAGCAATAAAAACCCAAACAAACAACCTTTTTCACCTTGCAAATCGCCGGTTCAAGCTTCTTATATCACAAATCGGCTTACACCACAAGATCACTAAACTAATTAGCACAACAAAATGAATCTATTGCTTGAATCTAGCCAAGATCCGGACTCTCTCTCTCCTCCCGCGCGCTCTCTCTCTCTATTTTCTTTCTTTTTTCTTCCTCTCCTCCTTCTCGGGTGGAAAATGGCGATGTATACTGGTTCAGCAGGCAGCCGTAGATGTATCTGCGGCTGGCCGCAGATGCATCTGCGGCTGGGCCTGCTGTGGCCGTCCGAGCCGTCGCCTCGGCTGCCGTGTGCTGCCCTCGAGCCGCGAGCCTGCCCCCTTTGTCGGTGACCGCGATTGCATCCGCGGCTGTCCGACTCATTTTTCTCGAATTTCGTGCCACGCGGTCTTAATTCGCCAATTTCTGCTGTATTATTTTGTAAGGCTGTTTCTTGATACATAAATCATTTCTGGGAATGGTTTCCCGGCATCGAGACCCCCCCTAATGCTGTAATCGCCATGGTCCTTGGCCTTCTTTGGCGATCGCATCGGGCTTCGTCTGGATTGCCCGTAGGTCTCGCCTCAAACGACTCAATTCTCGTTTTGCGTTTGACAGCCTTGATCGTAAGCCGTGGTGGGAACTGCGTGTTGGCGCCCACCTCTCCTTTTCGTATGTCAGGTCAATTGACGATTTTGCCCTCCTGTCAGGGTTAGTACACACGCGCAAAATTTGGGTGTCTACACTCATCATCTGCTTAAGTTTGGAATGCATTGAATAAGCCTGAAACAAAATATAAAAAAATAAAATATTAAAACAAATAATAAAAACTAAAATTTACTACTAAAAGAAATCTACTAAAAAAAAACTAAAACTTAGGTTACCTCCTAATAAGTGCTTGTTTTAAAGTCTCAACCTAACTACTCGTATTGATTCTTATATGCTTTTAGTTGATTCTTCAATGCATTTAGTACTCCTCTTGGAAGACTCCATAAACTTTGAAAAAATTTCCTCTAAATTTGATTTTTTCTCTTGCTGTAGTAAAGGTTGATACAAAAAATTTCACGAGTATGATAGTTTTTGAGTAAAAACTTTTTGATTATTCATCCTCATTTCAGTTTGCTCTAAAAATCTAACAAGAATTTTCTCCAAATCTAATTTCTGCTTTTATTGTTGTGGAGGTGGGTATTGAAAATCCCGATGATATGATATTTCTGAATCATAAAATTGATCTTGATTGTTGTTATTTCATGAATGATTCGGATAATACTGGCAAACTGGATGATAGTAGTTTGAGAAGTGTAACTAGGCCGCTAATTGTAGGTATTCTGAATGGATTGATTCTCAAAAGCGTCAACTTTCTTTTCAAGCTTAGCCAACTATGTAGTCAATTGGTCAAATATTCCTGCCACACTTGTTTGTCCCATCCCCTCAAAAGACCATTGAAAATTAAATGCAGCCATTGTATCTACAAATAAAATAAAATAAAATAAAAATATATACAAGTTTAAATTAAAACTCATTTGACTAAAATTAATATTGACAAAAATTATTAAATTAATTTCTCGACAACAGTGCCAAAAACTTGTTTGCCTAATTTTAAATAAGAATTTACACGCAAATATACGCGGCCTAAAAGTAATATAATGATAAAAAGAGTGTCAAACCCAAAGAGAATTAAAAATAATTATTACCAAACTCTAATTTAATATAAAATTAATTTTATTTAAACAATCTCAATTAAATTAAAAAATAAAATCTAATTAAAATTATTAACTAAATTAAACTAATAAAAAAGATTAAATCAAATTAAAAATACTTAATATCACAATTTTTTTCAATACTTCATTTAAATATCTTCATTTCCTTTTTAATTAATTAACTATATAGAATTGTTAACTGAGACTGTTTAACTATTTATTAACTTTCTTCCACAATTAATAAAAAGACCTATTCCATTTATGTTACTATATTCATGCAAAACACTTAAAATAGACTCATTAAGAACAAACTCTCAATAACGTTACATGCGGCATATAGATATATTCATCATATACACTATCGTACTACTCTTCCTAAAAAAAATAAAAAATTCACATGTTATCATATCTGAATCTAAACTTATACTCCACTTTTGATTTTATATAGATTATCTCATTAATTTTGTGTAAATAATTATGTGACACCCCTAAATCTGGGTCCACACAGCCCAAACTTGAGTTGTCAAAATACACAACAACTATTGCAATACAACATACAACGTACCACAATACAGTGTTCAAAGAATACACAATTAAGTCTTCATTATTATTGTCTCACTATTTTACAACTTATGAAGACTAATACAGCTACAATTCAGACTTTCACTCATCACCCGACTAGACTCAGCCACTCTCTCATCTCCTGCTGAAAAATAATGGAACAAAAGAAAAGGGTAAGCTTAAATAGCCCAGTAAAAAATATCATGACTAAGATAATGACAAATAAATTATTGTTAGCCTTCAACAGTTAAGTTCGTGATAGAATAATTTAAACAACAAGTTTTAATTCAACAATTGCAGTTAAGTTCTTAAACAAAGTTCAGATCAACAACTGCAGCAGAATAACAACCATTAGGAAAATCATATGGACCATGATGTCCACTCGCTTCTCTTTTTAAGAAAAACTTCATCAACTTTTATCATCTGATACACCACTGGCCATGATAATACAATTTCACAGTTCCAAAGATATTCAAATATAACACCAACGGTCACGATCATACCAGTCTTCAGCCTTTGGTCATAATCATACCAAACAACAACTCTTCTTTGTCCTAGGCCAAAGAGAACTTTCACTACGTGTCATAAAAGACACACCACCATTATATTGCCTTTATCCTATTATCTGTGCCCCAGGCCACAGATATCCACAACAACTTGATTATGATTATTAGAATAACAACAGTGACATAAATGATGAACAGAAGAAACAGGATAAATAATAAATATCGAAAGTTTATACTTTTACTTTGTGTAGATTCAAATAATGTCCAAATTGTCAACATGATGTGGAGTAATTCAAAAATTATATTCAAGATCCACAGTTTAGAATAACGGTTACAGTTCAAATAGAAAGGTTCAGAAAATAGGAAGGTATAATTAAAATGATATTAGATGAAGCGCAACTATTAAGGAACATATAATCATTTTACAAGTTTTACCGAGCAATACTTATCATAGTAAGTTTAAGAGTATAAAAGAAATGATATCCATTATCGTAGTAAGTTTGAATAATAGAAGATAAAAAAAGTTGGCATCTCTTACCGTAGTAAGTTTAAATAATAGAAGATGAAAGAAGATGATATTCCTTACCTTATCACGTGACTGGATATTGATAAAAATGAGGTTGATCAACCTATATATTTATACTATAATTAGTAATTACCACAAACAAATTTTAAGGTGTACGATAACTCATATATATCAAAATTATTTATATAATATAAATTTCTGTAGTGTAAAATAATAACTTCAAAAATAATTTTTGAAATAATATTTCAAAATAAATCTTCCAAAGAAAGTTTTTTTTTTTTTAAAAAAAAAAAAATCTTCTCAAAGAAGAGTCTTATAAAGGAATATTTGTGAATACCGTGTGAAATAGGTATTTGTGTAATTACTACTCTTTAATAAAATACTTACTTGAAAATTTTTTGCACTCCTTTTAGTTTACAAACACTCAAGATAACCTTACTATTCTCAGAGAAAACTCACAAAATACTTGCAAAAAAAATTTATGTTTTAGGTGTGATTTTTTTATTCAGTTGAGCGATCTATTTATAGGAGAAAGGAAATCATTGTATGTGTGGTAAGTAAGTTGCTGGCGTGCTACACGCCAGCCTGAATTTTCCACAAAAGCAACACAGCCTGGCTGCCTTTTTCTTTCACCAACTTCTCCAGCAAAGTTCAATTCCAATGTTCATTCTTCATGTGGCCCCCGCAGAGGGTCCACATACTATTCACATATAATAATAAAATTTTATTATTATTTATTTTATTTATTTATTATTATTATTATTATTATTATTTTCTTGTGGGTCTTACATATAAAATAATGCTACAAAAATAATGTAAGAAACACGTTAGATCATTATTAATTTAATAATATAAATTACTGTATATTTGTTACTATGACAATTATTAGGTTTAATAATTTTAAAATACAGTGCAATAACAATTATTAGTTCAATGATATGAAATATAGTGTAATGATAATTATTGAATTAATAATACAAAATATTGCGTAACAACAATTATTGATTAATACTGTGCAATAACCATGTTATCAGATCAATAATATAAGACAATGTGCAATACCGTGTGCTACTGTAGAATACTGTGTGCTACTGTATAATATCGTGTGCTATAGTAAAATACTATAAAATATCGTATGCTACTATTCTTTTATCACCGATATTTTAACAGTTAAAAGTGATAACACCGTTGACTATTTTTATTTAAAAATGTTACTTCTGCGTTTTTTATATCCGATAATATTCCGTTGTGGGGTCCACCAATAATTGGTTATTTCGGCATCGTCGTACGACCTGAATATTCCTCAATAAAATGAATATTCCCCAACAAAACGAATATTCCCCAACAAAATAAAATTTGCACATAACATCCTTAACTTTTAACTTTGTCAATTTAACCACTTAGTGTTTCAGGAAAAATATCTATGAAGAAAAATTAAATTTTATATATCATAAAATTCTGGGTCTTACAAATTATACATGAACGTACAAAATATAACAAACAATCCATATATAATCATTAATAATTAAAAAAAAAATTAAATTAAACTATACATTGAGTTCAATTGCAATCTCAAATAAATATTAGCCTATAACTAAATAATAAATTATCCACAAATAATTCAACATCTCAAAATTACCAAAATAAAAGAGAAAGAAAAGAAATCAAATTTGTATCTTGATATCCGTCTATCATTCAGATCACAGTTTTCAATTCTCAAGCTCCACCTTCAATTATTGAATCTTTTGCGTTGAATATTCGCTTCTAATTATACTCTTAAACTACTTTAATATAATATTCTACTCCAAAACTATGTTAATCACTTGAAAATAAGAGCTACATAATGTATTTATAGGAGTACAATAATAATCTTAAGCATTAGTTGATAAGAAATCCAATTCGGAATCAAATTAATCCAAAAATCGTGAATAATTTTGTTACTACTAATTAGTGCGCTTGCTAAACATGCCTCTGTCTTGTTTTGACCGGTCAGCGCCTAACCACGCGCATAGCGCGCCTTCATCCGTTTCACTAAACGACAACGTTTTTCTGCTTGCATGTTGCTTACCAGCGTCTACATATGGTGCAGATCCTACTACTCCCATGGCACGCCAAACGACGCCATCTCCAATGCACACTGCAGCTGATTAATATTCCATGCGCGCATGGCGCGCCCAACTTGATTTCAAATTATTTATGATTCTGCACCCCCCCCCCCTAGCTACTAAATTACTATTTTGCCATCAAGCTCTTACAGAATTTACAGATTTGCTGCCAAGGTTCAATTTCCTACAAAATTAAATAAAAATTAAATAAAAATACTAAAAATAATAATAATGCATAAAATTAAATAAATTACCTAAAATAAATTAAAATGTTTAAAAAATAACAAATAATTAAGCCTAAAAATAACTAATAAATAGGAATAAAATCCACTTATCGTTACCATTCGATTCAATGAATCTCCTCAATCCATCTCATAACGTACACTATAAGAGTTTAACTCTAAGGTTATAACCTAGGTTTTTCATCCTAAAATTTATAACCTAGAGCTCTGATATCAACTTGTGATGCTCCTAAATCTGGGTTTCATAATCTCAGGTTTGGTGCTCATTATCCAACAACGTTAAGCACGTTCTATAAACTAAAGCGAAATATATATAAACGTACATTGTTCATTATATATGGTTCTACTAGCCCCAAGGTTTATTAACCTTTACATAACTACAATCTATACACTTTTAAGTGTTCAAAAGCGATACTAGTGAATTACAATCATTAATGAATTAATTAACATGCATACTAATCTACTCTTAAACCTTCTCTTTGCCCTTGTTTTTCTTAGAGCTTTCAGGCTTGATTGAAAAATATCATGATATAGTAAGGGTAAGCAACTACTTTGCTCAGCAAATTTAAATAAACAATAATCGCAAATGAGGTATATCATGATTGAAAAGAGTAATTTATGAGGTTTCAACAATGTATAATAATTGTGAAATAACAAGATTTCAATTCAATTTAAAAGAAAGAATTGAGTCTTTATTGATGAGTGACTACTAAAGACCGTGAACTAATGCTAAGTCATATCAGTCATTCAACTGGACTTTTAGTATTTTGGTATTCGAGGATATCAACCTCTTGTACCCATATGTGTATGCATAACATATAGACATATGTGCGCAAGTTCAATTTTTCGATAATACTCCCTTTATTAGGGTTGTTCGTTCTCAGTCTTAATATAAGAATCTGTACCAACTATTGGTTTGAATTTACTTTAACAATATTCAAATGATTGAATTCATATATGCAAGATCTAGCTGAACAATTAGCATAAATTATTTATTAAATAGTTTATGAATGATAGAACTTAAATATTTCACAGTTTCGTAATGAAACGGTCTTCAATTGCACTCAAGTGCGAATGATAACAATAATATCGATGGGAGTTAATTTTCAATAATTAAACCACTTAGGGATCTTGCAAAATAAATACAAGTCTGGGTATAGAAAACTTGTCTGTAATGTAATCTACTGCTTACACAAGTTAAATTAACTCCATTTGAAACGACCTAACATTTATAAGGTTGATTTTTCAATTAGTATATCACATAATGATTCCTAATAATAACCCTTGAACAACTTACTTTTAAATTATCTATCAATTAATCACACCAATAAACATTTAATAATTCCTTACACTTAAAAATATTATCATCATTTGATAATATTTAAATCGCTTGTTAAACATCTTAATCAATTAATAACATTTAAGCCCTCAACTAATATTATTAACTATTTAATAATGTTTAAGTCATTTACTAATATTATTAATAATTTAATATTTTTTAAACTATTGTCTAATATTATTAATCAAATAATAATATTTAAGTCTTTTACTAATTTTATAAATTACGTAATAACATTTTAACCATTTAATAATACATTAATTACCTACTAATATTATTATTCATTTTTAATATTTTATTTATTTTTTAATATTATTAATCATTTAATAATATTTTATTTATTTTTCAATATTATTATCCATTTAATAGTATTTTATAAAATTTCTAATTATTCGTTTAATAATATTTTATCCATTTACTAATATTATTATTCATTTAATAATATTTTAGTTATTAAAATTTAGTCTATTAATAATATTATTAAATTTTATATTTTTTGACCTATTTTATACTCAAAAGATCTAATCGTCCCGTTTAATCAAGCCCGACCCGACCCGGAATATTAATTATTTTTTTTTCAATTTCGGGAACAGATCCCGGACCCTATTTTTACACTACAAAACAGGGTCCCGATCCTGGTCCTGCAGAATCAATTTTTAGGTTTTTTCAGAGTTTTTCAAATTTTGCTACTTTGATTCAAACTTGCATAAAATGAAATATACACATCCAAATGACACCAAATTGGATTTCTTATCTTCGTAACTTATGTTCTTTAATATATCGGTCGCATTTTCAAAAACGTTTTTGACATAAAAATTAGGATCATTCGGCTAAGGTTTTGAAAACGACATGTTTTACTACAAATACCATAACTTGCACATTTCACCACATTTTTCAAATATTCAAGTTGTGTTATGTTTATAACCTCTAGAGCTATCTTTGAAACAATATAACTCACAAAAATAATATTCACAACTCATATCACAAATCATCAAACTATACCTCTAGTTAGGGGTTTTCACTAGTAAACATGGTTAATAACACTTTCACACACATTCTAGCATACATGGACCTATGTTGCATCAAATGACCACATAACTCATATATTATGCAACTTTAACCATAGATCTTCATCAATATTATAAATCTAATATTTTAAATTATACATTGACCATAGAAAATTCATTTTGACCATGGAAAATATATTGAGCATTCATGGCACATATATACACATATGCACCATTAAATCTCCATCATTATACCTTCGAACTCACCATAGCTACGTCACACAAATATTTCAACCACAACCAACTATGGCAAAAGATTCATAAAATAATAAACTAAAAAGAAAATATAGATATAAGAGATAGAAAACTTTTGAACCTTCTAAATTTTGATGCTCTCATCTTTCTTCTACCAAAATAAGAAACAAAGCTAGTGGCATACACCTTTACTTTGATATACCCGAAAATAGCTAGCATACAAGCTCACTAAGTGTTTCTCTCAAAAGTTGTCTAATGTATCTCTACAAAAGCTCTCAACTTCTTTACTTGATGAACTAACGAAATGTCTAGCAAACTTGGTAAGCTTGGAGATACAAAATATTTATAGGGAAATGGTAAGTATACGTAGCGTTACTAATCAACTAATACTTAGTCCATTAGCTTACTAATCTCATAAAAACAAGATCCACAATTTAGGGAGATTTGATGTGCACTGGGAAGGCTTTTCTATTGGAGTAATTTAGAGGAGTTTTTAAGCATTGCATCCACATTGGGTATCTCCCATTTGACCGGCCCCCCTCCCTTATTTTCCCATCAATTTTACTTTTCTTTTATTGTATAAATGATAATATATATACATATACATAAATACACCAACACATGTCACTTTGGGCCACTATTTGCATACTTGCATTTAATTATTTTGGGCTACTAGCAACAATTTGATTGGGCTTGACAATTAAATTGGTTGGGATATCAATTAATTCCATTTGGGCACCCATGCTACATTTATCAAGCTACCAATATTAATTAGGTTGGGCTACACCATTTTAATTCGATTGAGATATGTTACTTAATCATTTGGACTTCATATTAATTACCACATTTAAGTTAATTAATTAATCCAATTAGACTTGTTTTTTAGTTTAATTTGGACTACAAAGCTTCGTGTAACTATAAACCTTAGCACTGACAATGGTTTGGACTTGTTAAAGTAATTAAATCATCTTCCTCATTACATTTAATAACAAATAAAATAAACACATATTATATTACATCAATCACATAGATGCACATTTAATTTACAAAAAATTTACTTCATTGATAATTAGTTATAAATTCTAATTACAATGCGATTAAAAATTCATGGTCATTACATATTGCATGAGTACGATGCATTACGCTTCGACAACAGGATCTATCATGGGATGATATGTGTAATGATCCCAAATCTGGGTCCCTTGAACCTCAGATCTAGTTTATCACTATATAACCTTTTTTTTATCGTTCGTGACTTACAACAATATTATAATTGCTAAATAATTATTTATTTAAAACTTTACAATATCTCTTTCTATTCCATAATCACAATCTTTACAAATTTCTAGTGTGTCTCAATATCATAAATGATACGACATTCTATTACAATCAATTTGAGTATTTAAACACTCACTATATATATTAATCATTTCTTTAATTACACAATCATTTTACCTATCCAATCTGGACTCATAACTATAACAATCACTTAAACTTTTGGTGAAAGTAATACGCATTCCTGATCCTTGAACTTTAACGAAATCTTCGGATATTTTGCACTTATCTGAAAGTGTTAGTTTTATAGCAATAGTGAGCATGACGGCTCAGTAAGTCTAGCAGTTACATTTAACATATTACATACTTCACGTGTTATAAATATTCTGCATTTTATTCCTACATCATGCATTTCATGCTTTTCATTTTATGAATATTTCATACTTCTCATACATCACATATAATAAACAAACTAGTCTCTAGCAATTCATGCTTCATATTTTGTACATATTTCATATGTAATTGTAATGTCCCCGAAATTCGACCAATCTTATTATCTTAAATTTCATATTTATGAAACATTATTTCTTTAACGTTCGAATTTCGGTTCGTTAATAAATCTTTAATCACCTTATTTATCCCCTTAATCGACTTTAAATGATCAATTACCGAATTTTTCAGTATAAATTTTTTTTTTCTCAATCATTGTATTAAAATATTTGACATTTAAAATTTATTGTCTTGATCCTAATCCATGGATCGCAACCTTTATTCTTTACTTTTTCTTTCTATTACAAGTGTCGTAAAGCTCAACATTCAAAGTTTAATATTGTTTATATTCACACAATATTCTTTGTTTCATGATTCATAATTAAACATATAATATTCTCTATCGTAACAACCATCTTGAACAATCACGGTTCACAATTTAACTCTATTCGTCCTATCCGTATCCAACATATATGTACATACAAAACATCAATATAAACTTTGCAATTTACTACATTGAATATAACAATTTTATTTACAACCTTCTAAGTTGATCCATCTCTAACAAAATTCGATATTCTTGAAATTTATATCTTTACCTGCAAAAATGTATATTATGCAAGTAATGAGCACAATGGCTCAGCAAGCTCAACAGTTTACACCTTTCATGCTTCACGTAGCACATAGCATATAGCATGCTCTGTGTGTGTGTCATACATCATGTGTTGTGCTTCTACTTAAGCATTCTATCTCACATACTTTCATATTATAGCACCAAGTACACATTGTTGTCATATTATCCACAGATCACATAACACATAATTTATATGCATTTGAATCAAGAATTTCATATCATAATAGACAAACATTTAACATGAAAGTACTGAAGAACTTGTCTAGATTGTGGAATTAAATAATAAATACCCTTTTTATAATGCTCCTCGTACAACCTATGATCATAAAATAATCAAATAATAATTATTTATCTCCTCATGATATTAATTTAAATAATTAATATCATTTATAATGTAATTAACCCTACCTGACGATTTATTTTAGGGTACCGGGTCAATTATTATGGTTAATTATATTAACCTCATCCTTAATATCAAACACCTTCAATACGGACAACCCGACTCATCGGGTAAAATTTAGCATTTTTGGTTGTCCGAATTTTTATGTTAATCATTTTCTAACTTTTAAATTTAATAGATTAATATTTAAATATTAATTCCCAATATTTAATATTTTTTGCAAAAATATTAAATTTAATGCCCAAATATCATTTCTATATTTTTAGTAATTTTCTATAATTTTTAAACATTTATTTGATTAAAAATCACTTTCTGGGGGCATTTTGGTAATTTTCGCGACTTTGGGACATATTCGGTATTTTCCGGAAAGCTCAGCGGCAAAACCGTAATTTCGCCAAACCGTGTCAGCCGCGCATTGTGCAGCCTCCCCTCCGCCCCGCCAAACGGCGTTGTTTGGCCCCTGTTTCCGGAAATTTCCAACGCGCATGGCGTGGCCCTGCTCTACTGCCCAAAACACTGTCGTTTTATTGCCGCGTCCGGAAAAAAAAATGGCCCACGCAATGCGCGGGCAACCTTTTTCTTCTTCTTTAGTTTTTTTCGTGAACAGTAGCCAACTTTTCCAAATTTCTCCATTTTTATACCAAAATTTCACAACATAACTACTCTAAAAATCATATAATTCATAGATATACATAAAAAAAAATTATTTGGAATAATTATTCTAATTATTTATAATTTTTCCAACAAATTATTTTAACACCAAAATATTGAAATATAATTCAAACAAAATAGTTTTAATACCTTCAAAGCTTGAGATTCTTCCATGATGACACCAAAACTTCCTCATCTCTTGGTGGCCATGGAGTTTCGGATGGCGTGGTGGTGGTGCTTCGGGTGAAAGAAGAAAGAGAATGAAATGGTTCATGTTTTGTGTTTTTGTTTCCTTTTTCTTTTTCCTCATTTTTCTTGCTTTTCTTATAATTTTAAAATATAGTGTACCAACAATTATTAAATCAATAATGCAAAATACTGTGTAACAATAATTACTGATGAATACTGTGCAATGACCACGTTATCAAATCAATAATATGAGACACTGTGCAATACCGTGTATGATTGCGCTCTCAATTGAATGGTTTGGCATCTTTTTCGGAATTTATATTATTAGTTTCTTTCTCACTTCATCATTTTCTCCTTATTGCAACCGAAACCCCAATTTAGGAGGATGATTTTGACATGGGTTTCGGCTATTGGTGATCTCCATTGTTTCAAATGTGATTTTGGATGCATTTAGGTTAATTTCTATTATATTGGGTTTTAATGTGGCAAGTGTTCTCCATCATTCATTTTAAGGATTTGATTCCATCTGATTACTAGATGGTCATGGGGGTGTTGATTTTGATTAAAAGCTGTAGTGGGTGGGCTTACCATGGTGGGGGGTGGGGGGTGGGGGGGGCAACTTCTGGGTTGATTGGATTTTGATTTTAAGAGAGAATTTTTAAGAAGGTTCGAAGTACAAAGATCTCTTAGTCCTCTCTTCTACCTTGTTGAGTAGGGATGATCCACCAAAAAAAGATTTTCACACAATTCAAGTTCACAAAGAACTGTTTATAACAGTTTCACTTGGAAACTGTTAGCCACTTAGACTATAATAACTATTCACTAAGACAGATTAGTTCACTCCGAAGTTTGATGTAGTTGTGTGAGTTGTTGCTAAGTTCTTGGTTTAAGCTTTTGAACTAGAAGTCTTAGCATCAAGTGTTTTTCTTTTGAATCGATCGTAGAGCTAGTGTAGTTGAAGCTTGATCTTTTTCTCTTAGATTTTTCAATAGATGCTAAGTGATAGATATGTAATCCTTTTATATTCCGTCTGAGAATTTTGTCAATAGGATATGACCGGTTACACAAATCTCTCAGGGACACTTGGCATTCTTCTGTTCCTCGACCTGAACCTTTGTCTGCTATACCATGAGATGTCACTATCTACAGTGTACTAGATAATGCAGAATGATGCGCGTCTTTAAGTGTACCTAAATGCTGACTTGAACAGATATGATCAAATTTGGTATTGAAGGTCCAAGGATGAAAACCTTCTGCCACTGCTTGTCATACAACCTTGACCCTATGATTTAGACCTTACGAACCCTTGGTCTAAATTGTAGTGTTGACTTGTTGGGCGTCTCATCAAAGATGGTGTCTCCTTTCCGTTAGAGACGGAGATGCTTGTTCCATATGCTCTCAAAAGATTCATCCCTCAGATAGATTTGACATTGAAAGGGTTTGAACGGCGGTAAAACGTTGGTGCTGAGGTGAAACTATTAGTGTTTGATGGGTTTTGTTCTTGAGACATTTTCAAATGAAGCAAAGAAGTGAAAGAGAAATCTTACTCGTGTTTTCGGGGTCAAAGAAAGACTCGAGTATGGAAGATAGATGCTCTTTCTTTAGCTTCAATTTCTTGAGAAAAAATAACAAAGAATGTTAAAAGTTTTCCAGTTGAAGAGGGAGCTTAAGTATCTTTATGAACGGCTGAGATGAAAGATGGGTCAACGGTTTAGATAACTTATTATGGGTAGGTTGATGGCATGGGAAAACATGCACTAACATTTTATCGTTTACGATGCAATTAATACAGCATGTGGATGCTCCTCATTTCTTTTCATGTCACGTAAGCACTTGAAAGGTGACGGTTGGACTAATGATGGGCACATTTTATCTTTATGTTGGCCTCGAGCCAGAGGTCAAACTTCGAAAAGCTCTTTTGCGCGTTTATATCCCTTCTTCCTATTTACTCACCTTATACGAGGGGAGCGGGGGAAAATGTTTTGATATAATTTATTGGATTTGGTCTGAGCCCAAATTGGTTGTGGATCACAAGGCTCAAGGCCTAGGTGTAGGTGTAGTTATTTGGTCAGAGTCAGTTAGAAGGATTCAAAGTTCAATCTACTTGTGATTTATTTTTCTATATTATTTCCTACTATTATGAAAAGAGGATTCTATTTAATTATGGAACCTCAATTATATGAAACTCCTATTCCTAATCAAACGATAGTGGAATCACTATATTCCTCTATTATAACAATTTTCTTGAGTATGTAGTTATTTTTTTATACCGAAGTTATCATCCTCCCCAGCCAGAGTGAAATGATGGTGCATAACCGTGTCTCGCTTCCAAAAAAGTACTTGAAGGGAAAAAAATATGTAGCTTTAAGAATTCTTGCTGCCAAAGAGTTTGGATAATTCAAAATTCAAAAACCCAAACCACTAGTGTTTAGACTCGCAAAAGTCAAGCTCGTGAATGCCAACATTATCATCCGTTATTACCTTTCAAAAAATTTTACGATGAGACCATCAATTTCTAAGATCAGGCTATCCTGGGATTTTGAAACATAAGTCGGCACCGATTGAGCAATTGATTTTATTATTCCAAAGAGGAGATAACAGTAGAGATGACCAAGAATTCGTCCTTGATTGAGCGACTGATTTTATTAGAACCTCTTTCCCAGCAGAAGATAACAGTTGCGACCAAGAATTCAAACATCTCCAAATTCGAGCCTTCAGTCCTGCAAAAACACTCACCTTCTGCCTTGTCTAGTGAAATATTACTACTAAAATAAATAGTGTGAAATATTACTACTAAAATAAATAGCAGATCCACCATGACTCCAATATCTTCATTATTTTACCCATTCTTCTGGTTGATACTGCACCAAATAATAAGCTATCATCCGCAAAAAATAAATGCAACAACTGGAGCTAATCTTGCTATTTTCAAAATTAATTCCTCTAGCCAAGTCACAATTTATAACACAGTAATGGAGGATAGGAAAATGTATCATATGTTTATCTTGCCTAGTATTATAATTATATTAAATATTCTCTATTTATACAAAGTTAAACAAAAAATAATGTTATTAAAATCGGTTCGGAACCAGCGGTTCGACCGGTTGAACCGAAAATCGGTTTCTTTTCTGGTCCAGTTTAGACCGGTTAACCAGTTTTGGTCAATAACCGGTTGACCACCGATTCAACCGGCAAATTGACCCGATTAAACCGGTTTTGAAGTTTTTTTTTTTTTTTTTTTTTAAACCAATAATATAACATAATTTCATTATATTTTAGCTTACAAAAAATTAGATATTTTAAAATTTTATTAATTATTAATGATATATATTTTTATATATTTATTACGTCACTGGTTCAATAATGGTTCGACCACTGGTTGAACCAGTGACCCATCCACCAGGTAACTTTTTCGATTCGCTGAACAAACCGGTTCTGAGAACATTGACAAAAAATGATATATGTACAAGATTGAATGTGAGAAGATGAAACCTATTGCTAGGACACAGTTGAGCATTAAACAATAAACGAATTAAACAAGAAGAAATAATGCACTTCTTTAGAAATAGTATATGCTAAAATATTGAGTACCCACTTCACAAAATCATTTGTTTTAACAAGAAACATTATCTATATCATTCGACTGGTGTAACAAGTTCGATGAGATACAATGATCCATTCAAAAACGTAAATTAAACAAATAAATAACGATTTAAAATTAAGACTTACGTAATAATACTAAGCAACGAAATGCACCTTCACAAACATGAAACTGAATGAATTCACAAAATGTCATAAAAGGTTCAGTTACTGTCCACCTAAAGACATGTACAAGACAAATTCACCAACATCTTGGTTATTGCTCATGCTATATGGATTTATCTTTTCTGCAAACTGTGCTGCCCACTTTTTCTATACAGAATATCGATGCAAGTGTACCCCCCACTTGATGCCTGTTCGGCTTTTGAGCATGTTCCGAGATAACTGGTATATGCATGTCTCAATAAATCTATATAACATCTGGAAAAAAAAAATAAGTCTCTACCCTGGAATCCCCTTCTATCAGAACTCCAATACAATAAGTCACTATGTGCATGCGTCAGAAGAGAGAAAGTTGGCAAAAGTTGGAAGCCATGTTAACCAATTCCTGGGTAAAAAAGATCACGGAAACCCTGAACATGCGAATGAACCTACTCAGGTCTAACAGGTTCTAGAGATCAGCTTGTTTATGCCACCGCTTCCAGTTCCTGAATTGTTTAGGAAAGATGCAGTGAAAGAGTGCAGATATCCTCAGATTACGAAGTTAACCATGAGATATATCAACAGAAGCAATTATAAAATTGCTTACCTTTTTACTTGGCCATGGATTAAGGGTTTGATTTCTCACAACCTACCCGAAAGGAAGAGCACCTTGTAGAAATCATAGCACTTTGTTAAACCAAAGTCATCTTAGACAACCGCAGCAAGATTAGTGACCAACTCTGATGCAGTTCTTTTAGGCTATTTCTCCTGATCATTTTTTATTTCAATCACGACAACTCTCGTTCCAATTTACTGTGCTCTGCTCAAGGTATTAGCATTAGGATCAGCAATCGCAAGCTTCTAAAGCTAGGAGCAAGCATCAAACAAAGTTGATAATGCTCTATAGCTCGCAGTCTGCAACCCAATAATGCTGAAGACTTGACCATTGCCTACAAGTCTCTCTTCCCCGTAATCCCAGCAGAATTTTGCTTCTTCTGAATGCCATGTTGCCAGGCATCTCGGGATTTATCACCTGACTGATCAAAATCATCCAAGGAGTTCTCCATGGGCGGCTTAAAGGAACGACAGTTCCCATTTCTAGAAATTAACGTTGAGTTTGATTTCTCATCATCTTCAGATGGTGTTCCTGACCTCGACTCCATGTACATATCAAATGGTCTCTGTCTCGGCCCAGATCTAAAACCCCTCATGTTAGGCACCTTGGCAGGCAATGGAGCATAAGCAGGCGTCCTTGATACCAGGAAGTCTTTAGGGAGAGACTCCATGTCCATATAACAGTTTCTTGTTTTCGCATCTGTAATCAATGCAGACCAATCCTCAGATTTTATCAGAGCACTGGCATTCCCCATGACCTGCAAAACATCATGGCTAAATATCTCAATATAAAAACATCAAACAGCATTTCTCAGTGCATGTTCAAACATATGCATAATGAATTTATAAGAGATGACAGCAGGAAAATATAAACCATACCCACAGAGCTCTTCTTGCACGAGTGAGGGCAACATTCATTCGGCGGATATCTGCAACAAAGCCGACTCCATGATTCGATGCACGTACACAAGACATTATAATGACATCACGTTCTTGACCTTGGAAAGCATCCACAGTATTAATATAGAGATCTTTTCCTTCTTCTGAATTTAAAACATCTTCAAATTCTCGTTGAATACATCTCAGTTGAAGCTTGTAAGGAGTAATTATGCCCACAGACACTTTTCCCATTTCCAATGATTTTATGGTTTTCAGAAGATGCTCGTATAATCGAAGACAGAACTGTGCTTCATGTAAATTCTGATAAGAGACAGAACCACCTCGGTGGGATTCCCTACCATGTGTAATATCGTAGAAGATGTAAGGTTTCAGTAAAGGGTCCTTGTAGTATACCTCATCGGGCCTAATAGCTATACTTTCACTATCAGTAAGCCGTCCTTGATAGAAGTATCTAGAAGGAAATTCTCTAATTTGAGGATGCATCCTGTACTGCACCGACAGCAACATGGTTGGGCAGCCTGCTTGTTGAAACCTCTCAAAGAGGCTTCGACTGTATAATAAGGTTCCAGCTGCCTTGCTGATAACAGTAGCAGGAAGCTGCTGGGGATCCCCAACAAGAACACACCGTGCTGCACCAAGAGCAAGGGGAGGTAGTACTGCAACTTCACTAGCTTGCGCTGCTTCATCGATCACAACCATATCAAAACCATGAGTAAGACGAGAGAACAACTTACGACCACTGCTCGAAACAGTAGTAAACACGACCTCAGCCTCATTGGCAAAACTTGCCTCCAGACTGGCACGAGCCTCCTCCAAATTGAAGTTGCTGCCCGCACGAAATCTGCCTTCCAAAATGAGAAGACGTTGCATCTCCACTAAAACTTTATCCCTATTCTCAACCACCGCAGCGAGATTTTGCAGTAAACTATCTCTATTCTGGTCACGAGCCATAAGAATATCAGGATCAACTCCAACAGATCCCTGAACTCGCCCAGCAACAGCTGCAACATTAAGTTCTCTTTGCAAAGTAGCCATCTGCTGAGACAACTGAGCTTCCCGAGCTCTTAACTGGTGCATCCATCCATAAATTTCATCCCGACTCTTCACCAATAGCTGTTCAGTCCGACGCTCCACAGACACTGCCTGGGCAGCACGTGTTTGGGAATCAACCCCAACTCGAGCTACATCAGGCCTATAAACTTTCATCTCACCATCAATGAACCCACGATCTAGAACACGTGAAAGAAGCTCATCAGTTGCAGCATTTGAAGGAGCACAAACAAGCATTCTAGGTTTTGGGCAAAGTTTTGGAAGAGTACGAAATAAATTCTGATCCATGCTTTGCAGCACTTCATCTATGGAACCGGTGGCAACATTGTCAGAGTTGCTCTCATTAGTTTGCTTATAACTTTCAGGTGCTAGTTTCTTGAGCAATGCAGTATAGTAGTGCTGATACTGAACGAGATGGATGACATTCAGCATTCCCCAGACGGTGTGAGTCTTACCCGTCCCAGGAGGGCCTTGGACAAGAGTAAAAGGCCATGGATCTTGCCTCTTCGCCAACGCATTAGTCGTACCAGCAGCTGTATGTGTCGCAGCCCACTGTATTGCTGCTAGCTGGGGTCCATTAAATGTAGTTCGTAGATAGTCAACAAAGTTTGATGTGAAACATTCGGGCATTGCAGGCTGCTGCTGTTCATATTTTGGAAAGTGTCCAGGACTAGGCTGAAGAATAGCAGTTTGCATCTAAAAAGAATATAGACTAATTAGCCATTCATGAAAACATAATGACATTGGATAAAAAAAATTAATCCTATTAAATTCTCCAACAGGCTCATTTTAAATATCCCAAAAAATTGTTTTGTTGCATGTCTCAAAACAAAATTACACTTTGTATCTACATATAAAACTTCAAAGTTTTACCCTTGAACTTTAAATGGGTCCCACCACGTTACCCCAGGAGGGTATCAACTTGTTCACAAATATGTAAATATATCAAAAAATGATGGGATCAATGCGTAATTTTATGCAACACTATAGTTTCTTAAATTGCCTGAAATGGGATGGCAGCGATGACTGACTTCAAAATGTTACCTGCAGATTTAGACGACGAAATGCATGCAACGCAATATATTCCCTTTGGGTGGTTGCCGTTGAGCCAAGAACAGTGAGATACCAGATGCCTTTGGGGTGTAGTTTCCTTAGAATATGATCATCATCAACTTTGCTGCGAAAGTTCGTTAAAATTGGGGCTCTTAATTAAAAATAAAGGTAAGAGTACAAAACTAGAGACCAAATGAACAATTATCCAAACTTCAACTGACCTATTAGGATCATATGAGTCCCCAACATAAAAGTGAAGAATAGCTCCAGGAGGATCACGAGTATCAATAGGTATATGCCGTCTCACTGTACCAGACAAACGTCCACTGACCTCAGTCTCATCATGTTCTTCGGTAGTTGACCTCCTAGATCTAACTGCTTTACATAAAACAAGAGACTATATCAAAACCTGAGTTGCCAAAAAGGTTAGATTCATATCAGATATCTGGACAAGATAACTAAAACTCCATAGTAAAAAAAATAATAAATAATGAACCTGCTCCGGGCCTTGGGGATGAAAGAACTGCAACATCACCCTCCTTGAATGTCCATTTGCACTCATTTGCAGGAAGAAGTATTACATCATACCATCCTAATAATATGTATAGAAACATTACAGATACGCAAGAAAAAAATAACGAATCTAATGAAACAACTATGCAAGAATATTCTGGCTTGAGCATTTTAAAACAAAATATAATAAGGACCTAGCAAGAAAATCACATACAAAACATGATATTAAATCCCAAAAGCACAAATCCTTTTAAGAATCAAAAAGCCTTAGATATGCACATATCTTGTAGCCATACAAGCTTGTAAAAGCTTACTGACAAATAAAGCTACTTAAGGTTCACAAAAGGTATGGTCACACCAAATAATGTCCCCTTTTAAAAGCTACAAGTACCACAGTTGGCCCACTCAATAAGTGCTCTCAGTTCTTAAAGAAATGCAGTAACAAATGAATCGTTTCACAATTGGCAATTGACATATCTTTGGAAAAATAAACATTTGCAACTGCATAACCATTTTTTTTTTTTTAAAAAAAAAACATTTGACCCATCGTCGCTCACAGCACAAAAAATAGGAAAAGTACAAAAGGTGTTACCTCTTTCTCGTTTTTCAATGTTTTTAATGCGGACCATTACATGTAAATCTCTTGAAACTGTTTCAGTTAATTCCTCCCAAGTGCTGTAAAGTTGTGCCCGGCATTCCTCAAAGAGCAAGGGCTCAAATACTCTGACATACTCTTCAACAGATTCAAATTGCCCAGGAACACACTGAAGGTCCGCCTCCTCTATTGTGCAAAACAATTGATTGTTATTTTAACAATTAACAAATACGAAAATAAGGTCCAGAAATTGAATGGCTCTAAAAACATGACAAAATAAAAGAAAATAACTAAATAACTAAAACTGTAAAGCAAATATGCCCCATAGGAAGGAGGTAACAAAATTCAAGCAAATCCTATATAGTTTTCACAAGGTACGGATTTAGCACATGGGTTGCATGCAAAATTTATACTGATCAAGAGTTATGCCTCCAGCAATGAGATAAAATGACAACTCCAAATTAGATTAGAAAATAAGATGTGACAAATATGATTAGAATGAGATCCCCGGGAAAAAAACAAATTAAAATTTATAAAAAAAAAAACTAGTTTTTTTTATTACAAATGTACAGTAAAACATCAAAATTCCACCCAACAGGCTCCTGAAATTGGACGCCCATCACATGAAGCTCCAGCGACCCCCCCCCCCCCCCCCCCCCCTAAAAATAATAAAAAATAAAATTCTGCTATGCATAGACCTGATCAATACAAACATCAACACTTGTTCAACAATTACTATAGCACAAGCCTGTTTCACCTATAATCTAAATTGAAAACATTGTTTCAGGAGAACGAATATAACATCACAGAAATGCCCCAATTATCCTACAGCCACCGTGAGAATCATCATAGAAGATGACGATAAAGGTCTCAACGTACTAACTAAAACTGCTAGAAGTTCTTAGATGACGGAGCATCAATTTAAGAGTTGATCTGCCTACCAATGTACAAGACTAAGATATTAATAGAAATTGAACACCTGAACCCAGAGACCATTTCTGGTAGCATGAAAATATTTCACAACCTTCCTTAACCCTCCGATGCAGGTTGTCCATACGTTATTTTGGAAAATTAGTTGCCAAAAGTTCAAATAGGAGGGATCCCATTTTTAATCTATTAAGGTCCCAAGTAAAGTCAAAAAAAGAGGACAACAATAAACTGAAAAGTAAAGCTCCTCCAATAATTATATCTAAGATTGAGCAAATATATAGGTCAGCTTCTAGAGTTCCCTGTCAGATTTAGTTTATTACTTCATTAGGGTTTGATTCAAGCCAAAGTTGAATTATTTCTATGAATGATATAAGACCAAATGTTATAGCTAAGGAAATCAAGTGGTCTCTCTTTGAAGCATGCAACATCTGGTAAAGCTACATCGTTAGAATGAGTAAATATATAGGGCAGTTTCTAGAGTTCATTGTTAGATTTAGTTCATTAGAGTTGAAATATTTCAAGACAAAGCCGAATATTTTCTCTCAATAATAAAAGCCCAAAATGTTGTAGACCAAGAAATTAATTGGTCTCACGGTGAAGCCGGCAACATCCACACGCTGAATAAAATTTAATTATCCAATTTCCAACCCAAGGGTGATCTAAAAAATTTCCTTTAGCCACCATATAACATAGCATTAAAAAACATGAATGAACATAACACAATGAAGTAGGGGAGGGAAAAGAAAACGGAAAATACATTACAAGATATCACTGTCGCAGATAATTGGTGGGAACATCAAAAGAGATGACATAATATAGGAGAGTAACTTAATACCTGTGTGATGCCAGAAAAATTTATTAGTCACCTCTCGAAGAAGACGTTCCACTGATGTGTCTTGATATTGGCTAATGCCAACAGTTTGCTTCTTGGAAGGAAGTTTTTTTACTCCAATTTTTGAATCAAGGTTTTGATTGTTTACAGCTGTTTTCCTACCAATTCCCTGCAAATTCTTGTGCAGCCTAAAATCTGCCGGCTGCTTCCATAAACTCTGTTTCGGAATGGTGGATGAATGAGCCTCTGAAGCAAGATCTGTTGCACTATTCAGCCTCCTAGACCGAGCAAAAGCTCCTGAATTAATGTCAATATTACATTCAGATTTAAGGTCATTAGATTCCACACTATTGTTTCCTTCATTGCATGATAAATCAGCCTGTTTTGGGTCCTTGTTTGTTGGTTGAATCTGATTTTCGCCACTTAGTTCAGCAGGAACAAGAGTCGGACAGATCTCTTTCACAGTACGAGTCAGGGTAGGTGCTAAGATCTGCCTTCGAGGGGTAGAACTTTTGATAGCTCCAGCTTGCTTGACATCTTCCAAATTAAGAAACATGGTCTGCCTGCTGCGCTTCTTTCCTAGCATTGCTTCCTTATGCTGGTCAAGCTTAGGCCGCTTTCCAGAATTATTTGCAAACTTCAGTGCATGACTTGCTTCAGCTCCTTTAGCTTCTCTCGGTTTAGGTACCAAAGCAGAATCTTCATGACCATCTTTGGAAGTATCAGCTTTACAGTTAATCTCTGAATTTCGACTACTACTGCTTTTCCTGTCATTTGAAAAAGTATCCAGACCTAAAGAAGCATGATTGTTATTTCCATCATTAATATGATTAGACGGATGGCAAGAGATACTTTCCACCCCCGAACCAGGATAACTGTCATCTACCATCTCAGAAACTTGTTTTACCTGTTCAACTATATTACTTCGAGTAATTAATCTTTCATGAATACTGTTATTACTTCTGTGGGAATCAGCAGAGCCCTCTGCATCAGACCATTCCCCTTCTTCCTTTTCAACAAGTTGATAATCCCCCGAACCCAACTCTTGTCGTGATGCTTCATTCTTATCCTCACCATTACTTGGCTTAGATGAAGCACTCTTGGAGGTCACATACCCTAGACTTTTCTGATCACCACCAACTTCAGCTCCCAGTGCACCTTTTGACCGAGTAAATGGCTGAAAGCCCGAAACGGAAGATGCATGGAAGAAAGCATGGTTATTTGCTATTATCTGGGCACTACTAGATGCTGCAAATAAGTCAGAAGTGTGGCTACTTGATGACGGAACTGCCCGTTGAGGCTGGAAGCAGAAGACACCATCATTCTCCTCTTCATCTTCAGCAGGGGGCTCATTGAGATCAAATAATGGTTTTCCTTTAGAACCCATCTCATAATAAATGCATACAAACTGCACAAAATATCAAAAAAAGATTCACCCCACAGTTTGAAGTTTATTTCTAGCAAAA